>OX451737.1:1020206121-1020719505 GCA_948472305.1 Vicia faba | reverse complement strand
ATATTTCAAAGGGTAATATAAAATAAAAATAAAAATGAAAATATATTCACACTATTTTTTCTATTTATTCTAAATAATAATATGTATTTATTTATGTATAAACAAAAGAAATAACTAAATAAATATGCAATAAATTCAAAAAATGATGGAAAAATATTTTTAAAATTTTAATATGCTGAGAAAAAATAAATGAGTCAAATGAAAAAAGAAAATATCAAAAATCAATAAAAATAAAGCAAATGGGCTTAGGGGGTGTAAACCAAAAAAAGGGGTGTGAATAAAAAAAACACAAAGCAAGCCCAGCCCAATGCCACTGTCTTCAACCTCCAGCACAATGTTTGAAAATGCGCGCGCCCTGTTCTTCAATGTCCAACTCTCGATTCCTGGCTTTTTTAACAAAAACTCATAACACAACAAATGTTCAGCATGAAGAGACGATTCTAACCATGTATGGAACTTGATCTAACTCTCTAAGATGAGGGAGAATTTCTCCTCCCCCAAATCCTAACCTAGTTTTTCTGCCATTTTCAAACTCCAAATTCTCTCTACTCAGGCAAAATAAATGAAATGTAAAGATATGTACATGTTCAGGGCTATGAGTAAAACCTTGTTTCTTCACAAACTTAAGACTAAAGATACATAATAAGAGAGATACGAGTTCAAAGTTTTACCTGTGCAGTTGAACTTCTATCTGGAGAATGAGGAACTTCCAGTGCAAGGTGATGATTGGAAAAGCTTCCTTGAGGTCCAGGGATGCTGTTTCAATGCTTACTTTGTCTTGAGAGCTTCTGAATCAAGCTATAGAACTTCACCTGCAAGTAAAAAATGTGAAAATGGTGGAAGCTGTTAGAGGGATTACAGGTCAGGTTTTAGGTCATGGTTAGCTTGCATATATGCTAGGGAATGTGTATGAACTGATTTTAGCAAGAATGCTCGAGAGAAAATGAAGTTGGCACTCAAACTGCAGAGGCAACCCTGTTTTTGCAGTTTGAGGATGATTCTGAGATGGAGGGTGTTTTGGAGGTGCAAGGGTCGTGTCTTAGCTTGGTTATGTTCTCTTGAAGGTGTTTGATTAGTTTGTTCTTGTGTGTCTATGCTGAGATGAGAGTTGTTACAAGTTATGGACTTTTCTTTACACTTAAGCAACAAAATGCAACTTGGCTTTCTAGGTCAGTAGAGGACCCCCTAATGTGCTGCATAAGCTTCTCTTGATCAGTGTGTTATGCACATAATCTTGTGCCAAGCAGATTTGCTATGTACCTTCTTGATTTGCAATTGGACATAAAGCTAATCTTTTCAAAAATGGAAAGTTCACTTTATCTAGTTTAGGGTTAGTTCATCATGTAATGTCCAAATGCTTAGAATAACAACTTGGCACATTGGTTTTGCATTTAATTCTTGAGTGTAACTTGGTTTAAGGACCTGTAATCTAGCCTAAAGCAAGCTGAGTTCAAATTGCAAGATTATGAGCATGTTTTGGTTAAGAACAAAAAGTGAATTTTTGCCAACTTGTGAAATTCGAATCTCTCAAGTTATGAGGTTGTTTGATGAGTTCTTGGACATTTTGGAAAGCTTGGAATGTGTACTACAATACATCTTTGAAATGCAAATTGAAATTCCAAGTGGAAGGGTATGAAAAATGGCCTTGAAGTGGGGTAAAAAACCTTGTCAAAATAGGTTAAAATTCCACTAAGTTAAAAATGGTTTAGTGCCCTTATTCAAAAAATTGTAATTTGGGATACAAGCTTCAAATGAGAAAACTTTGTGAATCAAAGTTGTAGATTATGCAACAAGCTACAACTTTCATGTTTTGACTTTTGTTTGAATCCAAATGGATCTTGGTGAAAAGATGGGGCAAAGTTGGGAAAAAATTAGGGTTTTTCATAACTTAGAAAAATTCTAAGTTATGAAAAATTCCATTTTCTAACCCTAATTTGCATTTTGTGATTTCTTGGTGAACAAGTTTCATGATTTGGCATGTTTTGATGAAAAATGAATCTTGACTCTTGATTTTGACCAAAAAGTCAAAGTTTGACTTTTCAGTATACAGTCAAAATTGATCAATTGACTGGGAAATTCAACTGTCAACCTTGTGTACTTGGGATCTTTTGAGCTTGATGAATGTGTCAAGACCATTTCATTTGGTCCTTGAGTCCATATGTGAGCTTGATTTGCCATTGGCTAGGTCAAACAGACAAAAATTGCCTTTGTGCAGTCAAAACCCTAAAAATGACCATTTTGCCCTTTTGGTGATCTGATCAAATTTCTTATGGAATTATGATCCAAACTTGATCAAATGGTCCATATGAGTTCACTATGTTGATGTGGGTCAAATTTCATGAGGTTTGACTGTCAATTGGCCACAGTTGACTTTTTCCCCAATACAGCTGATTTCTAGGTCATCTGTCTAATTGACTGGGCAAAACTTGGACTCAAGACTGGAAACTTGGTGAGGATAAACTTGGGAGTCCAATATGAAACATGAAAGTCATCTTAGGCATTCTAGGTCAAAACATCCTTGGGCAAACACAAACCCTAATTTGAGTCCACAGTGCAAGGAGAAGTCTTGAGCAGAGGAAACCCTAACTGGATCTTGATCTTCAAGGGTCTTGTGATGAGAAAATGTTGAGGAAATGGGAGGGCAAATTTTGGGGTACAACAGTTGCCCCTGTTCAATCTTCTTGGACCTGAAGAGTTAGATTGGCGAGTTTGCCTTTCATGACTCGAGGGTAAAAGGAGATTGGACACTAGAGTGCCCGGAAATTTGCACTCGCATGTTGAAGTATCAGCAATGTGATGTCAGGAATGGGCTTACAGATTCCATTTAGAGAGGTGGTGGATAGGGAGATGGGCTTATAGATGCCATCTGGAGATGTGACAGAACCTTGTCGGGAATGGGCTTATAGATGCCATTTGGAAGTGTCGATCGCATAAGAGATTCCTTAGCGAGAACTTGTATATTTGAGAAAGACGGATGTTTTCCTGGCTTGTTACAGGTGTTTGATCTTCAGTCTCCTTATGCAGATATGCCCTGGCTAGATACAGGTATCGAATCTACAATTGGTTGCTCACAAATGTGCCCTGGCTGGATACAGGAGTCGAATCTGGAAATACTCGTTAATAGATGTGCCCTGGCTGGATACAGGAATCGAATCTTCGAACTCTTCAGACGTGCCCTGGCTAGATACAGGAATCGAGTCTGGAAACGTGGTCAACAGATATGCCCTGGCTGGATACAGGAATCAAATCTGGAGATGTTGTAGTTGATAGATGTGCCCTGGCTGGATACAGGAATCGAATCTTCGAACTCTTCAGACGTGCCCTGGCTAGATACAGGAATCGAGTCTGGAAACGTGGTCAACAGATATGCCCTGGCTGGATACAGGAATCGAATCTGGAGATGTTGTAGTTGATAGATGTGCCCTGGCTGGATACAGGAATCGAATCTTCGAACTCTTCAGACGTGCCCTGGCTAGATACAGGAATCGAGTCTAGAAACGTGGTTAACAGATATGCCCTGGCTAGATACAGGTATCGAATCTGGAATTGTGACAGTTGAAGGTAGTTGTTTTTGGGATTTTCTTTTTCCTGAAAAGGCAAAAACGTAAGTTGTATGCAATGTCATGATGTTCAACATGAGATGGTGTTGTATGCACTTTATCATATATGTAAGCAAGATGTATGAAAATGTGAAATGTTTATGAATGTAATTTCGTCTTAGGAAAATAAATCCTTGACGAACGGCCGGGGAGTTGCTATGTGGAAGAGATACTTGGCCGAAGTTTTGCTGAGAGGCCTGTTGAGGACTTTAATGATGGATTCCGCTGGGGATAATGATGATAAACTCCGCTGGGGATTGAAGGAACTTGCCGAGGGCGATCTTCCGTTATTATCATTATTATTTTAACTGAGGATAACCCAGTTATAAGTCCTTGTGAGGAAATAACTCTAAATAACACTCAGGAGAGACGTCCGTGCACTATAGGGAACAAGCTTCCAGAATTTACTGGGGATGAGCTTTAAGACCTGCCGGGGAATGTTGTGCCTTTTCAGGATTGTCGGGGAGTCAACTCCGCTTGGGGAGAGTATTGTTGAATCTTGTCTTACTCTGCGGGACGTTGAGATGATTTGGTCACATTCTTCAGTCGAATCTACCTTGGTACCTTGGCGGACAAAACAACCAGACTGCATCAGACAACTCCACATTGCCCCTGTTTCTGATGTCACTTGTAATTAATCTTTCGTTTCATATGCGAATATTTATGAGTCAACAATTTTAATGTCAAATGCATATATCAAAAATGAACATTGGACGTTCTTCGCAAGACAAAGCAGAAAAAAGGGAAAACAATGGCAATTTGTATGGACAAGTGAATTTGTATTGATTTGAACTTTGCCTGTGAATAGGCGTTTTTGTACAAGAGGCTGACATCCTAGTAAGAGGACGCCGCCAAATAACATAGAGTTTACAATTTGAAAAAAAGAAACCAAAACAGCTATGTGAACAATCCCACTGGGTTCCAACTCTGCTATCACCTTTATGTCTTCGGATGTCTCATCGCTTTGCTACCTAGTTGAAGATGAAGCTGATTGGTCGATGCCGAAATCTGAGCCAGATAGTTGATGTCGAATTCCGGATGCGAAGCGATCCAATGAGACATAGTGTTACGCTTTTATCCCTAACTTTTGCCTGGACCGCCCTTTCGGGTTTTCAGTCCACCGGGATACCCATTTTTGCCCAAGTCGCCTTTTCAGGTTTTCGACTTGCCGGGTGTACAGATTTTTATTCATTTCATCCCTTATTTTTGCCCGAACCCTTTTGGTTCGCCGGGAAGCCCTTATTTTTGTCTAGGTATGTCAACCTAGCGGGTCTTTTATTTATGCGTAGTATTTTTTCACTATGTATGCATTGGCGGGGTGAGGAAGGTCATCACCATCCATGGTGGTTAGGATCATGGCTCCTCCTGAGAACACACATTTAACCACAAATGGCCCTTCGTATGTAGGGGTCCATTTGCCCCGGGGATCACTTTGAGGAAGGATGATGCGTTTGATTACCAGGTCTCCAACTTGATACTCTTGTGGTCTGACTTTCTTGTTAAATGCCCTGATCATCCGTTTTTGATACGTTTGACCATGACAGATAGCAGTGAGCCTTTTTTCGTCAATCAGATTTAATTGATCAAGTCGAGTCTGGATCCAATCATCTTCATTCAAGTCTGCATCCTTCATTATCCGGAGAGAGGGTATCTGGACTTCAATTGGCAAGACAGCCTCCATGCCATAGACCAAGGAGAAAGGAGTTGCCCCGGTTGACGTCCTTGCTGAGGTACGGTACCCATGAAGAGCGAACGGTAGCATCTCGTGCCAATCTTTATAGGTCACTGTCATCTTCTGCACAATTTTCTTGATATTCTTATTGGCTGCCTCTACAGCCCCATTCATCTTCGGCCGGTAGGGAGAAGAATTGTGGTGCTGTATCTTGAATTGTTCACAGAGTTCAGTGATCATTTTGTTATTGAGATTGGTACCATTGTCCGTAATGATTCTTTCCGGGACTCCGTACCGACAGATCAGATTATGCTGGATGAAACGTGCCACGACGCTCTTGGTTACTGTGGCATAGGAAGCTGCCTCAACCCATTTCGTGAAATAATCGATCGCCACCAAGATGAAGCGATGCCCATTGGATGTCGTCGGTCGGATCTCACCGATCATATCGATGCCCCCACATTGCAAAAGGCCAAGGTGCCGTCAGGACATTCAAAGGAACCGGAGGGATATGCACCTTGTCAGCATAGATCTGGCATTTATGACAAGTTCGGGAGTGTTGGTAACAATCGGCTTCCATTGTGGACCAGAAATATCCTGCCCGAAGGATTTTCTTAGCCATGGTGTGTCCACTGGAATGTGTTCCAAATGTGCCTTCATGTAATTCCATCATAATTTTCTCTGCTTCATCCTTATCCACACAACGTAGCAGAGTTGAATCATGATTCCGTTTGTAGAGAATGTCGTTGCTGAGGAAGAATTTTGCAGCAAACCTCCTCATGAACTTCTTATCATTGACAGATGCACCTTCAGGGTATTCCTGAGCTTCCAAGTACCTCTTCACCTCATGATACCAGGGTTTTTCAGTCACCTTCTCAGCCTCCAGCTCACAGCAGTACGCCGGTTCATCCAACTTCCAGATAATGATTCGGGGAGCCTCATTGTCCCATTTAACTTTGAACATTGAAGACATCGTGGCTAGTGCGTCCGCTAGCTGATTCTCCTCTCTAGGGAAGTGTTCGAAAGTTATTTCTTCAAAGTGGGGGAGCAAGGTCAACACGTACTCCTTGTGAGGAATAAGATTTGGGTGTTTCGTATCCCACTCGCCTTTGATCTGATTGATCACGAGAGCGGAATCTCCGAAGACACTTAGAAATTTGATCCTTAAGTCGATTGCAGCTTGTAAACCCATGATACATGCCTCATATTCTGCCATGTTGTTGGTGCAGCTGAAACATAATCGGGCGGTGAGGGGAGTATGAGTTCCTTTGGGAGATATGATTACAGCGCCGACGCCGTTACCCAAAGCATTGGAGGCTCCATCAAAATGCATAGACCATCGGGATCCTTCCTCAGGTCCTTCATCCGGTCCAGGTACTTCACAGTCAGTTACCACCATGATGTCTTCGTCCGGAAAATCAAAGTTCAATGATTGGTAATCGTCCACAGGTTGGTGTGCCAAATGATCCGCCAGTACACTTCCCTTAATTGCTTTCTGAGTTGTATACTGGATGTCATATTCTGTCAAGATCATTTGCCATCTCGCTATTCTTCCAGACAGAGCGGACTTTTCAAATATGTACTTGATGGGATCCATCTTTGAAATCAATAAAGTAGTGTGAGTCAGCATATACTGTCTCAGCCGGCGAGCAGCCCATACAAGAGCGCAGCAAGTTTTCTCAAGCAGTGAGTAACGAGACTCACAGTCGGTAAACTTTTTGCTCAAGTAATAAATAGCGTGCTCTTTTCGGCCAGACTCGTCATGCTGCCCCAGCACACACCCCATTGAATTGTTAAGTACTGTCAAGTATAGTATTAGAGGCCTTCCTTCCACCGGTGGCATAAGAATGGGTGGCTCTTGGAGATATTCCTTTATCTTCTCAAAGGCGGCCTGACATTCATCATTCCAGCGTACTACTTGATCTTTCTTCAGCAATTTGAAGATTGGCTCACAAGTAGCAGTCAGATGTGAGATGAATCGGGCAATGTAATTCAGTCGTCCCAGAAAGCCTCTGACTTCTTTCTCTGTTTTTGGAGTCGGCATCTCTTGTATGGCTTTTATCTTGGCAGGGTCCACCTGGATACCCTTATCACTCACGATGAAACCTAACAATTTTCCGGATCTTACCCCAAAGGTGCATTTGTTGGGATTCAACCTCAGCTTGTACAACTTGAGTCGGTCGAACAACTTCCTCAGATGGTCAAGGTGCTCCTCCTCAGTTTGAGACCTTGCAATCATGTCATCAACGTATACCTCAATCTCATGATGGATCATATCATGAAATAAAGCGACCATGGCATGTTCATAGGTTGCCCCAACATTTTTCAACCCAAATGGCATGACCTTGTAACAGAAGGTCCCCCACTGTGTCACAAAGGTAGTCTTCTCCATATCTTCCGGGGCCATTTTGATCTGATTATACCCTGAAAAACCATCCATGAAGGAGAACACCTTGTGTTGAGCGGTATTATCGACAAGAACGTCGATGTGAAGTAAGGGGAAGTCGTCCTTGGGGCTTGCCCTGTTCAAATCCATGTAGTCGACACACATCCTAACTTTTCCATCCTTCTTTGGTACTGGCACTACGTTAGCAACCCACTGAGGGTAAGAAGTTACTGCTAGAAACCCGGCGTCGAACTGCTTCATAACCTCGGCCTTGATCTTTTCAGACATCTCTGGACGCATCCGTCGGACTTTTTGCTTTACCAGAGGGCAATCTTCCTTGGTTGGTAGGTGGTGAACTACAATGTCGGCATCCAAACCAGGCATATCTTCATAGGACCAAGCAAAAATCTCCATGTAATCCTGTAGCATCTGGATCAATCGTTGCTTCACGCTGAGCTCTAGATTGGCACCAATCTTGACCTCTTTCCTATCTGTCTCAGTACCCAGATTAATCGTTTCTACCGGCTCTTCATGTGGTTGAATAGCCCTCTCCTCTTGGAGTAGCAGTCTTGCGAGTTCACCAGGTACTTCGCAATCATCTTCACCTTCGTCTTCGGCCAAGTTGATCGGATTCTCGAAGTCATAACTGGCGATAGCAGAGCTATTACCAGTGAGATCCAGAGTGGATTGAAACCTGTATAAGTGAGTGTATGTAAATATAGCTGTTTTGCAATATATAACACAGAAAGAAAAAGGAGCACAAGATTTAAAATGCAACAAACGTCCAATGTTTTGATTGATGATATATGGAAATGTCATACAAAAAACCCTCACAAATGGAGCTACGATGCCCCGGGTAGGACACCGAGCCAGCAAAGTTTCAACATATTGTTTGTTACAAATTGGAAATTAAAAGAAATTAATTACTGCGTGACAAATGTGATAGGAGTAAAATCCTTTGCTGTCCAGTTGCTCGGTCCGTCGCTGGTAGTCGGGTAGATCCAACTGTCAAATTCTGCTTCCTCTACATCCTCCTCAATAGCATTCACCCTTGAGTTGGAGATAAACACCGGAGCCTTTCTGACCTTCTCCTTGCGCACAGCCCTCTGAGCCTCTGCAGTAAAGCCCAGCCCAAACTTGTCGTTCTTCTGAGTGAAGTCAGGAAGCTGACCCCAGTTTGCACAATTGCCTTTCTGAACCACAGCCCGGGCATCCCTTAGGGAAGCCATCTTCAAGGAAACATTCTCTTCGACTGTTGTTTCTGCTGCTGCTGAAATTGGATGTACCTCCTCGAAATGTTGAAAGGGGGTTTCAATAAACTCCCCGTCCATCTCAATGTATCTGAAGGAATTCAAATGGCTCACCATATACTCCTCTTCTCCTTGCACAGTGACGATCTTCCCCCTGACAGGGTACTTCAGCTTCTGGTGCAAGGTAGAGGTCACTGCCCCAGCTTTATGGATCCAAGGTCGACCCAGTAGACAAGAGTACGATGGACGTATATCCATCACATAAAAAGTAGAGTCAAATACTTGAGAGCCCACACGAATAGGGATGTCAACCTCTCCATGAACCATCCTTTTTGAACCGTCAAAGGCCCTGACGATGATATTGCTGGGCTTTAGTTCTAGGCCTTCATAATCCAAACGGTCTAAAGCCTTTTTCGGTAGAACATTCAAGGAAGAACCAGTATCCACCAATACATGCGCCAGAGTAGTGCCCCTGCATTCGATAGAGACATGCAGGGCATCATTATGGTCTCTTCCCTTCACAGTCAGGTCAGCATCTGAAAAACCCAAGCCATTGTCTGCTGTCAGATTTGCTACACAATCAGTGAACTGGACTGCAGATGTCTCCTGTGGCACATGGGCCATCTTGAGAAATGAAATCAAGGCTTTAGCATGGGCCTCGGAGCATAGAAATAAAGAGAGCATGGAGATCTTGGAGGGCGTATGCCCCAGCTGCTCGACAACATTGAAATCACTTTTCTTTATTATTTTCAGGATCTCCTCCATTTCTTGTTGGGAGGCCTCAGCATTTATAGGTATTGGTGCCTCCATCCGGGCAGGCTCCTCTTCAATCCCTTTGCCCCGAGCGTTAGATGACTCGGCGGCAGGGGAAACAACTTGATCAGCAACAGTAACAGGTACACTTGTAGGTGTTATAAGGAGGGGTCTTCGAATAGCGGGCGGTGCAATGTCAGGCGAGAAGAGCCTGCCACTGCGGGTGACCTTGGCTGGACCAGTGATATCGCAGATACTGGCGCCAGTGTCGAATTCTTGTTTAATTCCATTTACATATACGTCTGCCCCATAATGCCAGGGGACAGCTTTATCAGATACGTAGGGGAGAGGCCCCAGAACAGTAATAACCACAGGTGCAACAGTCATGATTTGAACAGGCTTCTTCGGGAGAGCCTTGATTGGATTATTGAAGATGGTAACCACAGCAACTTCTTTTACCGGAACCAACTGAACAACAGACTTCTTAAACAGAATCTCCTTGCTATCCATTAGGCTTTGGACGCCTAACCTCAGCAAGGGACAACCAGATAGGGAAACAGCACAGAACAGGCAACCTTCACTGCAACTCGGAAATAAACCGGCCCGCAGTAGGTTCTTCTTGACAGTCCTCAGAGGGGTGACAACTTCATTTACCGAAACAGCATACAGTTCTTCCTCAATGGCATTTACTCTATGCTGGGGCATAGGAGCAGTTACAACATTGGTCTCTCCGGCGCTTCAAACTGAATTTCCTTTGCGTCGATCAGATCTTGCACCTTGTTTCTCAAGGCCCAGCAATCATCAGTAGTGTGCCCGGGACTATCAGAATGATAAGCACACCGGGCATTTGGGTTATACTTAGGAGACGCAGTGTTGACGACCTTAGGAGCTTCTTTGAGGGTCACCAGGTTGGTGGATAACAGTTGGGGTAAAATTTGAGATAAGGTCATACTCAGTCGAGTATACTGCCTCTTGGGCCTTTCGCTTCTTTGTTGATTGTACTGCTGAGGAGCAGCAACAGGTTTTGAGATGACCAAAGCATTGACGGCTTGGCGACTTTCGGGATTGATTTGTCTTCTAGGACCATAGACGGCACTTGCTTCTTTCTTAAACGGCCTCTTCTCAGCACTTGTGGAGGCAGCCTTTTGTATCTTGCCTGACCTGATGCCAGCTTCAATTCTTTCTCCCGTCAATATCAAATCTGTAAACCCAGCGGAGGAGTTACCAACCAAATGATTGAAAAACGGACCAGACAACGTCCCTAGAAACATATCAACCAGCTCACGATCAGTCAATGGAGGCTGCACCCTGCCAGCCAAATCTCTCCATTTTTGTGCGTACTCTTTGAACCCTTCGCCCGTTCCTAGAGACATACCCTGAAGTTGGGTACGTGTAGGAGCGAGATCAGAATTGTATTGGTATTGTCTGTAGAATGCGGTTGCCAAATCTTCCCAGTGTCGGATGCTGGTTCCATCTAATTGGTAGAACCATTCAAGCTGTGACCCCGAGAGTCTATCTTGGAAGAAGTGAATCCAGAGGTTCTTATCCGCCGTATAAGGTTGGATCTTCCTTACGTACGACCTTAGATGCAGCTTTGGGCAGGAGACCCCATCATACTTGGCGAAGGCAGGCGCCTTAAACTTGTGTGGAATTACTACCCCAGAAGATAACCCCAAATCTCCGAAATCCAGCCCCGGCACATTCTGAATTTCCATGGCGCTTAAGCGGTCCTCCAATTGCTTGTATCTGTCAGCAGCAGGTGGGTATTGTTCGTCGTTATAGTCCGTCTCGTTGTCGGAGGCTACGGGACTAGGAGCCCTTCCCCCTTGGGGACTGTTTTTCTCAGCAGAAGAAGTGGTTGGATCAGCTTCATTATGGAGTGTGTTCCCAAATCTGCGTCCGGTGTTGAACAACGCAGTCCTCTTTTTCTTCTTCTTCTTCAGGAGTAGAGTCTTCAACTCTTGCTGACCTTGGGCTAGGCTTAGGACCATCTCTTGAAACTGTGCACTTTGGGCCTGAAGGGCCTTGATTGCTTGCTCACTGGAGGAGTCTGGATTCATGATGACTGTGCAAAATAAACAGCGAAGGAGATTAAGCAACATGTGAAATAGGGTACCTGCTATGCATATGGTGCAATGGAATGCGTATGTTTTATGTTTTCAAAGACAAACAAGATTCAACTTTGTAGACAAAAAGGGAAACACACTTCATTAGATTAAAATTTTCAATTGTTCAACAATTTGCCCTTAGGCATTACAGGAATGAAAAATACTGGAAAGGAAATAAACTATAAAAGGAAACATCCAAAGCTCATCAATGCTCCCATGGCCTCCTCTTTTCAGTGCTGATGTAGTTGTTCAGGACCCGTTCTTCCTCCAATTGCTTAGTCAGCCTCTGGATCTTCCGTTCCTGCTCGTTGAACTTCTCCCGATAGAAATCCCGTTCTTCCTTTAGCTGCGCCCAAGATCTCTTCATGGTGTCAAAATCAGTAGGTGTCTGAGGAGGGAGGACAGTTGGAGGAACCCTATCTTCATCAGGAGACTCAAGGATGAGAGGTCTAACAGCTTCGTAGGGCATACCTAACCTCTGAGAACGGATGCGGACCCACTTGCAATAGGGCTTCAATGGCAGAGAAGTCTTTGGTCCCAACTCATGTGGGTTGACTTTATGGATTCTGTCCCAGGCTCTAATGAATCCCTGGCGTAGTTTGTCACTGTCTGCCTGAAACTCAAAATGGAAGTGAGGAACCAGCATTTCATGAGGCCCATCTCCTCTGGCTCTTCCAAACTGACGGAGAGCTAAGCATGGATTGTAAGAGATTCCTCCTTGGATACCAATTAACGGAACGTTAGGGTATTCTCCGCAACGGTCAATAACAGCTACCTCATCCAAACCTCTGAGAGTCCAGGTGATGTCATTATCAGTGAGAGCCATTAACCTCCTAGCCCAACCTTTTCCTTCTTCATTCTTCAGGGCGAACTTAGGAAGGTGCGAAATAAACCACCTTACTAGCAAAGGAGCACAACACCACGGAGTTCCCCGTTTTCGAGCAGTACGAGCATAGAGTTGTTGTAGAATATCACCCAAAAGAGTGGGTACCGGATTCCGAGACATGAAGATCCTTATGACATGGATACTGATAAAAGTGTCAGGGTTGGGAAACAATACCAGACCATAGATCAAAAGAGCCAGAATACCCTCGTACGCCTTGAAGTCCAAGTCATTCCAGAAATCATTAGCCTTGCCAACCAGAAATTTGACCAAAAAGCCCTTGATCCCATTTCTAGTTTCCCAGTTGGACAATACCTCTTCTTTGGTCAAGGGGAGAATTGCAGCAATCTCTTCAGGCCTAGGAGTCTTTTCCAAACCAGTGAATGGAGTTTGTTCCAAGACAGGGATCCCAAGCAAATAAGAAAATTCTTCCAGAGTAGGAACCAGCTGGAAGTCTTGAAAGGTGAAATAATGGTACAGAGGGTCATAAAACTGGGTCAGAACACTTATCAGTTGTTGGTCCCATTTTGCAGTGATCAAGCCAAGGAGAGACCCATGTCTGTTGATGAAGGAAGAAGTGTTTGGAATCCTACCAACCAAATCCTTGAGTAAAACTGGTGGTTGAACAAAGTTGAGCCGGACAGTATTCCTACGCACGGGCATCATGATGTCCTACAAAACAGAGCAAAGATGAAACTCTTTTGTCTTTGAAATGGGTTAGCCCTTTATACAGGATGCATGCAATGGTATGATGGCATGATGCTATGATGAAGCACACCACAAGTATTCACATAGGTAAATAAGGCACACAAGTCACACAAGACACCCTTAGGTTTCAGGCCAGCATGAGTTTCAGGTATTACCCTCTTTTGGTTTTGTTGGTTAAAACCTGTCCTATCAAAAGTAACCGGGTTCTAGAGGATCTCAAATCATTGGCTACCCTCAATCGGTCATAACTCCAGCATCGCAATCTTTTCTCGTGGCCAAAACCATCTCGAGAGTTTAGCCTCAATGAGTGTAGCATACTGCTACTGTCCTAATAGCCAAGTTGGTCAATTTAGGGTTCTAAGGTTGGTTGGTGTTTAATGACCCCTTAGAAGACCTATATTCTCCCCGTTGCAACACAAGGGATATAGGTACAGACTAAGATGCCACACCAACGTAGCCACTGCTTCACCCATGTCGGTCTACGCCGGACAGGTCCCTCACAGATTATGCTACCTAAAAAGGGTATTTCCCAGATCCGGGTTAGGATCTATGAAACTCTGATGCAAGGCCCACAAATATAAAAGCAAACAAAGCAAACAATCGAAAACAAAGGTGATCTAAGCCCTAAGGTTACTCCACTTTTAAAGAACTCCCCAGCAGAGTCGCCAGTTCTGTGATACGGTGGGAGAACTGACTTGAGGTTGCGTTTGTATTCGCAAATGTTTCGGTTGAGCAAGAGTCGCCACCGACTTTTTATTTTATCCTAAGGAAAGGTTAAAAAGCACAGCAAAAACCTTTTGAGATGTTTTCTTGGGTTCGGGGAGTAGATTATAGAAAGGGAAGGTATTAGCACCCTTTCTATCCATGGTTATCCATGGGCTCTTAGTTACTTGCTTAGATCACTTGCCTTTTTGTTTTCAATTGTTTTAAATGGTGCTTGAGTGTGTGGGTTTGAAAATGTTTTGAAAATAAGCCAATGTGGTGGCAACCTTTGTAATGATCCATGTGGGGATGTATACAAAGATGTACGTCTTTTGAAAAGGTTTTCATTTGTTTTTGAAAGTGTAGTGATGTGTGGTTTTTGAAATAGGCAAGTGTTTTAGTTTGCAAGATTGATTCAAGTAACTAAGAGATTATCTACTCCTAAATTTCTCAAAGATTATTGCTATATCTTAACCCTTTTAACAAGTTTGTTCCACCATTGCATTTGGTGGACAATCTCATGTTAGGATGTGAAAGGGACGGGCACGGGTCACCGTTTAGACCATAATTGCAATGATGCTAAGTATCTTTGGGTCATTTTCTTGAGGGACTTGATCATTTGATTTGTGTTTGTTTTGCCCAAAGAGACCTAACATGCAATATGGCCCAATTTTGAAAGGCAACAAGTGGAATACCCTAGGGGGTGCAAGTGTGATTTAGTGTGTTCTTTTTCATGCTTGTTTGTCTTGAGATTAGGTCATAACTATTTTTGTTGTTTTTCGCATACAAACCCTAATTCTAACATGGTATAATTAGAAAGCAATAAAGTGCGAAAATAAATTTACTAAGCTATTACAAAACAAAATATGGGAAGGGGGGTACAAATGTTCAAATGGGGATATTGACAAGTAATTTAAACCTAAAACTATTACATCAATTTTGAATATTTGCAATGTAAATAAATTGCATAATTAAATGGAAATTAAATAAATATGCAAAATGCAAAAAGAAAGTTTTTATATGTATGAGAAAAGTATGGTTTATGTAAAATAAAATAAGAAAATAAAAAGGTATTATTTTGAGTATTTTCAACTTTTAGGGCAAAAACCCTAATTTTAACCAAGATGTATATTAATTAATTAATTCACATAATATTCATTATACAAAAATAAAATAAAACATGGTATATTTGTAAAAAAGACATTTTTTAGTATTAAATGTTAAAAAATAAAATATGTACATTTTTTGGTATTTTTACTCTAAGTATATTAATATATATATATATATATATATATATATATATATATATATATATATATATATATATATATATATATATATATATATATATATATATATATATATATATATATATATATATATATATATATATATATATATATATATATATATATATATATATATATATATATATATATATATATATATATATATATATATATATATATATATATATATATATATATATATATATATATATATATATATATATATATATATATATATATATATATATATATATATATATATATATATATATATATATATATATATATATATATATATATATATATATATATATATATATATATATATATATATATATATATATATATATATATATATATATATATATAATAATAATAATTAATTTTTGGAAAACAGTATTTTTTATATGAAATATTTTCAGAGGGTAATATAAAATAAAAATAAAAATGAAAATATATTCACACTATTTTTTCTATTTATTCTAAATAATAATATGTATTTATTTATGTATAAACAAAAGAAATAACTAAATAAATATGCAATAAATTCAAAAAATGATGGAAAAAATATTTTTAAAATTTTAATATGCTGAGAAAAAATAAATGAGTCAAATGAAAAAAGAAAATATCAAAAATCAATAAAAATAAAGCAAATGGGCTTAGGGGGTGTAAACCAAAAAAAGGGGTGTGAATAAAAAAAACACAAAGCAAGCCCAGCCCAATGCCACTGTCTTCAACCTCCAGCACAATGTTTGAAAATGCGCGCGCCCTGTTCTTCAATGTCCAACTCTCGATTCCTGGCTTTTTAACAAAAACTCATAACACAACAAATGTTCAGCATGAAGAGACGATTCTAACCATGTATGGAACTTGATCTAACTCTCTAAGATGAGGGAGAATTTCTCCTCCCCCAAATCCTAACCTAGTTTTTCTGCCATTTTCAAACTCCAAATTCTCTCTACTCAGGCAAAAGAAATGAAATGTAAAGATATGTACATGTTCAGGGCTATGAGTAAAACCTTGTTTCTTCACAAACTTAAGACCAAAGATACATAATAAGAGAGATACGAGTTCAAAGTTTTACCTGTGCAGTTGAACTTCTATCTGGAGAATGAGGAACTTCCAGTGCAAGGTGATGATTGGAAAAGCTTCCTTGAGGTCCAGGGATGCTGTTTCAATGTTTACTTTGTCTTGAGAGCTTCTGAATCAAGCTATAGAACTTCACCTGCAAGTCAAAAATGTGAAAATGGTGGAAGCTGTTAGAGGGATTACAGGTCAGGTTTTAGGTCATGGTTAGCTTGCATATATGCTAGGGAATGTGTATGAACTGATTTTAGCAAGAATGCTCGAGAGAAAATGAAGTTGGCACTCAAACTGCAGAGGCAACCCTGTTTTTGCAGTTTGAGGATGATTCTGAGATGGAGGGTGTTTTGGAGGTGCAAGGGTCATGTCTTAGCTTGGTTATGTTCTCTTGAAGGTGTTTGATCAGTTTGTTCTTGTGTGTCTATGCTGAGATGAGAGTTGTTACAAGTTATGGACTTTTCTTTACACTTAAGCAACAAAATGCAACTTGGCTTTCTAGGTCAGTAGAGGACCCCCTAATGTGCTGCATAAGCTTCTCTTGATCAGTGTGTTATGCACATAATCTTGTGCCAAGCAGATTTGCTATGTACCTTCTTGATTTGCAATTGGACATAAAGCTAATCTTTTCAAAAATGGAAAGTTCACTTTATCTAGTTTAGGGTTAGTTCATCATGTAATGTCCAAATGCTTAGAATAACAACTTGGCACATTGGTTTTGCATTTAATTCTTGAGTGTAACTTGGTTTAAGGACCTGTAATCTAGCCTAAAGCAAGCTGAGTTCAAATTGCAAGATTATGAGCATGTTTTGGTTAAGAACAAAAAGTGAATTTTTGCCAACTTGTGAAATTCGAATCTCTCAAGTTATGAGGTTGTTTGATGAGTTCTTGGACATTTTGGAAAGCTTGGAATGTGTACTACAATCCATCTTTGAAATGCAAATTGAAATTCCAAGTGGAAGGGTATGAAAAATGGCCTTGAAGTGGGGTAGAAAACCTTGTCAAAATAGGTTAAAATTCCACTAAGTTAAAAATGGTTTAGTGCCCTTATTCAAAAAATTGTAACTTGGGATACAAGCTTCAAATGAGAAAACTTTGTGAATCAAAGTTGTAGATTATGCAACAAGCTACAACTTTCATGTTTTGACTTTTGTTTGAATCCAAATGGATCTTGGTGAAAAGATGGGGCAAAGTTGGGAAAAAATTAGGGTTTTTCATAACTTAGAAAAATTCTAAGTTATGAAAAATTCCATTTTCTAACCCTAATTTGCATTTTGTGATTTCTTGGTGAACAAGTTTCATGATTTGGCATGTTTTGATGAAAAATGAATCTTGACTCTTGATTTTGACCAAAAAGTCAAAGTTTGACTTTTCAGTATACAGTCAAAATTGATCAATTGACTGGGAAATTCAACTGTCAACCTTGTGTACTTGGGATCTTTTGAGCTTGATGAATGTGTCAAGACCATTTCATTGAGTCCTTGAGTCCATATGTGAGCTTGATTTGCCATTGGCTAGGTCAAACAGTCAAAAATTGCCTTTGTGCAGTCAAAACCCTAAAAATGACCATTTTGCCCTTTTGGTGATCTGATCAAATTTCTTATGGAATTGTGATCCAAACTTGATAAAATGGTCCATATGAGTTCACTATGTTGATGTGGGTCAAATTTCATGAGGTTTGACTGTCAATTGGCCACAGTTGACTTTTTCCCTAATACAGCTGATTTCTAGGTCATCTGTCTAATTGACTGGGCAAAACTTGGACTCAAGACTAGAAACTTGGTGAGGATAAACTTGGGAGTCCAATATGAAACATGAAAGTCATCTTAGTCATTCTAGGTCAAAACATCCTTGGGCAAACACAAACCCTAATTTGAGTCCACAGTGCAAGGAGAAGTCTTGAGCAGAGGAAACCCTAACTGGATCTTGATCTTCAAGGGTCTTGTGATGAGAAAATGTTGAGGAAATGGGAGGGCAAATTTTGGGGTACAACACTCAAGATACCTCTTGACTTCATGAAACCAAGGTTAGTCCACTATTTCTTCAGTATTAATCTTGTTACAGTGTGCTGGTTCATCCATTCGCTCGATGGTGATCTGGGGAGCCTCGTTATCCCAATTAAGTTTAAACATGAATGACATTGTGGCTAGAGCGTCTGCTAGCTGATTTTCTTCTCGCGGGAAATGCTCGAAGGTAATCTTCTCAAAATGTGGTAGCAATGTCAAAACATGTTCTTTGTAAGGGATAAGGTTTTGGTGCTTAGTGTCTCATTCCCCTTTAATCTGACTGACGACCAAAGCTGAATCTCCAAACACATTTAAAGCTTTGATTCACAAGTCAATGGCAGCCCTGAGACCAAAGATGCATGCTTCGTACTCCGCCATGTTGTTTGTACAGTTGAAGCAAAGTCTAGCAGTAAAAGGAGTATGACACCCTTCCGGAGATATGAGTACAGCGCCGATGCCATTACCAAGTGCATTGGATGCCCCATCAAAGAACATGGTCCATCGGGATCCTTGTTCAGGTCCGTCATATGGTCTGATTTCTTCACAGTTGTCTAATGTCATGATGTCTTCATCCGAGAATTCAAATTTCATGGACTGATAATCTTCTACAGCTTGGTGAGCAAGGTGATCAGCCAATACACTGCCCTTTATAGCTTTGTGGGTAGTATATTGTATGTCTTATTCTGTC
This sequence comes from Vicia faba, assembly GCA_948472305.1. Taxonomy (NCBI): domain Eukaryota; kingdom Viridiplantae; phylum Streptophyta; class Magnoliopsida; order Fabales; family Fabaceae; genus Vicia; species Vicia faba. The sequence goes on along the minus strand of OX451737.1, from coordinate 1,020,700,381 downwards.
AGGATCATCTGCCACCTAGCTATTCTCCTAGACAAAGTAGGTTTTTCGAAGATGTACTTTATCGGATCCATCTTAGATATCAACAAGGTAGTATGAGTCAGCATATACTGGCTTAGCCGGCGAGCAACCCATGCCAGAGCGCCACAGGTTTTCTTGAGCAGTGAATATTTGGTTTCGTAGTCGGTAAACTTTTTGCTCAGGTAGTAAATAGCGTGCTCTTTTCAGCCAGACTCGTCATGCTATCCCAATACACACCCCATTGAGTTCTCTAAAACGGTTAGATACATGATCAGTGGTCTTCCCACGACTGGTGGCATCAAAACAAGAGGCTCTTGTAAGTACTCTTTGATCTTGTCAAAAGCAGCCTGGCATTCGTCATTCCATCTGACTACTTGATCTTTCTTCAATAGTTTGAAGATTGGCTCACAAGTAGTTGTGGTAATATAGTTCAGGCGTCCCAAGAATCCTCTGACTTCCTTCTCAGTACGAGGAGCATACATTTCTTGTATTGCTTTAACCTTGGCAGGGTCGACCTCAATACCTTTGCTACTAACGACAAAACCTAAGAGTTTACCGGACCGTACTCCGAATGTGCACTTGTTTGGGTTCAACCTTAGTTTATACTTCTTCAACCTTTCAAACAACTTTTGCAAGTGATCAAGGTGTTCTTCTTCCGTTTGTGATCGGGCTATCATATCGTCTACATAGACCTCTATTTCATGATGTATCATGTCATGAAAAAAGCTACCATGGCACGCTGATAGGTTGCCCCAGCATTCTTCAGTCCAAACGGCATCACTTTGTAGCAGAATGTGCTCCACTGTGTGACAAATGTTATTTTCTCCATGATCTCAGGTGCCATTTAGATTTGGTTGTAACCTGAGAATCTGTCCATGAAGGAAAAAACTTTGTGTTGTGCCGTATTAATAACCAGGATATCTATGTGGGGGAGTGTGAAATCATCTTTAGGGCTGGCCTTATTCAAATATCTATAGTCCACGCACATTCGTACTTTGCCGTCCTTTTTAGGCACGGAAACAATGTTGGCAACCCACTGAGGATAGGAAGTGACAGCCAAGAATCCAGCATTGAATTGTTTCATGACTTCCGCTTTGATCTTCTCTGACGTGTCAGGTCTCATACGGCGGACTCTTTTTTTACTAGAGGACATTCTTCTCTTGTAGGGAGACGATGTACCACGATGTCTGTATCAAGTCCTGGCATGTCTTCATATGACCAGGAAAAGATCTCAACATAATCATGCAACAGCTGAATCAGACACTCCTTGACACTAGACTCCAGATTGGCACCCACCTTGACCTCTTTTTTATCCTCCTAGGTACCCAAATTGATTGTATCCATTGGTTCCTCATGAGGCTGAATAGCTCTTTCCTCTTGTTGTAGTAGTCTGGCCAGTTCCCCTGGTACTTCACAATCTTCCTCACCTTCGTCTTCGGCTTGGTAGATTAGATCCTCAGAGTGATAAAAGGCCATAGCAGTATTGTTACCCATGGGATCTGGAATGGAGGGGTACCTGCATTTGTGAGTGTGGGTGTGTGTAAGGGTATAGTCATCTTAAAAAATAAAATGTAAAAGAAAAACAATGAGCACAAAAGTTTGTATGTGAAAAAAAGTTCATGATTCATTGAATGTCATATTAAGATGAAATAAAAACCCTTACAAATGGACCATTGTGCCTCGGGCAAGACACAAGGTTTTAAATGTGCAAATTGTTTGTGAATATTACAAGTCCAACAGAAATGTAAGCATAAATTACTGAGGGATGAAAGTTATTGGGACAAAGTCTTTGGCCTCCCAATTGTGAAGTCCTCCGTTGATAGTAGGAAAGATCCATCCTCCAAGCTGCAATCCTCTTCATCATCTTCTACCGCATTCACCTCTCGGTTGCTAATCTTCAAGGGGGGGCTCCAGCACGGGCATGGCGTACAGCCTTCTGAGCACTTGAAGTGAACCCTAAACCAAACTTGTCAGATTTATACGGAATATCTGGAAGTTGCCCCCAGATGGTGCATTCACCCTCCTCTACTACTACCTTGGCGTCCTTCAGAGATGACATCCGGAGTGGAGGTCTTGTAATCTTGGGAATCTGGGACACAGCCTTGGTTACTGTTACCTCTTGGGGGACCTTTTCGAAATGTTGAAAAGGAGTTTCAATGAACTCGCCGTCCAATTCCAAATACCTGAAGGAATTGAGGTGGCTAATCATATACTCTTCCTCTCTGTGGACAGTGATAATCTTTCCCTGGACCGGATACTTCAGCATCTGGTGCAGTGTAGAGGTGACAACGCCAGCATTATGGATCCACGGTCATCCTAGAAGACAGGAGTAAGAGGGGAAATTGTCCATTACATAGAAGGTTAAGTTGAAACTTTGAGTCCTAACCTTTATTGGGATATCCACCTCCCTGTGAACCATCCTCTTTGAGCCATCAAATGCTCTCACAATTGTTACTGGATTTCAATGTCAGTCCTTCGCAGTCTAGTCTGTCGAGAGCTTTCTTCGGTAAAACATTCAAAGAGGAGCCAGTGTCCACCAAGACATGGGCCAGAGTTGTGCCTATACATTCCACAGAGACATGCAATGCCTCGTTGTACTTTCTTCCCCTTGGTGTCAGATCAACATCCGAGAAGCCTAGGCCGTTATCCGCTGTCAAGCTAGCCACGCAATCTTGAAATTGGTCAGTAGATGTCTCTTGAGGCACATGGGCTGTCTTTAGGAACTTCACCAGGGCTTTTTCATGTGCCTCGAAGCAAAGTAACAATGCTAGCATGGAGATTTTGGAGGGAGTTTTCCCCAACAGTTCAACTACGTCGTAGTCGCTCTTCTTTATTATTCTCAGGATCTCCTCCATTTCCTTCTTGGAGGTTTCGGGGATAGTTAGTGGTTGAGCCTTCGTCCGGACAGACTCTTCTTGAATACTTTTCCCTCAAGTTTCAGCAATAGGAGTGTTGGTAGGGACAACAGCAGGGGTTGTGTCGTCTTTGTCAATAGGAGCACTTAAAGATATGATTATTGGTACGGAGGTAACCTTTGGAGCAGCCACGGGTCCAAAAACTTCCTTTGGGGGGGCAATTTCTGGAGATAATATTCTACCGCTTCGGGTAATCTTACTGATTCCGACAATATTGCTAATGTCAGAGTCTTCTTATTCGGAGTTTATTTCTTTGGCGGCCAGCCCATCTTGTTTGATTCCATGGTAATAAATGTCCCCATCGTAATTCCATGATATAGTTTTGTATGATTCATACGGGACTGGCCCATGCATTGTGATTATAAGAGGAGTAGTTTTTGGATCCGATGTAATCCTAACGGGTCTTTTGGGAACCCTGGAAGAATTGGCGGAGATGGTTATGATTGAAATGTCTATAACAGGAACAGGTAAAACAGGAGTACTTTCAAACAGAATCTCTTTGTTGTCTATCAAGCATTGAATTCCTGTTTTCAACAAAGGGCAAATAGTTTGTGAGGATAAGCAAATATTAAAGTCTTCATTACAACCCAGGAATACACCGACTTTTAACAAGTTTATCTTAATGATTGGGAGTGGAGTCAACAGTTCATCAACTGTGGTAACAAACAGATCTTCTTCAATCGCATTGGTGTTGTGACCATGTCTAGGCATAGGAGAAGATATGACATTTGGCTTTTCTGGTGCATCAAACTCAATCTCTTTTGCCTCTATAAGATCTTGAATTTTGTTTTTCAAGGCCCAACAATTGTTAGTGTCGTGACGCGGACTTTCGGAATGATATGCGCAACGGCCATTTGGGTGATAATGAGGGGATGCTGTGTTGGGGTTCTTTGGAGCTTCTTTTAAAGTTTCCAAATTGAATTTCAGAAGATGCGGTAAAATCTGGGCTAGAGTCATATTAATTCTGGTGAATTGCCAGACTGGCCTTTCCACCCTCGGTTGATTACTTCTTGGTTGATCAGATGTAGGCTTTGGGGTCATAACAGCTCCTACCATTGGTCGGTGTTCAGATCTCCCTTGGTTCCTTTGTGGATAAACAGCAGATAGCTCCTTCTTCCCGGTGAAAGGTTTCCTCACAGTTGTAGAGGCAGATGAATCCTTCTGAATCTTTCCATTTTTTATGTCAGCTTCCACCCTTTCTCCGGTCAGTATTAACTCAGTAAATCCAGCAGATGAGCTCCCAATCAAATGGTTGAAGAAAGGGCCCGATAGAGTTACTTAGAACATGTCCACCAATTCCTTTTCAGACAGAGGGGGTTGTACTCTCCCAGCTAGATCTCTCCATTTCTGCATGTAATCCTTGAAACCCTCATTTGAAGCCATAGCCATACTCTGAAGTTGAGTACGGGTAGGTGCCAAATCTGCATTATACTGGTATTACTTATAGAAAGTTGCGGCAAGATCTTCCCAGTTGTGGACGTCGGTCCTTTCCAATTGGTAAAACCAATTGAGTTGTGTTCCAGATAGGCTATCTTGGAAAAAAATGCACCCATAGGTCTTTATTGACGGAGTGCGGCTGGATCTCTCTCACATATGATCGAAGGTGCATCTTAGGACATGACACCCCATCATATTTTGCAAACAACGGCACTTTGAACTTCGGTGGGATCACAATTCCTGACAGTAGTCCCAATTCTTCAAAGTCTAGATCTGGCACCTTTTGTATTTCCATAGCGCTCAAACGCTCTTTAAGATGTCTGTACTTATCATCTGCTGGAGGATATTGTTACTCAGAGTAGTCTTCCTCTTCTTCCTCCTCTTCAGATTCTGACGGAACCGTTGTTTCTTTTCCTTTCCCTTCTCCTTCCCCGGAAGTGGTTGCAAAATTCAAGGTTCTTCTAGTCTGTCCCTGAAACCTTCTCCCCGTGTTTAAAACCCCAGTGACCTTCTTTGTTTTCTTCTTTCTTTCTTCATCTAACAGAGTCTTCAACTCTTCTTGCCCCTTGGCTAGGGTCATGAGTAACTGTTAAAACTGCGTGTTTTGAGCTTGGAGATCTTTGATTGTCTGTTCGAGATCCATCTTACTGAAATAAACAGTAGAGAGATGAGGAAACTCGTTGCAAAAGACCTGTTTATGTCATGATGAATGATATGTGCATATGTAATGTTTTCAAGGATTTTTAAAGATTCAAGTTTGTTTTAGACAAAAAGAAACACACGTTATATTAATAAGATAGAGTTTGAGTACATCAATGCCCCTTAGACAAAATAATACAACACTCTAAGATAAAAAAGTAGTGTGCATCCTCTTTGGTGCAATGTAGGAATTTAGAGTCTTCTCCTCCTGAAGCAGCCTAGTGAGTTCCAAAACCTTCTTCTCGCTTAACTAGAATTGGACTTCGAAAGTATCTCGCTCTCCTTTGAGTTGTATCCAATCCCTTTGTAGGTCTTCAAGAGATGTGGGCATGTCAGGATGTAGGATAGTGTATGGAACTTCTCCTTCCTTAACAGGCTCAATGACCATCGGTAGAATGGAAGGATAAGGCATCATAAGACTTTGAGTGCGGGTTCGTACCCACTTGAGGTAAGGCTCAAGAGGGATGGAATTCTTGTGCCCTAGTGTCTTTCTATCCACCTTGTTTAGCATCCTCCAAGCTCGGATGAATCTATGGCGAAGACCTTGATCGTTGTTGTCGTAGTCGAATACCAAGCCTTGAATCAACATCTCATGCGGGCCATCCCTTCGGGCATAACCAAACTGTCTTAGAGCTAAGCATGGGTTGTAGGTGATGCCTCCCCTAATGCCAAGTAGAGGGACATTAGGGAATTCCCCACAACGGTCAACAATGATAACATTCTCTTTGGATCGAGAGCACCAATGAATATCTGAATGTTTGAGCGTCACTAACCTTTGTGACCACCTAGAACCTTGCTCATTCTTTAAGACTGGTTGGGGAAAATGAGAAATAAACCATCTTGCCAGGAGAGGAGTGCAACACATAAGGACACCTCTTTTCCTCATTGTACGAGTGTGAAAAGAGTGTAGGATATCCCCTAGCAATGTAGGCACCAGATTGCGTAACATGAAGATTTTGACGGCACTCACATCTATGAGTTGGTCAGGATTGGGGAACAAGACCATCCCATATATAAGAAGAGCCACAATTTCCTCAAAAGCTTGCAAGTCTAAGGAATTCCAACTACTTTGGGCTTTCTCAAACAGAAACTTTACTAAGAAGCCTTTGACATCACTTCTAGTTTCCCAATGAGTTGTGACATCAGATGAGTGCAAGTGCAGAGCTTGAGCAATCTCTTCTGGCTTTGGGTCTCTTTCTGTACCGTTGAAGGGTAGTTGATTGAAAATGGTAATCCTCAAGAGTTGAGAGAATTCTTCCAAAGTGGGCACAAGCTGATAGTCGGGAAATGTGAAGAAATGGTGCAAAGGGTCAAAGAACTGGAAGAGCACCTTCATCATATCTTCATATGTGTTGGAGGTGACCAAGTTGAGTATACGACCATGTCTCTCGGTGAATGGAGAGTTCTCAAGGATCCTTGAAGCTAGCTCCTTAAGTTGTGGAGGAATTCTTACAAGGTTGACTTGGATAGTTTTTCTGCGAAGTGAATCCATATCCTACAAAACAAGAACAAAGATGAATCTCTAAAATCCTTGAAATGGTTAGTGGATGCATATGATGCTCATGATGTCCATGATGTTATGTACAAGTATGCATATACAAGCAAAACAAACAAGTTCTTAGTTTAGGCTTGCATGGGGTTTTATAGGTAAGTACCCTCTTGAAGTTTAGTTGGCTCAAACCTGTTTTAATAATAGTAACCGGGTTCTAAGGATCTCAATATAACCGGATTGTTTCCTTGGTCATTGTTTCAGCTCAAGCCTCTTTAATAGCGACCGAAATATCCCAAGAACCCAAACCTCAATAAGTGTAGTATCGAGTATCTACCAACTTCGGACTGCACCAAAGCTGGTCATCTCACTACATCCTAAAGGCCAAGTTGGTCAAGTAAAGGGTTCTAGAAGTTCATTAGTGCTTCATGACATCACTCAGCGGCCCTGTATTCTCTTTGATTGACTCAAAGGCTACCGGTACCCATAAATATGTCACACTAACATAGCTATTGCTTAGACCATGTCGGAATACCCTGCAAAGTTTCCACAACATATTGCTATTTACCTATAATGTATCCCAAATCCGAGTGGAGGATTTCAAACCCAAACAAAGAACCATAATGTAAAGCAGACAAATCAAACAAAGTAAGCAAATAAATGTGATCTAGCCCTAAGGTAACCCCACTTTTAGAAAATTCCCCAACAGAGTCGCCATTTCTGTGATACGGTGGGAGAACTGACTTGAGGGTTTTGCGTTTTATCGCAAATGTTGCGGTTAGCAAGAGTCGCCACTGACTTTTCTTTTATCCAAAAGGAAAGGTGAAAAAGCAAGGGAAATACCTTTGAGATTGTTTCTTGAGTTCGGGGGGTAGATTATGAAAAGGGAAGGTATTAGCACCCTTTTCATCCATGGTTTTCCATGGGCTCTTAGTTACTTTCTAGATCACTTGCATTTGTTGTTTGAAATTGTGTTTGGTGTGGTTTTGAAAGTATTTTGTAAAAGAGGCCATTGTTTAGGAAATCTTTGTAATGATTCTTGTTCGTAAGAATGTAAACAAAGATGTTTGTCTTTTTGAAAATGTTTTCAATGTTTGTAAAATGTTTGGAAATGTGTGTGTTTATTTTGAAAATAGCAAGGATAGTTGTTTGGAAATAGAGCAAGTAACTAGAAGTTATCTACCTACTCAAACGTCTTTCTTGTTCATTTTCTATTCCTTTGACATTGTTGTCTTACCATTGATTTGGTAAGCAACCCTATCTTTGGATGTAAATGGAACGGGTGTGGGTCATCGTATAGCCATGATTAGCAATGTTGCAAGGTATCTTAATATTTTTTGAGGGACTAAGATCATTTTGTAAGGCAACTTTGAATAGCATCATCGAGGGACTTATGATCTTATATTTGTTTGTTTTTCTAAGATACTTCACATGCGTAATATGGCTATTTTTTGTATAAGGCAACCAAGTGGAGAAACCCTAAGGGTGCTTGTGTGCAAGTGTATTATTTTCATGCTTTGATTTTGTCTTGAATTTAAGGTTTTTCTATTTGATTTGTTTTATCTTGTCACTCAAACCCTAATTACTAGCATGGTATATAAAAGTGGTAAATTGCGTAATTTAAAGATTACTACGCTATTACAACATTTTTATGGGAGGGGGGAATACAAATTATGAATGGGGATTTGCAATAATGTAAATCAAATTAAGCTATTACAATCAAATCGAATTTGTACGAATATTAGAATAAGCAAATACAATTTTTAAATATGCAATATTATGTACATGCAAGAAAAATATTTTGTTTTGTTTTTATGTGAAAAGGAACTTTAACCTAAACCTAAAAATATTAGAAAAAGGAAATTATTTCTTGAAAACAAAAGTTAACTCTAATTCCTAAAAAAAAGAAAATAAAGTTCTTTAGGTATTATCTTTGTGTATTTTTGTATTAAAAATAATAAATAATATTTTATAAAAAATATTTAGTTTTTGTTTGTCAAAATAAATATTTACAAGTATGAAATGAAAAGGAAATAAAAATTAACCTAAGTCTATTTTATTTATATTTACAAGTTTATTTAAGAAAAATAATTAATATATATATAGTTTAATAAAAATATTTTTTCATGTGAAAATAAAATAAAATAAACAAAAATGAAAAATTGTCATATTTATATTTTTTATGATTTTATGTGTTAAAAAAAATATTTTAATAAAGCAAATATGAAAATAAAATAAATAAATAAAAGATTGGGTCAGGGGTGCTGCAAGCAAACAGGGGACAGTGTGTTAGCAAAAACTCTATGGTCCAAATATGGAGGCCCATCCTGCAAACAGCTAAAAAAATGAAACTTGGAAAAATATGAAAAAACAAAAGGTAGCGCCAAGGTTCGAACCCATGACCTGGGCCTTGCCAGCGTGCTACCTTGCCACTTGGGTGGTTGTACATCCGTTAGTTTATGCGAAAACAAAAATACATAACACAAACAATTTCCTTGCCCTGTACTTCATCTTCTTCCTCAAGCTGGCCAGAAGCTCTGTAACTTTCTCATCTCTCCATGAAAATGGAAACTTCCAACATGAAAATGATAGTACTCATCCCCACTATTTTAACCATGTAATTTATGGAAACTAACAATCAAAGATTAAAACAAATTTTGAAAGCCCTAATTTCAAACCTAATTTTTACAGAAATTTGAACTTCAAAATTCTCTACACATAATGAACAAAAATGGAATATATGCACATGGTTGGTTTCAGCACTATAATATCTACATTTTTCTTTCACAAATCATGGCCAATGGACTCCTGTATGAAGAGATAGAAGTTGGGATTCATACCTCTTCCAGCTGATATCATGAATGGAGTTTGAGTGAGATTTAGGAAGGCCTGAAGGTTGCTTTAGCTTGCTTGAACCTCCCTGGGTGTGTTCCAATCCTTTCCTTGCTTTGGAAATGCCTGGAACTCTTTATCCAAGTCAACCTGCAAGCTTGAAAAAAAAACGGCAGATGGAGAAGGAGGAGTTACAGTGCAGAGGTGATGGTCTGGATCACTTAGATATGAAGTAGGTAAAGTGTTTGGATGATTGAAACTTGAAACGCACGAGCCAATTTGTGGATTGCTATGCTTATGTCTAAACTGCAAGTTTTTGACAGGTATTTGGTGAGATGGAGTTTTGGAGTGTTTTAGGACTTTAGCCAGCCTCCTCTAAGTTGTGATATGTTTGTGTATTAGTATGAAAAAAGTTTCAAGTCAGTTCCACAACAGATCTTTGAGTTGTAGGCTTTTTGCACACTTTCTTGCTTTTGAAGCAAAGTGAAGGGACAAGTCTTCTCATGCTTGTACTGGCCTTCTTAGATTTGGTACCAATCCTAGACAACTTTTATTTGGTTTATAGGACTTGTGTGTGCAGAGAAAACAGGTCCAATGATCAAGAATTGAAAAGTTGCAAAAGTGAAGCTTTTCCAAAATGGCAATGGCAACTTTGTGCCATTTATGGAATTACAACTTGGACAAAGACTCTTGGGCTTGGATTAATGCTTTGTCAAATGAGTAAACATTAAATTATGAAGTTAGAAACAAGTTTGAGACCTGTAAAGCATTGATTAGGCAGCATAGGTACTGATTTGAATTTTGTTCTTCATGAAATGGCTTAAATTCAAAGTGAGAAATTGCCAACTTCATCTCTTCGATTCTCCCTACTCACAAATGATCTCAAGGAATTCTTGGACATTTTGGAAATATTGCAATGTGCTCTATAACTCGTCTTTGAAATGAATTTCAAGATTCCTCTTGGAACTAGGTGAAAATTTGTCATGAAGTTAGAAAAAAACATGCCTAAATTAGGGCAAAATTTCACTAAGTTATTTTAGTTCATGGGCATGTGTTCATAAAATTATATCTTGAGATCCAAGAATCTTTAGGGAAAAATGTTTGAAGAAAAGTTGTAGATTTCATGGGTTTCTACAACTTTCATGTTGAGAATTTCCTTTGAATCATCTTGCATCATGGTGGAAATTTGGCTTAAAGTTGAGAAAAAATAAGAAATTTTCCATACTTAGAAAAATTTCTAAGTTAAGAAGAATTTCAAATTTTAAAACCAAATCTTCAATCTTTGATTAATTGATGAAAAATTTTCACATTTTTACATGTTTTGATGAATTGTGATCCTTGGCACTTGATTTTGACCAAAAAGTCCAAATTTGACTTTTCAGTATACAGTTGACTTTTGATCCGTTGACTGCAAATTTCATCTATCAATCCAATGAAATTGCAATGTTTTGAACCATGTAATTAGGTAAAGATGATACAATTGAACCCTTTCAACCATTATTCAAATCAATAGGTCATTTGCTAGGTCAAAAATCAGAAATTGGCCTTTCTCAGTCAAAACCCTAATTTTGACCATTTTGCCTTTTTGATGATTTGATCAAATTTCTTGAGGAATTGTGGTCCAAACTTGATCAAATGATTCACATGAGTCTAAAATGTTGATGTGGATCAAAAATTATTAAGTTTGACTGTAAATTGGTCATGGTTGACTTTTTCCTTAATACAGTTGATTTTTAGGTCAACGGTCCAATTGACTGATCAAAAATGTGGTTCAAAGCTTGAAACTTGTCATGAGCAATCTTAGGGGTCCATAATGATGTTTGAAAGTCATATGAAGCATTGATAGTCCAAAAATCCTTGTGCAAACTCAAACCCTAATTTTGGATCAATAGTGTAAGATGAGATGTCTTGAGCTGACCAAACCCTAATCCAGTCTTGAGTCAAAGAGATCTTGTGAGAAAAGTCTTGATAAATAAGAGGGCAAATTTTGGGGTACAAAAATGAAGAAAGGAACATAAATGCCTACATCGCGCCAAAGAGGATGCGCTCCTGAGAGACCTAGTTTCTTTCTTTATGTTTTGTTTTGTTTAATTGTAAGCCTAAAAGGAATTCTTTGTAACGATTTGAACTTATTAATGCAATTAATGTGTGTTTCTTTTGGTTAAACAAATCTGAGCCTTTAAGAATCCTTGAAATCATTGCATACACATCCTATGCATAGCATTGCATAAACGGGTAGCATTACAGGTTTCTCATCTTCTTCGTTGTTTATTTCAGCAGAAATGTCTTCCGAACAAAGCATCAAGGACCTTCAGGCACAGAATGCCCAGTTCCATCAAATTTCCATAAGTATGGAAAAAGGGCAGGAGGATTTGAAAGCCCTCATCCTAAAAGAGAAAAATAAAAAGAAGAAGGTTGTCGGTATTCTGAATATGGGCAGAAGGTTTGGAGAGCGGTTGAAGCGACAAACTGATCTGACCTCTTCATCCAAGGAAAGGGAGAATCAGGAAGAAGAGAAAGACCCCAGTCCTGCAGTGTCTGACAATGATACCAATTATAATGGTGAGCAATATTCTCCTACTGAGGATAGATACAAACAGTTGGAAGATTGTCTGAGTCTCATGGAAGTTCAGAGGATACCTGGACTGGATTTCAAAGAATTGGGATTGGTGTCGGGAGTGGTCATCCCGCAGAATTTCAAAGCTCTAATTTTTGCAAAGTATGATGGGGTGTCCTGCCCAAAACTCCATCTCCGTTCTTATGTCAGGAAGATTAAGCCTCACACCGCTGATAGGAATTTATGGGTCCATTTCTTTCAGGACAGTCTGTCTGGGACTCAACTTGAATGGTTCTATCAACTAGAGGGAACCAATGTCCGTAACTCGGAAGTTCTGGCTGCTGCTTTTTACAAGCAATATCAATATAAATCTGACCTTGCCCCTACCCGTACTCAACTCTAGAGTATGTCCATGGGCGCAAGTGAGGGTTTCAAGGACTATGCGTAGAAATGGAGAGATCTGGCAGGGAGAGTCCAACCCCCTTTATCTGAAAGGGAGTTGGTGGATATGTTCCTTGGTACATTGTCTGGTCCTTTCTTTAATCACTTGATTGGTAGCTCCTCAGCTGGTTTCACCGAGCTGATATTGATTGGAGAAAGAGTAAAAGTTGGGATCCAGAGTGGCAAGATCCAGAAAAATACCTCTTCGAGTATAGAGAAGAAGTCATTTGGTGGCAAGAGGGAAGCCAATGTTGTGCACGGCCAGAAGGGTGTAGCAAGGCAGACTACCACCAATCTGTGAGGGTAGTGCTGATCTCTAATTTGGCACGCGCACAACGACCACAACAACGAAACAATCAACCAAGGGTGGAAAGACCTAAAAGGCAGTTCACCCAAATCAACATGCCACTGTCACAAGCATTGCAACACATGTTGAAGATAAAGCTGATTACAGTGATAAACCCTCATCCGAACCCGAAGACTTCCTCTCCTAACTACAATTCGGAGGCAAGGTGTGCTTATCATTTTGACAACCCGGGGCACGATACTAACGATTGTTGGGCGCTGAAATACAAGATTCAGAATATGATTGATTCCAAGGAGATCGAATTCGACCCTCCTGAGACTCCCAACGTGATCACTGCTCCCTTGCCAAAACATGGCTAGGATTGAAAGCATTTTTGTTCATTTAAATTCTGAAGTTGTATTTTCTTTGCTTATTCGAACAATTATTGTTATGTCAAACTCTATTATTTCATTAATGCATTACACATGTCTGTCTTGAATTAATTTGTTTTCGTTATGCTTAAATTGCTTTATATTTCCTTTTCGTGATATTCAACTCTCGACTAAAAAATTGTAAGCCTTTAGAGGGAGGATGGCGAAAACGATACCACAATCTCTACAATATCCTTTTGAACAGACCTTGTTGACGATGTACAGGCGTTGTTTCAAATCCTAAACAGTGGAGTTATAATGAAGATAATCCCTAGTCAACCCATTCGAGCCAAAGAAGTAGGAGTTTTTCTTTTCACACATATTAAAACCCTTAATCATAACCTGGCGCATGGTAGTTTTCTTAGTTAATTCAGAGGCGCATTCAGTCACAATCTGCCGCTTCGTACACAATCAGTGGCATCAAAGACGTCCTTCCGAAAAAAAGGAAGTGATGGTTCCCTATAATCATCAAGACAGGCAGTCATTATCTCTCGAAATAAAAGCCCATTAAGTCAAAACCTACGAAGGAGACTTAAGAAAAAAAACTGGGGCATCCCGCTGACTGTAATCACAAAAAGAAACAGTTCAGGAAAAATACAGGGATAATAAAATCAAAAAGAAAAAGGTCCTACAAACCCTCAACAAAAAAATGATTGCCTATTCGAAATAAACCGTCAATATCCGAACCATCACTGGAATATCAGAGCAAAGACTCAAACGGGATCTAAATGCACAATTACCTGAGCATAGGATCAAAGAACATCACGAAGAACGAGTGGGTACAAATAAAATTTTAGCCTTCATCCTTTGTTTCTTAAACTGTGAACCAGGCTACGTTATAACCCTTAAAAGTCCTAGCTGAAGCATGGGTTAGTTCGAAAGCATACTGTTACAAAAGGTATCTTGACTCCTGAAGGTCCGTTACAAATCCTGAGTTGATTTCACATCTTTGCAAAATTCTATTTTTTCTATAAAAAGAAAACTGCATTTTCAAAACTTCAAGACAGGCGTAAGCTTTGCATTCTTAAAATAACATTGTTTGCATATGACTATTTGTTCAACAGCAGAGAAATTCGCATGACGAATATCTAGTGAACAAAAACCTTCTCAATAAAAAGGGTCGCCTCAAGTGGAAAAACACTTCCAACCAAGGGGCACGACATGATCATTGTCCATCATCTGGGGCCGTCAAGTCAAGATTCAAGGAATCTTGGAAAGATGCCAAATAGCCAGGGGTAGATCTCCATCTGAATCCCTTGGGGAATTGGGCATGAATTCCAGCGACGAATCATGTACAATCAAACAAACATCTTCTAGTAGTGTGGCAACACAACACTACCGACAGTGACAATTCTCCGTACCCAGTGAACATGGACATAGTCGGGAAATACTACGCATGAACAAAGACCCTCTAGGTTGACATACCTAGGCAAAAATAAGGGCATCCCGGCGAACCAAAAGGGTTCGGGCAAAAGTTAGGGATATACATATGAAAAATCTGTACACCCGGCAAGTCGAAAACCTGAAAAGGCGGCTTGGGAAAAAAAGGGTATCCCGGTGGACTAAAAATCTGAAAAGACAATCCAGGAAAAAATTAGGGATTAAAGTGTACGATTATCTCCCGTCATCTTGTCACTTTTCTATCATCAGAAGACTTATCATTCCGATCGGCAGTTACCAAGCACCTCATAAGTTGGGATAACACTCAATCCACAAGGCCTCCGCAAGCACTTTCTCCAGCAGGTACAGGGGCAGAAAAGTCTTGATACGAAGTCATTATCATATCCTCAGCATGCGTCCCAGTAACATCTGATAACGAGAAAACGTATCATATAATTACTACACTTTTTACCGATTTTATATTACATTAAGTCGTCTAACCCCCGATTATTCCGAGTTTATTTGTCTTTTTACAGGTATAACATTTGTCAACTCGAACCAATGGAAAAGGAAAACATGAAGAAGGCTAGACGATAAACAAAGAGAAAAAGAACTAAAAATACAAAGTTTGGATTTTTTGGAGCAGTGACGGTCGTCACACCCTTGTGACGGGCGTAACGCCCCCCAACTTGGAATAACGCTCGTCACACATCACTGACGAGCGTAATGCGCTATTTAAGCGCGTTACGACCGTCACCCACCTGTGACGACTGTCACGCGCGTGAAGATGGACGTTGTAATAGGGTGGAGACGTGGGCAACGCAAGGACAAACTCGTTCTCCTATTTTCCCTCCACTCAGTAACCATGCTCCCTATATTTCCTCCACTCAACCATTTCTCAAGACAATTTCAACTGCTATTTCCTTGGCTATATATATGTGTGGTAGTGCAAAGCTGCAAGGGGTCGAAGAATTTTTCCAGAGACCAAAATTTCTACTTTCCTGCAATTATTCTATTTTCTTGTTTTAGAGTTTTTTTTCTACACTACTATAATTTCTATTTCCAGCATTAGTTTTAGAGTGTTAATTCTTCATTTAAGAATTAACACAATTTATTGATTTCGATAGAGCTGCAAGGAATATTGTAACATCCAAGATTACCATAGCAACATTATTTCCAGATTTTTTATGCAATTAATATTTATTCATTCTTGTATTATGTCGTTTATTTTTATGAATATTATTTTAAATTGCATAGTTATTAAATATATTATATCCGGCTAAATTATTCGTACCAGTATGTGACTCTTAAGAACCGAAAGAATTCAGTGATACCTTGGCCAAAAATATTTATTTATAAAACAATTTCTGGTTTCCAATTTCTAGGCTTAATTTAACTACCCTTGTCACGAGAGTGAGAGGTTAATTAACACGATTTTGCCACGAGAGTGGGAAATTAATTAAGGCAAGAACATGCATGCGAGAGCTGGGGTTCAACCCAGATAGTGGTAACGAAACATTAATTTTTAAATACACGAGAGTGTTTTAATAAATTAATTAAACTCAAATTGTTTTCAAAAAGTGTTATTAAATTTAAAGTGCATCCACTAGGTTTAGTAGCATGACTTATTTCATGAACACGAGAGTGTATGTCTCAGGTTTTTAAAAAATTCGTTTTTACCGAAATACTTTATATGCCAAGCGATTCACTGAATTCCCGAAGTCCGACTATCACATACCGTATAACTATTACTATTATTTTTAATTAAACTATTTCCCCCCTAAAACCAAATATTCATCGCTTAGTTAAACAAATTGTAGCATTAGATCGTATGCGATTGATCCACAGTCTCTGTGGGTTCGATAATCATTTAAAACTAGAACGACTAAATTGTATACTTGCAGTTAGTATCCCAATAGACTTATAAAGTGCCGATCAAGTTTTTGGCGCCGTTGTCGGGGACTGATTAATCAATTAAGTACGATTCTTCTGTTGTGCGTTTAGACTAGGCAACAGAAACCCTCTTTCGATTTGTATGCCAAATACTCACTCCCGAAGCGAGTCTTTGCATCTACGAATCTTGTCCCAATTACTATGTATCACCCAAATTTTATCTACAACCCCCACTCTGAGTATTTCGAGGAATCAAAAGAATTCCATAAATCCGACCTCGAAATACTATTGGAGAATTTCAATGCATCACAGACTCATTCTCACCCAAATTACCTTTCCAACCACCAATCCCAACGTTTTGAGGAATCGCAAGAATATTATAATTCCAACCAAACTTATCCTCAACCAAATTTCCCCTACAATCACTATACCCAATATTTCGAGGAGACGCAAGTATCCTATAAATTCGAACTCGAAATATTACTGGGAAATTTTAATGAAATATCAATGATGACAAAGCGCTTTATGGAAACACAAAATGCGACTCTAACTCAATTTGAAGAATCAGAAGAATCGCATGATTTTAACTTCGAAACATCAACGGAGGATTCCGACGTGACGCTAAGTCACTCTAGGTTAGAATCTCTGATGGAGAACTTTGTAGAGACACAAACTGTCCAGAACGAAGATTTTAGAAAACAAAGTCTTTAAAATAGTGAAAACCTTAGGCAACTGACCACTGTGGTTGAGTCGCTCGCGACTCACAACATAGCCTTAGAGACTCAAATCTCTCAGCTTGAACAAAACCCTCTAGGACCCTTCCCTGAGGAAAAATTGGATGTTGTAACAACCAGTAGTGAAAAACAAGTTTAAAATTCTAAGGAGAGTGATAATGAGGTTGAGGAAAATGATGATGTGGGTGAGGAGAGTTCAGACGAGAAAAGAGTAAAGATTAAGAAAAATCCTCCAACACCATCTAAAAGGGAGGTTGTAGAAGAGGTAGAAAATGGAGCACCTATTGTTATGCCTCACCCCTATATCCCACCGTTTCCTTTCTCGAAAAGTTTTATGGAAGCTCAAATAGACTCCCAATCTAAAACATATGTGGAGGTATTGGAAAATATCCACACTAATGCACCCTTGTTGGAAGTCTTGCATAAAAAGAGAAAATTAGAGGACCGTGAAACTAGGGATATAACTACTGTTAAGAAGGTAAGGTTAACCTTTGAAGTGGTGGATGAAATCACTAAGCCCAAACTTGAAAAGTTGATACTTAGGATAGATCCAGAACCACCACCACAAGTTCAGAAGAATGCACTACCCCACAAAAGAAAGAAAAGAACAAGTGAGGGATATGTGAGATGGCTTGATAAGTGGCCATGGAAAATGACAACTACTAAAAGTTCAACCGAGGAGTCATCCTCGAGAGAACCACCATGAGTTCTTGCACTTCCGAGCCGTCGAGCTATCGACGTTAAACAAAGCCCTACGTGGGAGGCAACCCACCTATTTGTTTTTGCTATTATTTTCGTTTGTTTTTATTTTTGTTTTTCTTTTCCGTTTCTACATTTATTTCTTTTATAGCCTTATTTTCATTATTTTCTTTTTCATTTTTTCTAAAAAATTTTATACAACTGCTGCTGATTTTCAATCAACTTTACAGGTTTTCTAAAAAAAAAGTCTTTTTCTATCCTACCTTCTCCCCTGATTTGCTTTCCCTCTTTGCTATTTATTATGGAAACCACTTTTAGAGGCAGGAACCAAATGAGGAGGTTTGAGGAATTATCACACAGAAATATTGGTATGACCTTATATTATGATGAACCAACAATTGACACTTTAGGCATTAAGGATAGTATCCATTATCTGTTTAGCCAGCAGGGATGGGAAAAATCCTACATTAAATCTAGGTTTGTTACATACCGCGAGCTCACCCTTGAGTTTCTGAGCTCCTTAGTTCATATACCCGAGCGCGGTTTCGAAACTAGAAAGGGATTTATAGCCTTCAGGTTATTTGGTATTGAATTTGCTTACACCCATAAAGAATTAGCCGACCTTCTAGGATTCCCTAGCGGGCCTTTTGCTTTTTCTACCACCCAGGCAGAGTTAATGGATTTTGAGCTAGACTATTTTTGGGGGACTTTAACCAGAAATTACCACCCTGAGCCGGATAGCATGGATAATAATGAAATACACAACCCCGCTATCCGATATTTCCATAAGATTCTAGCACATACCATTTTCAGAAAAGAACAGAACCGCAATGCCGTATCTAAAAATGAGATATTTTTGCTGCAGTGCATGACCCAAGGCCGACCTGTAAATGCAGTGCCATTATTGATGCAGACATTTACCCACATTTCTGAGAACCCTAGCGAGCCAATCATCATAGGAGGCCTGGTTACTATGATTGCTAACGCCCTCGGACTTAGATACCAGCTACATAGGTGCACACAATTTGGTTCAATCCGCCCTATGAACATTGATTTTTGTTTCCACCTACGAATAATAGGTAACCTAGGTCTTGCACCCTTCGATTACTTGATAAGGGACGAAGTAGTCACGGTATTTACACTTCCTAACCATGCCAAAACAAGTGCCCACAATCGCGACAATTGGCTGTATGAGCTTAACCCTCCCGTCCACCCTTCGACACCTGAGACACCCCAATCCTACCAAGTTTATGATACCACAATGTCTGATGAGAGTGACCCCGAGACCCCTCCTGGTTACCATGATGGTAACAACATCGTAGAGGATGTTGATGCCCCTGCAACAACAAAAGGAGATTATGCTAAAAATTTGAATAAGATCTTTTCTACGTTGGATGTTTACCAGACGGACATCAATGGAATCAAGAACGAGTTGCAGGATATGCGTATGGACGTGATAAGCTTAACTGATATAACTGTGGAACAGTTTTATCACATACATGCAGCTTTCGAAGACTTGAAGACGCGACTGGGATGAAGCAGCAGAACCAGCACTTATTTTTACCTTGTGTTTTATGTTTCTAGGCAGTTTATGATTTCATTTTAAACAAATTTACTCTTTACAGTTTTTAAAGTTCTGTTAGAAACATATATTTATTTCAGTTTATTTTCATTTCAATTTCAGTTTATTTTCATTTTATTTCATTTTCAGTTTATTTGCATTTTCATTAAATTTACTGTGTGTTACATCTAATATTATATTCACTGATCATATTATCATTTTGCAAAATTTTGTTATACGATGTATGTTGGAAATACTCTGCATGTATTAAATTATTGTGTTATAATGTTTTGGAATTATATTGTTTCGTCCATTTCATAAATATGATTCTTTGCACCCGTAACGCTCATAACGTCCCCATGACGAGCGTAACACGTGTTTCACCGTGTTACGCCCGTCAGCCCAATGTGACGACCATCACGTGTGCCCAATAGCAGATCCTTCTATTACAGAAGTCATTCCACCTTCCTCTTATTCTTCCCTTTTTCCCAAAACCGTAACAGTACCCATTCCAATTTTCTCTCAAATTTCAACACTCTAACACTTAAACTCCATCAACCCACTACTCAATCCACATTCCAAACCATTTTCACGATTCAATCTTTTGCATGCACTATGGCCAACAATCAGAAAGTCCCCAATCTCACTTTCATATCCGGCGAACAAGGAGAAACCCAACGGGTCAAATTTCAGAAGTTTCAACGCTGCGGTCTCCAACCTATACGGTATGTTGATCTTGATTGTTTGAGGAGTTTGGGACTACTTGACAGTGTCCGACATTTGTTGCAGAGTGTGGATTTATGGAACCTATGCCGCGAACCGAGACCGATTTATGAAACTCTAACCCTTGAGTTTTTGAGTTCCTTTGTATACATCACCCCGCCAGGTGCCACGAACCAACTATCAGGCCTGGCCAAATTTCGTATATTTAGCATAGAGCACGAGCTGCCCCAAACCGACATCGCGCAGCTTTTAGGTTTCTGTTCTGACGAAGGTGTCCATCTCCGGGTGCCGGATAATTTTGGTGAGTAAGCTTTCAACTTATGGCATAGTATGACGAACATCCGTGCCGGATCTTACGACCACCTCAACGCCACACATATTCATAATTCGGCTATCCGATACTTTCACCGCATCCTCTGCAATACCATCTTCGCCCGAGACAGCAACCACAAGCTCAACTCCAAGGAGCTCTTCTTCATGCATTGCGCATTCACCGGGAAAAAGATCAACGTCGCCCCGTTCTTACTGGCTCATATCCACTCTATTTGTGCTAGAGGCGGAAAACCCTTTTATTTCGAAGGGCTTGTCACTTCACTTACTATAGCTCTGAACTATGGTGCTGCTCTCGCGGATATGCCTTCTATGGCACCGACTTTGCTGACTTTGGATCACTGCAAGGCCGCACATCTCATTTATGAGCGGGAGGATGGCCGATTCCACCCTGTGATCAGAAACACTGTTTATCATAACATCACTTTGCCTTGCAGGGACCGAATCGATCCACGAAACCGAGCTAACTGGTTGTTCGATCCTGCAGCTCCCGCGGGGCGTGCTCCTACTCATGAAGACCAGCCCAATGCCCCCGTAGACGAAATGCAAGAAGAGCTGGACAGTGCTCCTCCTGTCCACGACATTCCAGGACCTTCATCTGCACCACCTCCTATTAATCTTGAAGACGTTCTCTGCGTCATTCATATGCAAAATCAAATGAGCGCAGCGCTTGAAAGAAGACAGCAGGAGCAATATAAGTATCTATGCGCTCAAAACACTCAGATCTTGACTGGACAGCGGAGCATGAATGAGAGGTTGGATGAGGCCCTGTCAGAGCTCAACGCCTTAAGGCTGGACGTCAGCATCCTTGGTTACCAGGATACTGACACAGAAGCCACTCCTATCAGACGCTCTCGCACCAGGAGTAGAGGACGTGGTCACCAGTAGTTTTTCTTTATTTTTTATGTAGTTTATGATTTTTTTTTTCTGTTTCATTTCCTTTCCGTTTGTTTTTGTAATTGTACTCCCCCGCCTATACACCGCAACATTGAGGACAATGTCAGATTTAGTGTGGGAGAGGTACCTTTCCTTCATTTATAAACTAGTAATTTTTATGATACATCTCGATTTAAACTCTTCACCTTATTCAGCCATACAAAAAAAATTTATCTTCGAATTAGCCCGACATACCTATTCTAACGAAATCCCCAGTTAGGGAAGCCGAAAACGACATAACAAGATTGATACGGTTATGACACCGTAGACTTCCTATTTACGTGATCCGTTTCAATAACCATTATACCGACATCTAGAGTTTTTAGTTCTACAGTAACCCCTAGTAGTTTATACCAGCAGTCAGCACCGTCTTGACACAAACCACGTGGAGAATCGATGAATATAAGTGTTTGATGCCTGATCATTAAAAATATCCTTCCTATCTCGTTGCTAAAAGAAAATAAATTTTGTGCACCAAAATACACGGTCACATATAAAAGTTGAGAAAATAACGAAGGAATCCAGTGTAGGTTGGTTCAGAGGTATCTGGTTCTGAACTCGGTAGGGCGTGCTATGGCTCGATCCCCCACAACCTCCAACTCGGATAACATATGTAGGGTTGCCACATTCATGTACCAGACCCCGCGCTAAAAGGATCAAAGTCACTAACCGGTTACTCCACTACGTGCGTGCTAAGACAAAGGGCTTAATGTGATTGCGCCAGAGCAAAACCGGGTGAAATAGATACGAGGAACTCCGGGCAGAATTATAACGAAACTGTTGGATAGCTCGTTTGAAATGGAAGCCTACGACTAAGCTTATTGCTTGTGTCATTAGCGTATCTTTAGTGTTTCACTCAAGTATCGGCCGAACCGACGAGGATTTCCCGAACTTACTTTAAAAATCCAAGGTATGTCATGCTTATGCGCTTGACAAAACTTGTCCGACCTTTCGAATGACTATTTGCTTGAGGACAAGCAAAGGTTTAAGTATGGGGGAATTTGATAACGAGAAAACGTATCATATAATTACTACACTTTTTACCGATTTTATATTACATTAAGTCGTCTAACCCCTGATTATTCCGAGTTTATTTGTCTTTTTACAGGTATAACATTTGCCAACTCAAACCAATGGAAAAGGACAACATGAAGAAGGATAGACGATAAACAAAGAGAAAAAGAACTAAAAATACAAAGTTTGGATTTTTTGGAGCAGTGACGGTCGTCACACCCTTGTGACGGGCGTAACACCCCCCAACTTGGAATAACGCTCGTCACACATCACTGACGAGCGTAATGCGCTATTTAAGCGCGTTACGACCGTCACCCACCTGTGACGACCGTCACGCGCGTGAAGATGGACATTGTAATAGGGTGGAGACGTGGGTAACGCAAGGGCAGACTCGTTCTCCTATTTTCCCTCCACTCAGTAACCATGCTCCCTATATTTCCTCCACTCAACCTTTTCTCAAGATAATTTCAACTGCTATTTCCTTGGCTATATATATGTGTGGTAGTGCAAAGCAGCAAGGGGTCGAAGAATTTTTCCAGAGACCAAAATTTCTACTTTTCTGCAATTATTCTATTCTCTTGTTTTAGAGTTTTTTTTTCTACACTATTGTAATTTCTATTTCCAGCATTAGTTTTAGAGTGTTAATTCTTCATTTAAGAATTAACACAATTTATTGATTTCGATAGAGCTGCAAGGAATATTGTAACATCCAAGATTACCATAGCAACATTATTTCCAGGTTTTTTATGCAATTAATATTTATTCATTCTTGTATTATGTCGTTTATTTTTATGAATATTATTTTAAATTGCATAGTTATTAAATATATTATGTCCGGCTAAATTATTCGTACCGGTATGTGACTCTTAAGAACCGAGAGAATTCAGTGATACCTTGGCCAAAAATATTTATCTATAAAACAATTTCTGGTTTCCAATTTCCATGCTTAATTTAACTACCCTTGTCACGAGAGTGAGAGGTTAATTAACACGATTTTGCCACGAGAGTGGGAAATTAATTAAGGCAAGAACTTGCATGCGAGAGCTGGGGTTCAACCCAGATAGTGGTAACGAAACATTAATTTTTAAATACACGAGAGTGTTTTAATAAATTAATTAAACTCAAATTGTTTTCAAAAAGTGTTATTAAATTTAAAGTGCATCCACTAGGTTTAGTAGCATGACTTATTTCATGAACACGAGAGTGTATGTCTCAGGTTTTTAAACAATTCGTTTTTACCGAAATACTTTATATGCCAAGCGATTCACTGAATTCCCGAAGTCTGACTATCACATACCGTATAACTATTACTATTATTTTTAATTAAACTATTTCCCCCTAAAACCAAATATTCATCGCTTAGTTAAACAAATTGTAGCATTAGATCGTATGCGATTGATCCTCAGTCTCTGTGGGTTCGATAATCATTTAAAACTAGAACGACTAAACTGTATACTTGCAGTTAGTATCCCAATAGACTTATAAAGTCCCGATCAACATCTACACTCCCCACAAGGTAGAGGCAACCAAAGTTTTGATCTCTTCTTCCCCAAACAGGAGTTACTTTCCCCAGCCAAGCTCTTTCGGAGAGCCGACGTCTATATTCCCCGATCGAATTTCATAATCGCAAGCGGTTAGTAAAGTTGTCTCCCAAGCAGAGTTTATTTCTATGAATACGTAAGCTCAATCCCTAATAAAGTTTATTCCTCCGGCTACAGAAGTTCATCCCCTAGCGGAGTTTATCTCTCTGAATCGGCAAGATCTTCCAGAAAAGCATCTCCTCTCTCAAACAGAGTTATTCCCCTGCAGAGTTGTTCTCAAGCAGAGTCTCTCCTCGGCATAATATCCGTAAACAAGGGGAAAATCCCCAACATAGTCATCTCCGGTTCACCATCCCCAGCGGAAGTAGAAGAACCACTTTTTCTATGATGGCCAGGAACTTAATTTCCGTTACTCTCCAGCAGCGGTCAGGGATTTATTTTCCCACTTGAATATGTCATAATAGCATTCCATGTCCATATATCATGACGTGCGTATACACATTGCATACAACATAGTCTCATTTATTTTGAGAGCGTCATCATACAATGAATTTCATGCATCATATACGATTAATCATGTACTTTTTCAGGAAAGATGGTTATCACCAACAACTTCCAGCAATTTCAAGATTATCTCCTGAAACTAGACAGAGTAATTATCTACACGATCAAATCTAGCTTTACGCGGGTTCGTCACGAAGCAATCTTACACGAGTTTCTCCTAAATGCAGCTTCACACGGGTTTATCCTGAAAAATCTTACACGGGTCCTTTCTCATGCATTTCCTTCCGAAGTTTCACACGAACTTATCACAAAGTAACCTTACCAAGATTTCTCCTGAAGTTTTACACAAACCTATCACAAAGTAACCTTATCCAGGTTCCTCCTGAAGTTTTACAAGAACTCATCCCAAATTAACCTTACCCAGGTTCATTCTGAAGTTTTACACGAACTTATCACAAAGTAACCTTACCCAGGTTCCTCTTGAAGTTTTACACAAACTTAGCCCAAAGTAACCTTACCCAGGTTCCTGCCAAAGTTTTACACGGACTTATCCCGAAGTAACCCTACCCACGTTCCTCCTAAAGACCTAAAAGGACTCATCACGAGCAACCTTACCCAGGTTCCTTCTGAAGTTTCACGCAAACTTATCCTGGAGCAACCTTACCCAGGTTCCTTCTCAATTCAGATGCAGTTTTACCCAAACTCCTCACAAAGTAACCTTACCCAGGTTCCTTCTCAGTTCAGATGCAGTTTTACCCAAAATCCTTACAAAGAAACCTTACCCAGGTTCCTTCTCGGTTCATATGTAGTTTTACCCAAACTCCTCACAAAGCAACCTTACCCAGGTTCCTTCTCGGTTCAGATGCGGTTTTACCCAAACTCCTAACAAAGTAACCTTACCCAGGTTCCTTCTCGGTTCAGATGCAGTTTTACCCAAACTCCTCACAAAGCAACCTTACCCAGGTTCCTTCCCATAAGCCCTGCCATCCAGGTTCTTTCTCATAACCTTACCATCCGGGTTTATTTTATCTTATCTCCAGACAGTAGTCCATAACACTGTAAGACCTGGACCTGATCAAACACAATTGGTTTCGCATTCCCCAGTAAGTCGCGGTGTAGCTTGTACCCTGACCAAATATGCAGTTCACATCTTCTTCCTCAAGCATGAGTTATTTCCCCAGTAGAGTAACGGATAACTGAAGCTCCTAAAATTCTATTTCTCCCAAGACAGATACCAACATTCCTCAGTAGACTCCTCCTCAACGATAGGAACGGGAATTCTCATCAATGGAATATCTCGGGAAATCAACATCCTGGATGGCATCTTTAAGCCCATCTTCGATGATACTCTGTCACATCTTGGATGGCATCCTTAAGCCCATCTCCTACAATTCTCTATCAATTTCCAAATTTCATCTATAATCCCATTCCCGATATCACAAATCAAGTATCACTTCATGCGAGTGCAAATTTTTGGGCACTCTAGTGTTCAATCATCTTCCACCTTCAGATCACGAAAGGCAGACGAGCCAATCTACATCCTCAGGTTTAAGAAGATTGAACAGGGGCAGATGTTGTACCCCAAAATTTACCCTCTCATTTTACTCAATACATACTCCTAAAGGTCCTCAATTTGCTCAAGTTTGCCCAAGAGTTGACCAGACAAACTCTCTCCTAAGGCAGTGTGTCTCAAATTAGGGTTTACACTTTCATCAAGATGTGTGGATCACAATGGCCCCAAATTATTTCCAAGGTCCTAATATGTTACCAATATTCTCCATGTCAAATTTCAAGCCTTGCACAAGAAGTTAGCTCAGTCAACTGCTCAGATGCTTGAGAATCAACTGAACTAGGTCAAAAGTCAATTGTGGCCCACATATAGTCAAACCTCAAGATTTTTGGTCAACATAAACATTTTGAAGTGATATCCATCATTTGATCAAGGGTTGATCATGATTCCTCAAGAAATGCTCATAACTCATCAAAACCCAAAAGTTGCTAAATTAGGGTTTCTCAAGAAAAGTCAACCAAACTTTGACCAGGCATAACTTCTTCGTACTTTATCAGAAATTTTCCATCCCAGGCCCATTTTTAAGAGGATGCAATTCCCTACAACTCATCTTCAGCCCACAATTTCAAAATAAGCACTCATTAAAAGATATGAATTTCTACATTATAGGTCCTTTTGAAAAGTCAACAAAAACACATTTTGGGTCAAAGCTTCTTACATGAACATGGAAGATCCAAGTGAGATAAAATTAAAAGGGTTGTTTAAAGGACATCCTAATATTTCTAAAAAGTAAAAGAACACCTTCCTAGGGTCAAAATTGAAGGAGATATGTATTGTCAAAGTTGGCCAATTTTTGGAAATATGCATGAAGTCAACATTGATCAAAATGACTTTTTCTCTAAATGGGCCCATGTTTTCTTTTTTGAAACGTGTTCCTAATATGGTCCACGACCCATGATCTTATCCACATATTATTTTATTATTTTTATTATTTATTTTTATTTATTATCCATTTAAATCAAAATAAATCAATTTAAATAGTAGAATAATAAAATAAAATCAAAGATTTGATTTTATGAGCATATTATGAGTCCATGAACAGCTAGCAAATCATAAAATTCATGCAAGAGCCAATTGATTGGAAAAGATCTTAATTTGGTCTATTTTAGAAACAAATCATACAAGGCAAAGAATGAAATCAAAACTCCATAATTTGCAAAGATATGATCAGTTTTTGTTGACCTAAATCATTCTATCATATATACATAACATCCCTAAAGCATAGAAAAGAGTTTGGGGTCGTGAAAACAAGGGAAGAAGTTGCAAATTTTGGAAGAAAAAGTGCATACCGTATTCTCTTCCATAGGCCGTTTCAAGTAATTCCAAAGCCAACAATTTGTTCCTGGACGTGTTCTGAAGCTATTTCAATCATCCTCAAGGCCAAAAACATCAAGAAACACGACTTACAGACCCATAGAATTGTGTTTGTATCATCATTTGTGATGTTTTGGTTTAAATAATTTTGTGTTTTGATGTGTATATTGATGATCATCATTGTTAGGGTTTGCTTTTCCGTTTTAGGGTTTCTCTATACAGGTTAAATTGGGCCAAGAAAAGAATACCATGATGCTCGTGAGATCAAAACGAATTTATCTATACAGCTAGAATTAATTTATCATGCGTCTTGTGAATTTTTGAAACTTACAGGGTTATAGCTATGGAAACGACTGTAGGTAAAAGTGTGGAAAAAAACAACAGTTATGGGGAAGAAGACAATTAGGTGGGAGAATTCTATTGGGTGATTTGAATCACACGCGCATTTGGGAAAAACCACTTTATTTTCTTTATATTTTATTTATGTTATTATATATACAACTAACCATCCCAACAAATTTTGTTTTCTTACTTTGTTTCTACAGATTCAATGCATCATCATCAAAAACACCTACCATGCGCTACCACCATTTGGCCATTGGATGTATCAAAAATTCAGATCCAACGCCTCAAACAATGAAGGACTATGGTGCACTCTCAGGCTGGCACAACACATGCCCATTCTTTTCTTTTCTATTTTAATTTTTATTTAACTTTTTTCTAATTATTTTCTTTTTAAAAAAATAACACAAAAATCATTACTTTTTTATTTAATCAAAAAAATCATAAAAACATCAAAAAAATCATAAAAACATCAAAAATCTTTTTCATCAAAAACATCAAAAATCTTTTTCATAAAAATATTTTGTTTCTTTAATTAATTAGTTTAATTAAATTAGGGAAATTAAATCTTATTTTTCATAATTAAGAAATAATTAGAATTAGGGTTTAATTTTTTACATAACCTAATTTTTTCTCAAAAACTAACCTAAATCTTTTTTCAATTAGATTTTTTAGGTTTCCTAAATTATTCTCGCATTTAATTCGCCGCGCGCATTTTTTAATTTCCTTTTATTATTATTGTAACTGTTTTGAGGTTGTAATAGTAATTATGGTTTAAATTCCGCATTTTTATTTTCAGTCCAAAATAATTATGTATCTGCAAAAGCCTTGTAATAGCTAGGACTTTAAACTTTCTTGCTTTTAATTCCGCAAACCATAAACTGCTTAGATGTATGTTAATAGGAATGTATGGAAAGACAAACTGAAAATTAATACGGTAGAAAATCCTAAATGTGCAAAGATAAATTAATTGAAAATTACACTCGCACATGCTCACTCCTAGGGTTTGCCTCACTTGGTTGCCTCGGAAATAATGGTCGTGTCCCTCGAACATAGGGATATCTTAGCAAAAGACCCTCAATCTAAAAGTCATCATAAAGATCATAGTCCCTCAATGTCCCTTGAGTTGCCTACGAGAAATGATCTTGTCCCTCGACGTTGCCTACGAATATATGATGACAGTCCCTTCAAAATGCTAAGGTATCCTTACATGTTTCCTTCAATGACCATTACGTCCCTTTCGATAGTCCCTAAAACATCCAACGACTAGGGTTACCTACTCACTAATAGTAGGATAACACGGTCTAAAGGATAGGAGGAAAAGAACGCCTTTTTTCGAGTAGGTAGATAATTGTTAGGTACTTGCTCAAAACAAACAAATTTTTTCACACCAAACAATTTTCAGACAAAGTTTTCAAAAACAACTTCGTAACACTCTTGAGGACAGAAACAAGGGTTAAAACGAAGTAAAACAAAACTTTCCAAAACAAGCACACACAAGCAATTTCAAAATGAGCAAGTACCTAAGAGCCCATGGAAAACCATGGATAGAAAGGGTGCTAACACCTTCCCTTTCTATAATCTACCCCCCATACTCAAAATCTCGAAAAAGGATTTTTTTTATGTACTTTTTTCCTTTTCGGTTGGATGAAATAAAAGTCGGTGGCGACTCTTGCTTACCGCGACATTTTGCGAACAAAAAATGCAAAACGCAAACCAGTATTAAACTGCCAGTTCTGCCACCGTATCACAGTTGCCCTTGTTGGTTGAGGTTGGACACTTGGTGGCTGATTCTGAGCAGCCACCAGAGATTCCATCAGAGCATAAGATTGGCCATGTCGTCTTTCAAAGTAGAAAACTCCTCGCGCAGCTCGCGATTCTCTTGTTCTAAGTTGTCCATCTTCTTTCTAAAATTAGCCCGAGTGTTGTAATGGTGAGTCAACTTGTTGAATGAAGTAAAGAAGCTTGGTAAGACACCTGGATATGCATAACAAATGCAAGAAATGTGTGCAATATGATGCATGATATGCAATGCACATGATTTTTTTATTATTTAATATTTCAAGGGATTTAAAATTTATGGACATATTGCAAATATCAAAGTAATAACGCATTTGAAATACTGGAAAAAAATTATTATAACAACTCCAAAATGGATTACAAGTTTCAATGATCCCAAGTACAAGGTGAAAATAAAATCTAAAACCCTGAGAAGTAAAACTAATGGAGATCACTCTATACGCTGGCGCTTCCCTGTGAGCCTGGAAATCTAAGCCTTCAACCTCTGGTTTTCTTCCGCATATCTGATGGCAACCTCATTCCAATCACCTGAATCAGGGAGTGAGCAAATAGCGTCTGACCGAGGTTTAGGAGAAAATAAATCCCCTTGCCTCTCAATGGTCTCTACAGCCCGTCTCTCAAGAATCTCAATCAAGTCGTCTTTCTCCTTCAAGTCTTCTCTATAGGAAATCTCTAAAGTTTGGAACTTATTCTTCCAAGCATCCTTTCCCTATTGCATCTTGACCAAATCAAGTTGCAGCTCTTCTAGATCATATAATAGGGGAGGAGTGGTCTTCACAAATATATCAGGCATAGGTGTTTCCCGGGAATACGGCATCTTCAACTAAATAGCTCTCATTTGGACCCACTGAAGATATGGCTCCAAGGAAACAGCAACCCTAGGTCCCAAATCTTTCCTACTCTTCTTATGAATGTGACGCCAGGCCTTCGCAATCTGCTCCCTAGCTTCCCTATGGTCTTCTCCTTCCTTCAGAAAGAAACTACTCAAAGGAATACTATTTGGTTTATCCCTCATCGGATAACCGAGTTGTCGTCGTGCAAGAACAGGGTTATAGTTAATTCATCCCTTTGTACCAAGAAGAGGTACATTGGGGAAACTACCACAACTATCAATAATCTTTATATCCTGGTAAGCTCTATGATATTAATCAATACCCGAGTGACTAAGTTCCATGATCTTAGGAGCCCAACAGGGTTCCTTCTTGACATCCCAAAAAGCATCAGACTGAGGCATATGAGAGATAACACACCGGCACAACAGGCGCGTGCAACAGATAATCATCCCCTCATGATAAGAATTCCGAAGATGAATAGAGTAATAAGCATCACCCAACAGGGTAGGAACTGGGTTTCCAATCATGAATATCCTGATAGAATTAATGTCAACAAACTTGTCCACATTAGGAAATAAGAACAACCCATAAGCAAGTAGAGCGAAGATGGCCTCAAAAGCGACTGTACTCTTCATCCTGGCAAAGTAGCATGCTTTCTCCAATAAGAACTGAGATGGTAATCCTCTAATCCCTCTTTTGGTAGTCATATGGGCTTCCACCCCAGACTTCCCCAGATGAATCAAAGCAGTAATCTCATGTGGTTTTGGCTCACCCTCTAAACTAGTAAAAGGAACACGATCGGTAACAGGTAAATCCAATAGATAAGAATACTCCTCCAGTGTAGGCATCAACTGATAGTCGAGAAAAGTAAAGCAATGATATATCGGATCATAGAACTGGACCAAGGTCGAGAGAATACCCTCCTTCATCTTCAGCCTCATGAGAGGAATGATGGATCCATACTTCTTCAGAAAGTCTGTAGACCACTCAATCTCGGGGTTTAAACTGATGAACTCATCTATCTTGGGATCCTTGAAATTGTACTTCCCGGTCTTTCTCTTTCCAGAATCCATGGTTAAAAAGTACCTGAGATATTCACAAATGGTCAATTTTTAAATCCCTTGAAATAAGATCTCTTCAAAAGATGCTTATGAGTGCGTGGATGCATGATACAACAATCACACATAAGATCACACATATAGGGTTCATGGGTTTATCGTCATGAGCATGAGGTCGAACGTATTAGCCACAAGGTATGGTCTAAAAGTTATCACCTGCAAAATAAGGTTCTAGAGGTTCCCAGAGTCTACATCCTTCCTTTGGATATTATCAACTTCCCGATTAACTCTGTAATTAGTAATATTCTCAAGAAAAACTCATCCGAGCATAGTACCGCATGAAAACTATTTCTGGATTACTCCGTCATAGCTTCTGCACTACACCTAAAAGGCCAAGATGGGTTTGGTATTCTATGGTCCTTGGTTTCAGCAGGCTCCCAGGTCGAAAGCAGTACGTCTTTTTGATTACTCAGTAAACGAAACTACAGTCAAAGGGGCCTCCACTAAGTGGGGGATCTCATGCCTCATTTTTTGGGATTACCCCCCCAAAGTTATCATGACTATACCGCCCGTCCTATGATTGGAAGAGCTACTTAGAATGATTTTGAAAATGAGTATTTATATGTTCATAGCACCCTTTTGAAATAGCATAAAGTTCTGTAAATGAATCATGAACAATTGCCAAGATTGAGTGAAAGGTTTCCATGAATTGGTGTTATGAACAGGCATGAGTAAAGCTGTTGTTTTCAAAATCGTTTAGCATGTAATCGATTGCACCCTTTGTGTAAATAGATTGCACGAGGTTTCAACAACTAGAAATTCAAATATTTTGACTGTGCAATTGATTGCACAAGTGCGTAAGTCGATTGCATTTGAAGTCAGTAGCAAAAATTGATTGAGTGCAATCAATTGCATAAACATGTAAATCGATTGCACATAGAAATAGTAGCAAATGTTTTGAAAAAATGATGCATGCAATCGATTGCACCAATATGAAAATCGATTGCTCTCAAGTAAAAAATGATTTTTAGCTTAGAAAAACTTGAGTAAGGATTTGGACAATAAAAAATATTTCTTTTGACCATTGAGCATCTATGTATTAAGTTAAAAGTAAGTATTATCATTATACCTTGAAATTTTTCTAAGTGCTTGAACCAAAGACTTTATCCACAGATGCTTTTAGCTTGATCAATAATCTTTGCCTTCTTTGTCAATCATGGTTTGTCTTCATCAAAACAAAAGTGCATTTGAGAAGCTTGATTTTGCATTCCCCCTTTTTATGATGACAAATGATCTTGCTTGATGCGTTGTAATTTCCGGAAAGAAGCTTCTCCCCCTAAGATTCATAACTCCCCCTTTGTATAATAAGGTTGGAATCCTTTGAATTCGTTCATCTTGGTTAAAGAGTACCTTAGAAATTTAAGACAGGAAATATACAAGCATAAAGTGCCACATCCTTCTCCCCCTTTAACATTATCAAAAAGAAGGGAAAGATGCAATAAAAATGGACAATAATAAAGCAATATTGCAAAAACTTAATTAATCATACATCACAAATAGTCATAGACATAGTAACATAACGGTTATAAAGAAATCTGAAGAAAAAAACAACAAACAAAACGTAGCATAACTGAACAAGGACATAACAGAAAGCAGTAGACATAATAAAGTTGGACAGAACTTTGTGGTTGATTTATGTCCCGATTGTTATAGAACCAAGATCCTTGATTTGGAAATTGTTGTTGTAGAGGAGGTTATGTGTAATGTTGAGGAGGTGTAGCTGGATTATTTGGGTCATATGGTGGAATGTTAAGATGAGAGTAAAGGTAATAAAATTGTTGATTCACATTTGTGCGGAAGTCATTAATCTGGGTTGTTGTAGAATCGTTGATAGCATTACATTGGTTGGTGGTGTTGGTATTCATGGAAGAAAATTGTTGAGACATGAAATCCATAAGATCTTGATTGCTTGGACCAGAGGGAGCTGTAGGTGGAGGAGGTACAACTTCACCACCTTCAACTTCTTGATCGTTTCCTTCATCACTGACCACATCTTCCAATGTAAGTTATAGTTTTTGTTTCTGGATTATAATGAACACCCATTCTTGAGTCAACATTTTTGATTGAAATCTTATGCAGATTTGGATCCATATTAACTTTCTCAAACCCAGCAAAATCAGCTCCAAATTCTTCCATAATTAATGTAACAAAGTAAGCATATGGTAGAAATTTTGATTTCGCATCAACCCTCAGCATATGAACCATTATGAGCCTTGCCTAATTAACACTTATACTTTTCTTCCTTGCATAGATCAGCTGCATTTCCAGGTCACTCACGGTGCAGTGGTTTCTGTAGCGGTAGAAATGTTTAAGACTAAGCCATGGGATTGACTAGACTTGTACAAATCAAAATAAAATCGCCATCGCACTTTATTATTTCCAAAGGAATGGGAAAAGAGCGAATAACCCAGAAGAGGGGGAAAGATTCAAGGTAAGGGGGGTTGGTTATGTAAAGGGAATGTATTAGCACCCTAAACATCTACGGTACTCCGCAGAACCTCTTTGAAAAATCTGTATATTTTGGCTATAAAATATTGTATAAAAATAGATGGTGGACGTGAGAAAAGAAATATATTTTTTATGATTTTTTTGCACCCGTCGTGGTTGCGAACCTTTAATGCCTACGTACCACCTTTCGTGAAATAGGGGATCAGGGTACACGTAGTTCCTTTTTTTTTAAAATTTAAGAAAAAAACACAAATGTGTTGGTTGATTTTACGAGATAAGACATCATCGTCATTGTCCGTGTGGAAAACATACTTACTACCCACAATTATGAGGAAGGAGAATTTGCATCATCTTAAAGTGGAAGATATGGCTTGGATTTTAAAATCAAATATTCATCGCTTAGTTAAACAAATTGTAGCATTAGATCGTATGCGATTGATCCTCAGTCTCTGTGGGTTCGATAATCATTTAAAACTAGAACGACTAAACTGTATACTTGCAGTTAGTATCCCAATAGACTTATAAAGTGCCAATCAAGTTTTTGGCGCCGTTGTCGGGGACTGACTAATCAATTAAGTACGATTCTTCTATTGCGCATTTAGACTAGGCAACAGAAACCCTCTTTCGATTTGTATGCCAAATACTCACTCCCGAAGCGAGTCTTTGCATCTACGAATCTTGTCCCAATTACTATGTATCACCAAAAAAATTTCTACAACCCCCACTCTGAGTATTTCGAGGAATCACAAGAATTCCATAAATCCGACCTCGAAATACTATTGGAGAATTTCAATGCATCACAGACTCATTCTCACCCGAATTACCTTTCCAACCACCAATCCCAACGTTTTGAGGAATCGCAAGAATATTATAATTCCAACCAAACTTATCCTCAACCAAATTTCCCCTACAATCACTATACCCAATATTTCGAGGAGACGCAAGTACCCTATAAATTCGAACTCGAAATATTACTGGGGAATTTTAATGAAATATCAATGATGACAAAGCGCTTTATGGAAACACAAAATGCGACTCTAACTCAATTTAAAGAATCAGAAGAATCGCATGATTTCAACTTCAAAACATCAACGGAGGATTCCGACGCGACGCTAATTCACTCTAGGTTAGAATCTCTGATGGAGAACTTTGTAGAGACACAAACTGTCCAGAACGAAGATTTTAGAAAACAAAGTCTTTAAAAAAGTGAAAACCTTAGGCAACTGACCAATGTGTTTGAGTCGCTCACGACTCACAACATAGCCTTAGAGACTCAAATCTCCCAGCTTAAACAAAACCCTCTAGGACCCTTCCCTGAGGAAAAATTGGATGTTGTAACAACCAGTAGTGAAAAACAAGTTGAAAATTCTAAGGAGAGTGATAATGAGGTTGAGGAAAGTGATGATGTGGGTGAGCAGAGTTCAGACGAGAAAAGAGTAAAGATTGAGAAAAATCCTCCAACACCATCTAAAAGGGAGGTTGTAGAAGAGGTAGAAAAGGGAGCACCTATTGTTATGCCTCACCCCTATACCCCACCGTTTCCTTTCTCGAAAAGTTTTATGGAAGCTCAGATAGACTCCCAATCTAAAACATATGTGGAGGTATTGGAAAATATCCACACTAATGCACCCTTGTTGGAAGTCTTGCATAAAAAGAGAAAATTAGAGGACCGTGAAACTAGGGATATAACTACTGTTAAGAAGGTAAGGTTAACCTTTGAAGTGGTGGATGAAATCACTAAGCCCAAACTTGAAAAGTTGATACTTAGGATAGATCCAGAACCACCACCACAAGTTCAGAAGAATGCACTACCCCACACAAGAAAGAAAAGAAAAAGTGATGGATATGTGAGATGGCTTGATAAGTGGCCATGGAAAATGACAACTACTAAAAGTTCAACTGAGGAGTCATCCTCGAGAGAACCACCATGAGTTATTGCACTTTCTAGCCGTCGAGCTATCGACGTTAAACAAAGCTCTACGTGGGAGGCAACCCACCTATTTGTTTTTGCTATTATTTTCGTTTGTTTTTATTTTTGTTTTTC
Organism: Vicia faba; assembly: GCA_948472305.1. NCBI lineage: Eukaryota > Viridiplantae > Streptophyta > Magnoliopsida > Fabales > Fabaceae > Vicia > Vicia faba. Next base: position 1,020,664,492 of record OX451737.1, on the reverse strand, counting down.
TTTTCCGTTTCTACATTTATTTCTTTTAAAGCCTTATTTTCATTATTTTCTTTTTCATTTTTTCTAAAACTTTTTATACAACTGCTGCTGATTTTCAATCAACTTTACATGTTTTCTAAAAAATAAGTCTTTTTCTATCCTACCTTCTCCCTTGATTTGCTTTCCCTCTTTGCTATTTATTATGGAAACCACTTTTAGAGGCAGGAACCAAATGAGGAGGTTTGAGGAATTATCACACAGAAATCTTGGTATGACCTTATATTATGATGAACCAACAATTGACACTTTAGGCATTAAGGATAGTGTCCATTATCTGTTTAGCCAGCAGGGGTGAGAAAAATCCCACATTAAATCTAGGTTTGTTACATACCGCGAGCTCACCCTTGAGTTTCTGAGCTCCTTAGTTCATATAACCGAGCGCGGTTTCAGAACTAGAAAGGGATTTATAGCCTTCAGGTTATTTGGTATTGAATTTGCTTACACCCATAAAGAATTAGCCGACCTTCTAGGATTCCCTAGTGGGCCTTTTGCTTTTTCTACCACCCAGGCAGAGTTAATGGATTTTGAGCTAGAATATTTTTGGGGGACTTTAACCATAATTTACCACCCTGAGCCGGATAGCATGGATAATAATGAAATACACAACCCCGCTATCCGCTATTTCCATAAGATTCTAGCACATACCATTTTCGGAAAAGAACAGAACCGCAATGCCGTATCTAAAAATGAGATATTTTTGCTGCAGTGCATGACCCAAGGCCGACCTGTAAATGCAGTGCCATTATTGATGCAGACATTTACCCGCATTTCTGAGAAACCTAGCAAGCCAATCATCATAGGAGGCCTGGTTACCATGATTGCTAACGCCCTCGGACTTAGATACCAGCTACATAGGTGCACACAATTTGGTTCAATCCGCCCTATGAACATTGATTTTTGTTTCCACCTACGAATAATAGGTAACCTAGGTCTTGCACCCTTCGATTACTTGATAAGGGATGAAGTAGTCACGGTATTTACACTTCCTAACCATTCCAAAACAAGTGCCCACAATCGCGACAATTGGCTGTATGAGCTTAACCCTCCCGTCCACCCTTCGACACCTGAGACACCCCAATCCTACCAAGTTTATGATACCACAATGTCTGATGAGAGTGACCCCGAGACCCCTCCTGGTTACCATGATGGTAACAACATCGTAGAGGATGTTGATGCCCCTGCAACAACAAAAGGAGATTATGCTAAAAATTTGAATAAGATCTTTTCTACGCTGGATGCTTACCAGACGGACATCAATGGAATCAAGAACGAGTTGCAGGATATGTGTATGGACGTGATAAGCTTAACTGATATAACTGTGGAACAGTTTTATCACATACATGCAGCTTTCGAAGACTTGAAGACGCGACTGGGATGAAGCAGCAGAACCAGCACTTATTTTTACCTTGTGTTTTATGTTTCTAGGCAGTTTATGATTTCATTTTAAACAAATTTACTCTTTACAGTTTTTAAAGTACTGTTAGAAACATATATTTATTTCAGTTTATTTTCATTTCAATTTCAGTTTATTTTCATTTTATTTCATTTTCAGTTTATTTGCATTTTCATTAAATTTACTGTGTGTTACATCTAATATTATATTCACTGATCATATTATCATTTTGCAAAATTTTGTTATACGATGTATGTTGGAAATACTCTGCATGTATTGAATTATTGTGTTATAATGTTTTGGAATTATATTGTTTCGTCCATTTCATAAATATGATTCTTTGCACTCGTAACGCTCGTAACGTCCCCATGATGAGCGTAACACGCGTTTCACCGTGTTACGCCCGTCAGCCCAATGTGACGACCATCAAGTGCGCCCAATAGCAGATCCTGCTATTACAGAAGCCGTTCCACCTTCCTCTTATTCTTCCCTTTTTCCCAAAACCGTAACAGTACCCATTCCAATTTTCTCTCAAATTTCAACACTCTAACACTTAAACTCCATCAACCCACTACTCAATCCACATTCCAAACCATTTTCACGATTCAATATTTTGCATGCACTATGGCCAACAATCAGAAAGTCCCCAATCTCACTTTCAGATCCGGCGAACAAGGAGAAACCCAACGGGTCAAATTTCAGAAGTTTCAACGCCGCGGTCTCCAACCTATACGGTATGTTGATCTTGATTGTTTGAGGAGTTTGGGACTACTTGATAGTGTCCGACATTTGTTGCATAGTGTGGATTTATGGAACCTGTGCCGCGAACCAAGACCGATTTATGAAACTCTAACCCTTGAGTTTTTGAGTTCCTTTGTATACATCACCCCGCCAGGTGCCATGAACCAATTGTCAGGCCTGGCCAAATTTCGTATGTTTAGCATAGAGCACGAGCTGCCCCAACCCAACATCGCGCGGCTTTTAGGTTTCTGTTCTGACGAAGGTGTCCATCTCCGGGTGCCGGATAATTTTGGTGAGGAAGCTTTCAACTTATGGCACAGTATGACGAACATCCATGTCGGATCTTACGACCACCTCAACGCCACACATATTCATAATTCGGCTATCCGATACTTTCACCGCATCCTCTGCAACACCATCTTCGCCCGAGATAGCAACCACAAGCTCAACTCCAAGGAGCTCTTCTTCATGCATTGCGCATTCACCGGGCAAAAGATCAACGTCGCCCCGTTCTTACTGGCTCATATCCACTCTATTTGTGCTAGATGCGGAAAACCCTTTTATTTCGGAGGGCTTGTCACTTCACTTACCATAGCTCTGAACTATGGTGCTGCTCTCGCGGATATGCCTTCTATGGCACCGGCTTTGCTAACTTTTGATCATTGCAAGGCCGCACATCTCATTTATGAGCGGGAGGATGGCCGATTCCACCCTGTGATCAGAAACACTGTTTATCATAACATCACTTTGCCTTGCAGGGACCGAATCGATCCACGAAACCGAGCTAACTGGTTGTTCGATCCTGCAGCTCCCGCGGGGCGTGCTCCTACTCATGAAGACCATCCTAATGACCCTGTAGACGAAATGCAAGAAGATCTGGACAGTGCTCCTCCTGTCCACGACATTCCAGGACCTTCATCTGCACCACCTCCTATTAATCTTTAAGACGTTCTCTGCGCCATTCATATGCAAAATCAAATGAGCGCAGCGCTTGAAAGAAGACAACAGGAGCAATATGAGTATCTATGCGCTCAAAACACTCAGATCTTAACTGGACAGCGGAGCATGAATGAGAGGTTGGATGAGGCCCTGTCAGAGCTCAATGCCTTAAGGCTGGACGTCAGCACCCTTGGTTACCAGGATACTGACACAGAAGCCACTCCTACCAGACGCTCTCGCACCAGGAGTAGAGGACGTGGTCACCAGTAGTTTTTCTTTATTTTTATGTAGTTTATTATTATTTTTTATTTTTTTCTTCTGTTTCATTTCCTTTCCGTTTGTTTTTGTAATTGTACTCCCCCGCCTATACACCGCAACATTGAGGACAATGTCAGATTTAGTGTGGGAGAGGTACCTTTCCTTCATTTATAAACTAGTAATTTTTATGATACATCTCGATTTAAACTCTTCACCTTATTCAGCCATACCAAAAAAATTTATCTTCGAATTAGCCCGACATACCTATTCTAACGAAATCCCCAGTTAGGGAAGCCGAAAACGACATAACAAGATTGATACGGTTATGACACCGTAGACTTCCTATTTACGTGATCCGTTTCAATAACCATTATACCGACATCTAGAGTTTTTAGTTCTACAGTAACCCCTAGTAGTTTATACCAGCAGTCAGCACCGTCTTGACACAAACCACGTGGAGAATCGATGAATATAAGTGTTTGATGCCTGATCATTAAAAATATCCTTCCTATCTCGCTGCTAAAAGAAAAGAAATTTTGTGCACCAAAATACACGGTCACATATAAAAGTTGAGAAAATAACGAAGGAATCCAGTGTAGGTTGGTTCAGAGGTATCTGGTTCTGAACTCGGTAGGGCGTGCTATGGCTCGATCCCCCACAACCTCCAACTCGGATAACATATGTAGGGTTGCCACATTCATGTACCAGACCCCGCGCTAAAAGGATCAAAGTCACTAGCCGGTTACTCCACTACGTGCGTGCTAAGACAAAGGACTTAATGTGATTGCGCCAGAACAAAACCGGGTGAAATAGATACGAGGAACTCCGGGCAGAATTATAACGGAACTGTTGGATAGCGCGTTTGAAATGGAAGCCTACGACTAAGCTTATTGCTTGTGTCTGTTGTACCCAAAAATTTGCCCTCCCTTTCTTCAGGAAACCATCTTAGATTTTTCAAAGTCCCCCGAAACAAATCCAAGTCCTGGGTTATCCTTTTGCCCAAGCAAGCCACTTACAAGAACAAGATGGTCTCACAAACTCCGGAAACAACGCTTTCATCTTGAGGAAAATCAAATTCTAAGTGTTTCTTTAAAGTAAATGTTTTTAGAAAAATCAGCGCTCCAGAACTTCTGGACCCATTCCAGATGAAGGCGGTCAGAAGTTGCAAGCTTGGCTCAGCGTGGTCAGAAGTTGGCTCTTCAGCAGCTACATCAGTTCAATCAGAAGTTGTAAACGTGGTTTAGAGTGTAAGCCTCAAACAGAACATGCCCCTTCAGCAGTTACACAAGCTCAGTCAGAACTTGCTAAAGGAATACAAGAGAAACAGGAAAGTATGAAGGCTCCTTCAGAACAGGTCGAAATCAGAAGATGAAAGGCCAGAAGGATAGGTGTCACTGATACATAATCTCTAAATCCAAATTGTCCAGAAGTAGATCCAAGGAACGTACCAGAAAACCAGGAGAATTTCCAGAGCATGCTGAGACAACAGGTAGCCAAGGCCAGAGCATGGTTTACGCTGCTGATTCAACGCTGGTTATCCTTACCAGAATGTTGGTATTGACAGGTCTTGTCACCATTTAATGCCCATTAATGCTTCCAACCACTCCTGAGCATTCACGTGTGGCTTGGAAAATGCTTTTGCACAGATTCTGGCATGGGTCTTCACGCCACCGCCCACTTCAGAGGTCACTTCTCCCCAATCTACGCCTGCTGCTGCTACCTAGGCTGAAAGATAGCTGTTATCACAACTTCCCAGGAATTTCTGTCAAAGAACAAATTCAAACTCTGTTGGCGCCTTAAATGTTCAAGGCATCCACAAGAACTCTGCCTATAAATAGAGAGCTTTCATCACTGCAAAGGACGTTCAAGAAAAGAAACAGAAAAACTGCTAAGAGAGAAACGAAACTCCTGGCAACATAACATTCTGAAACTCTGCCAAAATCTCCAGCTTTGTTTCATAACTTTAAGTTTCTTACCTTCAACTTCATCAAACATCCAGCTCTTTTCTGTAAACCAAAAACGTTCTTTCCAAACTTCTGACCCTATACACGTATACACCTTCACTTCCCCTTTTCCAAATCTGTCCAGAACACCACCAGAAACAAAAGCTAACTTTCACCCACCATTTTCCAGACAGTCAGGTAAGCACCTGCTGACCCTCACCACACTGTTAAGCATCATCTGCTGTGCATATTCAAGTCACATAATGTAAATATTCATGTTATTGCTGTTTATGTTCTGAGGACTTTCATACCTCAGAACGTTCTTAGCCAGTATAGGACTTACCTGTGACCTTGGTGATTCTGACCTCTGAAACATTTTTGCTATTTTGCTGGATCTGTACCAAATATGTTTCCTGTTTTGAGGAGTAACAACAGGATTGCAGATGTTCTGATTAGTACAGGAAAAAGCCAAGTGCTGACTTTGACGTTAGCACATCTGAAGCCTGTTTTGCTGTCAATGACATCAGAATCTCTGAGAGTTATTGCCTTTTCAGCAGAATCAGATCTTCTGGTTTCTCCACTAACAAACTTCTGTCTTGCAGCGCAGGGAAATCAGAACTTCTGGTTTCCCCACTAACAAGGTTCTGTTTTGCAGGTTCTAGAGTCAGAAGTTCTGACTCATCCAGTTTCACCAACAGGTTGAGCATCTGGCGGCGGATCTGGGTCAGAACTTCTGATGGCCTCCCAACAGCGCGCGGGCTCCCTCTCTCTCTCTATATATCTTGTTTTTCGCTATTTTCTTTTTTGTCTATTTTTCTCGTTGAACCCCCCTGTGTACAAATGTGTATCCCCCTCCCCTAATTATTGTAATAGCGTAGGATTTTACATTTCCGCTTCTTATTGCTAGTAATTAGGACGTGTATGGCAAGATAAAATCAAGGAAATAGAAAAACCTAATTCAAAGAAAGAAAAAAAACTCTTGTATGCAATAAAACACACTTGCACACTAACACCCCTAGGGTATTCCACTTTGTTGCCTTCAAATGACTGGGCCATATTGCATGTTGAATTTCTTTGGGCAAAATAAACAATTTGAATGATCATAGTCCCTCGATAAAACTTTTCAAAGCAAAACAAAAACAAATGATCAAGTCCCTTAAAGAGAATTGCCCAAAGACCTTTAACACTATTGCAACTATGGTCTAAACGATGACCCGCGCCCGTCCCTTTAATCTCCTAAGACAAGATTGTCCACCAAATACAATGGTGGAACAAATTTGTCAAAAAGGCTTAAAACATGACAAAAATCTTTGAGAAAACTTTAGGGTAGATAAACTCTTAAGTACTTGTCAATTTGCAAAGAAAACACTTGCCTAATTTCCAAACCCACTTCACAAACACTTTCAAAATCAACTTTTCAAACCCTTGAAACATCTTTTTAAAAGATAAAACACCTTTTGTAAAACATTCGAGTAAAGAATTGTTACAAGGTTAGCCTAGCACAAGGCATCTTTTCAAAACATTTTCAAAACCACACACCAAGCACCATTTCAAACAATTGAAAACCAAGGCAAGTTGATCTAAGCCAGTACCTAAGAGCCCATGGATAACCATGGATAGAAGGGGTGCTAATACCTTCCCCTTCTATAATCTACTCCCCGAACCCAAGAAAAATCTCAAAGGTTTTTGCTGTGCTTTTTAAACCTTTCCTTAGGATAAAATAAAAAGTCGGTGGCGACTCTTGCTCAACCGAAACATTTGCGAAAACAAACGCAAAACACTAGTCAGTTCTCCCACCGTATCACAGAACTGGCGACTCTGCTGGGGAGTATTTTTAAAGTGGAGTAACCTTAGGGCTTAGATCACCCTCTTGCATGACTAATTGTTTGATTTGCTTGCTTTATACTTGGGCTCTATTGTTTGGGTTTATAATCCTCCACCCGGATTTTGGGAAACATTCATAGATAGCAATACGTTGTGGAAACTATGCGGGGTATACCGACACGGTCTAAGCAATAGCTATATTAGTGCGACATATTTGTGAGTACCGGTAACCCTTGAGTTCAATCAAGGAGAGTACGGGGCCGCTGAGTGATGTCACTAAGCACTAATGACCTAGAACCTTACTTGACCATCTTGGCCTTTTATTAGGGGTAGTGAGATGACCGGCTTTGGTGCAGTCCGAAGTTGGTAGATACTCGATACTACACTCATTGAGGGTTGTTTTCTTGGAATATTTTGGTCGCTAGTTAAGTGGCTAAACCAAAACAATGAACAATGAAAACAATCCAGTGATATTGAGCTCCTTAGAACCCGATTACTATTTATAGGACAGGTTTTTAAGCCAACTACACTCAAGAGGGTACTTACCTATGAAACCCCATGCAAGCCTGAAACTAGGGTTTGGTGTGATTTGCTTGTACATATGTCTTGCGCATACATCATAAACATCATAAAGCATCATATGCATTCGCTAACCATTTCAAGGGTTTGGATCTTCATCATCGTTCTTGTTTTGTAGGTCATGGAAATATCTCGCAGAAATACCATTCAAGTCAACCTTGTGAGAATCTCTCCTCAACTCAAGGATATCACTTCAAGAATTCCGGAAAATTCATCCTTCAGTGAAAGACATGGTAGACTGCTCAGCCTAGCCAACACCAACATTGAAGAAGACATGATAAAAGTGCTATTCCAGTTCTTTGACCCTCTTCACCATTGCTTCACTTTCCCTGATTATCAGTTGGTTCCCACTTTGGAGGAGTTTTCTCAACTCCTAAGAATCCCTATCCTTAATCAACTACCCTTCAACGGTACGGAGAAGGAACCAAAGCCTGAAGATGTTGCTCGAGCATTACATCTACAACCATCTGAAATCAAGGGGCATTGGGAAACCAGAAGCGGCGTCAAAGGATTCTTAGCAAAGTTCTTGTTTGAAAAGGCACAAGAATGTTGGAACTCATTGGACCTACAAGCCTTTGAAGAGATTGTGGCACTCCTTATCTATGGGTTGGTCTTGTTCCCAAATCCCGACCAATTGGTAGATGTCAACGCTGTCAAAATCTTCTTGTCCAGAAACCCAATACCAACATTGCTTGGGGACATCCTTCACTCATTTTACACACGAACAATGAGAAAGAGGGGTGTTCTCATGTGCTGTACTCCTCTCCTTGCAAGGTGGTTTATTTCGCACCTTCCATAATCTGTCCTGAAGAATGACCAAGGTACAAGGTGGTCCCAACGATTGATGACTCTTACTCATTCTGATGTACATTGGTGTTCTCGGTCCAGAGAAAATGTCATCATCGTCGATCGTTGCGGGGAGTTTCCTAATGTTCCTTTGCTTGGAATCAGAGGAGGTATCACCTACAATCCTTGCCTAGCTTTGAGACAATTTGGATATGCACGGAGGGATGGCCCTCATGACATGTTGATTCCTAGCCTAGTTTTTGACTTCGACAACGATGCGCAAGGACTTCGCCAAAGATTCATCAGAGCTTGGGGAAAACTCAACAAGGTTGATAGCAAGACTCTGGGACACAAGAACTCCATCCCTCTTGAGCCCTATCTCAAGTGGGTACGAGCCCGAGCCCAAAGTCTAATGATGCCTTATCCTCATGTACTCCCGGTGATTAAAGAGCCCGTCAATGAAGGAGGGGTTCCCTACATCATCCTGCATCCAGACATGCCTACATCGTGGGAGGAAATGCAGAAGAGTTGGATTCAGCTCAAGGAGGAACGGAACACTTTTGAAGCTAGCTACTACGCCAGTGAAAAGAAGGTTCTAGAGCTTACCCGCCGACTCCACGAGCAAGAGGCCCTCAATACCTACATCGCACCAAAGAGGATGCGCAATGTCTTTCTGCCTTAGGAAGTTTATTTTGTAATATTTGGCCCATGGGGCATTTATGTACTAACAAATTTCTTCTTATTAATATGACGTGCGTTCTTCTTTGTCTGAAACAATTTTGAATGTTCTAAACCCTTGAATGCATTGCATAAGCATACCATTCATCATGTGCATAAACAGGTCTCACTCCAAGGTTCCTTATCTATCTGCTGTTTATTTCAGTAGGATGGATCTCGAGCAAATAGTCAAAGACCTACAAGCTCAGAATGCACAGTTCCAGCAACTCCTGATGACTTTGGCTAAAGGTCAGGAGGATATCAAGACTCAACTGGAGAATAAGGACCCAGTGAAGAAGAAGAAGAAGAGGGTTGGAGTGGCCACTTTGGGGAGAAGATTCAACGGAGAAGCTCGGAGAGTACTTGAATTTCCTCCAACTTCTGATAAAGGGACTAGTAAAAGAGATCAAGTTGTGGTGCCTTCCGAGTCTGATGCAGAGGAGGAAGAAGTTGAAGAGGATGAAGATTATTCTGACCAGCAGTATCCTCCAGCTGATGACAAATATAAAGGTTTAGAAGACAGATTGGCTGCTATGGAATTGCAAAGGGTACCGGGTTTAGATTTTGAAGACATGGGCTTGGTCGCCGGAATTGTGATTCCCCCAAAATTCAAAGTACCAGTGTTTGTGAGGTACGACGGGCTATCCTGTCCCAAGATGCATCTCAGGTCTTATGTGAGAAAAATTCAACCCTATACGGCAGATAAAAACCTCTGGATTCACTTCTTTCAAGACAGCCTGTCGGGGGCTCAGTTGGAATGGTTTTATCAGTTAGAAGGAACCAGTGTCAGAGGTTGGGAAGATTTGGCCACCGCTTTTTACAAACAATACCAGTATAATTCCGATCTTGCTCCTACTCGTACCCAACTTCAGGGTATGTCACTAGGAACAAGTGAGGGATTCAAAGAATATGCACAAAAATGGAGGGATTTGGCTGGCAGGGTGCAGCCTCCTTTAACCGATCGTGAGCTCGTTGATATGTTTCTTGGGACCCTATCTGGGCCATTTTTCAATCATTTAATTGGTAACTCTTCCGCGGGGTTTACTGATTTGATCTTAACAGGCGAAAGAATAGAGGCTGGCATCAAGTCAGGAAAGATTCAGAAGGGTGTCGCTGCAAGTGTTGAGAAGAAGCCGTTTAAGAAGGAGACAGCTATGGTATATTCTCAAAGAAGAGCAGGGAAGGTGGAACGTCGGCCGACTGTGGGGGCCGTAATGATTCAAAACACTCCAAGTGAGCAGCCTCGCTATAACCAGACCAGACCAAATCAGCAACGGGTAGAAAGGCCACACCAGCAATTCACCCGTATTAATATGACTCCAGCACAGGTGCTTCCCCATCTGTTGAAATTAAATCTTGCCACTATCAAGGAAGCGCCAAAGAATGTGAATACGTCTTCCCCGCATTATCATGCCAATGCTAAGTGCGCCTATCATTCAGACAGTGTTGGACACGACACCAATGATTGTTGGGCACTCAAGCATAAGATTCAGGACCTGATAGAGGCTAAGGAAGTAGAGTTTGACGCTCCAGAAAAACCCAATGTGATATCTGCACCTATGCCGAAGCACGGTCGGAATGTCAATGCCATTGAAGAGGATCTGTATGTCGCTGACGTTAGTAATCTGACTACTCCACTGTTAACCATTAAGTTGAATTTGTTGAGAGCCGGGATCTTCCCGGGATGTAAAGAAGACTGTTACTATTGCCACTCTCTGCCGTTTGATTGTCCGCTATTGAAGAAAGGCATCCAAGGCCTCATAGATGGCCGACAAATTTTGTTCGAAAAAGTTCCTGCCGTTCCAGTTCATGTTGAAAATGTCTCAATCATAACCATTCACGCCAATCTTTCCGAGGCCGTCAAAAAGCCAGTTAAGATTACACCAGCTGCAAAATCTGTTCCCCTAAAGATAACAATGCCAGGGCCTGTTCCCTATGTCTCCGAGAAGTCGATACCTTGGAACTATGGTGGTGACATCTACTACCATGGTATCAAGCAAGTTGAAATAATTGAAGAAGATTCAGATGATGAAAAAGCCAGCATTAGTAACATTGCGGGCACCAGCAAAATCACCAGGAGTGGGAGAATATTTTCTCCAGAGATTGCTCCTCCAAAAGCAGTCTTTGGACCCTCATCAGCTAAAGAAGTCATCCCTGCACCAGTAAAGCTCTCTGCCAGAACTCCTTTGATTGAAGAAATTTTCGTTCCTAGTGCTGTTTCTCCTACCATTGCCGATAAAGGAAAAGGAATACAAGATGAGCCCGTCAGGACGAGGGCTCAACCTTTGGTGATTCCGGAAGCCTCCAAGAAAGAAATGGAAGAGATTTTGAGGATAATCAAGAGAAGTGACTACGATGTGGTGGAACAGTTGGGGCAAACCCCCTCCAAGATCTTCATGCTAGCACTATTGCTTTGCTCAGAAGCGCACGCTCAAGCTTTGATTAAGTTTCTAAAGGCAGCTCATGTGCCCCAGGAAACCTCTGCGGATCAATTCCAACATTGCGTGGCTAGTCTGACTGCAGACAATGGGCTAGGTTTTTCTGATGCCGACCTGACCCCTAAAGGCCGAAATCACAATGATGCGTTGCATATTTCAATCGAGTGTCACGGAACCACCCTTGCACATGTTTTGGTTGATACCGGTTCGTCACTGAATGTTTTGCCCAAAAAGGCCTTGGACCGGTTAGATTGCGAAGGTTTGGAATTGAAGCCGAGTGATATTGTCGTCAGAGCTTTTGATGGGTCGAAAAGGATGGTCCATGGAGAAGTTGAAATCCCTGTCAAGATAGGTACTGAAGTGTTTAAATCCACTTTCTACGTAATGGACATCCGTCCATCATACTCCTGCCTGCTGGGTAGACCTTGGATACACCATGCTGGGGCAGTCACCTCCTCCCTGCATCAGATGCTGAAGTATCCCGTAAAGGGAAAGATCATTACTGTCCATGATGAAGAAGAATACATGATTAGCCATTTAAATTCTTTCCGATATGTGGAGGTTGAAGGGGAGTTCATTGAGACACCGTTTCAACATTTCGAAGAAGTGCTTCCTGAGATAGCAATGGCGAAGTTGGCAGCTGAGACACCGAGACAGATGGCCAGGATGGCATCTCTGGAGGATGCAAGGGCTGCAGTTAAAGAAGGGAAGAATTCAGCGTGGGGGCAGTTACTCGATTTTCCGCATAAAGCTGATAAGTTTGGACTAGGTTTCACAGCTGCTGGTCAGAAGGCTATGCGCCGGTCGAAGATTGAAAGAGCGCCAATCAAAATTTCTCCTTATCGGATCAACGCCCTGGAAGATGAAGACAAAGAAAGCAACTTTGAAGAGTGGGTTTATCCAACTGTCGGAGGAGGGTTGAGCAATTGGGAGGCAAAAGACTTTGTCCCCATCACTTTTATTCCTCAGTAATTTATCTATCGAGCATTTCCTATTTTGGTCTGTAATATTTTACTTTCAAACAATCCGTACACTATCTTTTTCACCTCCTGCCTTGCCCGGGGCATGTAGGTCCACTTGTAAGGGTTTTGACTATTTTTCATATTCATATGCCATGTTTAATGATTCATTGGACGTTTTTCATTTGGTAAACTGCTTGTGTTCATTTTCTTTCCTTTTGCATTTTTTGTTTAAGGATGGATATCCCTTACACACACCCACACTCACCAATGCAGGTACCCATCCACTCCGGATTCCATGGGTGACTATTCTGCTGTATCTTTCAATAACTCTGAAGACCTGGTCAATCTAGCCGAGTATGAAGATGACGAAGGTTGTGAAGTGCTAGGGGAACTAGCCAGGCTTCTGCAACAAGAGGAAAGGGCCATCTTACCGCATGAGGAGCCATTGGAAACTGTCAACTTGGGAACCGAGGAGAATCGGAAGGAGGTGCAAGTGGGTGCCAACCTGGAACCAGAAGTTAAGGAACGTTTGGTACAGTTACTGAATGAGTATGTTGAAATCTTCGCTTGGTCCTATGAAGACATGCCGGGCCTAGACACAGACATCGTGGTTCACCGTCTCCCCACAAGAGAAGACTGTCCACCGATCAAGCAAAAAGTTCGCCGAATGAGGCCTGACATGTCCGAAAAAATCAAAGCAGAAGTAATGAAACAATTCGATGCTGGCTTTCTTGTTGTTACGTCCTATCCTCAATGGGTCGCTAACATTGTGCCAGTGCCTAAAAAAGATGGCAAAGTCAGGATGTGTGTGGACTACCGGGATTTGAATAGGGCCAGCCCTAAGGATGATTTCCCGCTACCTCATATTGACATCTTGATCGACAATACAACTCAGCATAAGGTGTTTTCCTTCATGGACGGATTCTCGGGCTATAATCAAATCAAAATGGCCCCCGAGGATATGGAGAAAACAACTTTTATCACACAATGGGGCACTTTCTGTTACAAAGTGATGTCGTTCGGGTTGAAGAACGCAGGGGCAACTTATCAACGCGCCATGGTAGCTCTATTTCATGACATGATACATCATGAGATTGAAGTTTACGTAGACGATATGATAGCTCGGTCACAAACAGAGGAAGAGCACCTTGAACATCTGGAAAAGCTGTTTGCCAGATTGAAAGAATACAAGTTAAGGCTGAATCCAAGCAAATGCACTTTTGGAGTTAGGTCTGGTAAACTCCTGGGATTCATTGTAAGCAACAAAGGCATTGAAGTCGATCCGGAAAAAGTAAAAGCAATACAAGAGATGCCTGCTCCCCGTACTGAAAAGGAAGTTAGAGGTTTCTTGGGGCGCATAAACTATATTGCCAGATTCATTTCGCATCTGACTTCTACCTGTGAGCCAATTTTCAAACTCTTGAAAAAAGATCAGGTAATTGAATGGAACGACGACTGCCAAGCAGCTTTTGATAGAATCAAGGAATATTTGCTAGAACCTCCTATTCTGATGCCACCCGTCGAAGGAAGACCATTGATCATGTATTTGACCGTCTTGGATAACTCAATGGGGTGTGTTTTGGGCCAGCATGACGAGTCTGGTCGAAAAGAGCATGCTATTTATTACCTTAGCAAAAAGTTTACCGACTGTGAGACTCGCTACTCACTGCTCGAGAAAACTTGCTGCGCTTTGGTATGGGCTGCTCGCCGACTAAGACAGTATATGCTGACTCATACTACCTTGTTGATATCCAAAATGGACCCTATCAAATATATCTTCGAAAAGCCCGCTTTATCTGGAAGGATAGCCAGATGGCAAATGATCTTGACCGAGTATGACATCCAGTACACCACCCAAAAAGCTATAAAAGGGAGTGTATTAGCTGACCATCTGGCTCACCAGGCTATCGAAGACTATCAACCCATGAGATTTGATTTCCCAGACGAGGACATCATGAATTTGGACAACATTAAAGGTGACGGACCGTATGACGGACCCGAAAAGGGATCCCGATGGACCCTGTACTTTGATGGTGCTTCAAATGCACTTGGAAACGGCATTGGCGCAGTACTCATTTCTCCGGAAGGATGCCACACTCCTTTCACGGCCCGACTTTGCTTCAGTTGCACGAACAATATGGCTGAATATGAAGCCTGCATCTTTGGTCTCAAGGCTGCTATAGACTTGGAGATCAAATCTTTGATCGTATTTGGGGACTCGGCTTTGGTCATCAGCCAGATCAAAGGAGATTGGGATACCAAGCATCCTAATCTTATCCCATACAAAGAACATGTCCTGACATTTCTGCCGCACTTCGAGCAAATTACCTTCGAGCATTTTCCGCGAGAAGAGAATCAGCTAGCCGATGCTCTGGCCACAATGTCCTCCATGTTTAAACTCAACTGGGATAACGAGGCTCCCCAAATCACCATTGAGCGAATGGATGAACCCGCGCATTGTCACGAGATTAATACCGAAGAAGTAGTGGAACAACCTTGGTTCCATGAAATCAAAAGGTATCTCGAGACCCAAGATTATCCTGAAGGAGCTTCAGTGAATGACAAGAAGTTCTTAAGGAAATTCGCTGCTAAGTTCTTCCTGAGCAACGGCATCCTCTACAAACGAAGCCATGATTGTGTATTACTCCGATGTGTGGATAAGGCTGAAGCAGAGTTGATCATGACTGATATACACAGCGGCCCATTTGGCACTCACTTGAGCGGGCATACAATGGCTAAGAAGATCCTAAGGGCAGGCTATTACTGGTCTACCATGGAGACTGATTGCCATCAACATTCCCGTACTTGCCACAAGTGTCAAGTCTATGCTGACAAAGTTCATATTCCTCCGATTCCCCTCAACGTCCTGACTGCTCCGTGGCCCTTTGCAATGTGGGTGTTGTACCCCAAAATTTGCCCTCCCATATTCTCCAAGATTTGTCAAGTCAAAGCCACAAAATTCCCCAAGGGTTGTGCAGCTCAACTGTCTCCTATACAGTCAAAACTAGGGTTTGGGTTCTGATCAAGGAAAGGAAGTTTTCAAAAGGCCCAATCAAGTCTCATATGCCTACAAATGTGGTCAAGTATCCTCATATCAAGTCTCAAGGCATTCAGTTCAAAATTGCACAGTCAAAACCCTAAATTGCACTACAGTCAACTGTAGGGGCAAAATGGTCATTTGACAGTCAAAAGTTCAAATTTTTGGTCAACATATCATTTTGAAGCCACAAACATCATTTGATCAATGCTTGATCATGATTCTCAAAATTTGGCTCAGAAAATCATCAAGATGCAAAAGTTGCTATATTTGGACAGCTGAAAAAGTCAACTGAAATTGACCAGGGCATAACTTTCACATGGATTATCAGACAAATTCCATCCAAAGCTCATTTTGAAGAGAAAGACATTTCCTACAACTCATCTTCATACTTCAAGTCCAAGAAATGCTCTCACAAAAAGTTATCAATTTCAACATTATAGGTCATTTTCAAAAGTCAACAAAAAGGGACTTTAAGTCAAAGACCATAACTTGAGATTGGTAAATCAAAATAACATGGGACCAAAAGCATTGGTTAAAGGACTCAAAGACCTTTCCAAAATGTCCAAGAACATGTGAAAAGCTTAAAAATTGACCAAGTTATGCCTTGTGGAAGTTGGGAAATTTTTGGAAATTTTTGAAAGTCAACCTTGATGCAAAAGGCCTAAAAATGCAAATGGGCCCATTTTTCTTCCAAGTTTCTTCATGCCAAGCCTATGCACGACCACTAGGCCCAAAGGGAAGTATTTTCATATTTTTTAATTATTTATTTGAATTTATATTAATTTATATTCATTTAAATCATTTTAATACATGAAAAATATAAACCTAACCTAAAAAAATCTTTTTATGCACATTCCAAGGTCAATATTTCGTGCACTTCTTAATTAAGCAAGTTTTGATGAGAATTGATCAGATTTGATACAAAATACATGAAAAAAAGATTCAAAAAAGATCTTCCAAAATCAAAGATTGAAATCATCATGGCAAGAGATTTTGTACAACTTTCTTAACCTAATTGCTTCCTTACAAGTACTAGAACATAACCCTAAGCCAAAGAGACTGCAAGCTGCGCCCAAACAAGCCATTGCATATTGAAAATTTCTCTTAAAAACTCAAAACTGAAAAGTGCCTTAGAGGTCGATTCAAGCTTCAATTTTCCTTCCATTAGCATCCTGAAACATCCCTGAACGTTTCTCAATCGCTAACATCAACCAAAACGCCCTGAATTGGTACCCCTAAGTCCAACTGTACCTCAAAATTTCTGGAATCGCATAGCATAAATCAAGCATCCTTTTGCATTTTTCTTTATGGATTATTGTTTGTAATGATGTTTCTAAGCTAACCAATATGTCCAATTGTGTTTTTGTGCCATATATACGAATTCGCCATGTTTGAATATTAGGGTTGCAGGTTTCTGAAATTGGGGATTTTGTATAGAGGAAAAATCAGGACCCATGAATACCATGGTTGAATTCAACGCTTAGAGACGAAGAAGAACGCATCCTCGCGCCCAATTTATGTTGAGAATGGAGCTATTCGCTATTTTCTTAAATCACCCCTAATGCGACGCTATAAAAACCGTGGCCATACGTTTATGTTTCAGAAAAAACGAAGAAGACAACCTCGTTGTCACCACGTGATAGGCTGGTTTGAAAATTCGCGCCAGATCGTCCACTAACACCATGTTTTACTTATTATATTTATTTGATATTATATGTTAAGTGACAAGCGCTTGGTCCAGTGGTGCACGTGATGGTTTGTAACATGAATGACCTGGGTTCGATCCCAGGTCTTCTTCCTTTCCAATATTATTTTTCCTTTATTAATCATATGCAGGCACACCTTCGTGGATCACCATATGTCCCCTCATCCAAGTGTACACATGTCTAATGGTCCCAGATCAAGGGCTGATATTGAAGGTCCACTATAAGGCAAGTCAATACGCTGGCACCCAAGCTGGAAAAGTCAACAAATCTCTGGCTTAATGGGCCAAAATTCCAGGCCTATACCTCCTGAATTGGGGCAACACCCCACTCTGGTTTGACAATTTAATTTCTTTTTCTTATATCTTTTAATTATTATTTTAATTGTTGTGTTTATTTTAATTATTGTTTATTTAATTTTTAATCAAAATATAAAAACATTCAAAAATTCAGAAAAGACCAAAAAATAATAAATATTAATATTATAATTATTTTCATAAATAAATGCTTGTAATTATTTAGTTTTAATTAGGTTATAAATTTAATTCTTTTTGATAACTAAAATCCAAAAAATAGAATTTAGGTTTAATAACTTTTTATTTTCTTTTCAATTTTCCCCTTTTTTTTCAGAATAATAATATTATTTATTTATTTTTATAAATTAAAAATTGTACATAAATAAATTAGGGTTTAATTTAGATTATATGTTAATTCTTTCATAATAAACTTAAAAAAAAACATTAGAACTAGGGCTTAGCGTTTTAATCTTAATTAATTTTTCTTTTTCTTTTAAATCTAAAAAACACAAAATATCAAAAAAACATTTAATCATTTAATTTTTAATTCTCATTAACTCTTAATATTTTGCAAAAGGGTCCAACGCCCATTGTTTAATCATTTAATTTCGCATGATTTATTTTTATCGTTCATTGTAATTATGTAAATCTCCCAAAGCCATGTAACTTTACTTTTCGCACTTTATTTTATCGCTTTACTTATTTTCCGCTAAATCGGGTCCGGTTTAATTTTGGCGATGTGGACCCGCGCCATTTGTAATAGTCGTAGATTTATTTTCCCGCAAATTTTATAACTGTTAAATATGCATGCAAGAATGAATGGACAAATTAAAATCAAGCGTAGAATACGACAAACATGACAAGACAAATAACTGAAACATGACACACAATTTGCACACACCACCCCTAGGGTACGCCTCACTGTTGCCTTTCGAAAGGTGGTCGTCGAGTAGAGGACGTCTTAGTAAGTCCTCATGATCCGGGAACCTGGCATGAGGGTAGCTTCTAAGGTGTCTTCCTATTGCTCCGGTGATCACCATGTCCCTACAAACTCGAATTGACCCGAACACCTCCAACGGTGGTGCTACCTACCTCTCAATGGTGGGATGGCACTACTTTTAAGGACATTTACACAGACGAATTCCTTAGGGTAGGTAGGTTCTCAAGGATACTTGCTCAAATTTCAAAAACAAATCAAAACATCTTTTCACCAACACTTTTCAAAAGCTTTCAAAGCAAATTTTTCAAACACTCTGACGTATGAGTCGATCTGAAATTTTTCAAAAGAAACTTTTTAAACCCACATTGAAAAGCAAACAAAATATTTTGAAAACACATTGAGCAAGTACCTAAGAGCCCATGGATAACCATGGATAGAAAGGGTGCTAACACCTTCCCTTTCTATAATCTACCTCCCGAACCGAGAGCAATCTCTTTAAGGAATTTTTCTGTGCTTTTGTCCTTTCCATTTGGAGAAAATAAAAGACGGTGGCGACTCTTGCTTCCGCGACATTTCGCGAACCAGCGTTAAACAGTCAGTTCCAGATCCACCGATCACAGAACTGGCGACTCTGCTGGGGACATACTTAAAGTGAGGTGTACCTTAGGGCTAGTTCATAACTGTGTTTTCAATTGTTTTCCTTGTGTGCTTTAAATTGTGGGTTGCTTGGGAGTTCTATAGATCCTAACCCGGATCTGGGGGATACCTTATTAGAAAGTAGCAACAAGACTATGAGGGAACTGTGCGGGGTATACCGACATGGTTGAAACAGTCTGCTACGTTGATGTGGCACTTTGGTGTGTACCGGTAACCCTTGAGTTCAGTCAAGGAGAGTACGGGGCCTCCGCGTGGTGTCGTGAAGCATCAACAGACCTTAGGAACCTTAATTGAACCATCTTGGCCTCTTTAGGGTAGTGAGATAACTGACTTTGGTGCAGTCCGAGGTTGGTTGATACTCGATACTACACTCAATTGAGGGTTGCTTTCCTGGAATATTTCGGTCGCCAGTTCAGTGGCTAAATCGAAACGATGAACAATGAAAGCAATCCAGTGATATTGGGGCCCTTAGAACCCGGTTACTTCTAATAGGACAGGTTGAGCCCACCAACTTCAAGAGGGTACTACCCAGACCCCATGCTGGCCTTAAACCTTAAGGGCTTGTCTTGTGTGCCTTGTGTGCCTTACATGTTTGTCTCTGTAAATATCTGTGGTGTGTTTAATCATAGCATCATGACATCATCCAGCATCATATGCATTGACTAACCATTTCAGGGGTTCGGATTTTCATCTTTGTTCTTGTTTTGTAGGACATGGAAACTGCTCGTAGAAAGACAATTCAGGTCAATCTTTTAAGGATCCCTCCTCAGCTTAAGGAGCTTATATCCCGGATTCCCGAGAACTCTTCATTCAGTGAAAGGCATGGAAGCCTCATCAGCTTGGTCAACACCAACATTGAGGAAGATATGATTAAGGTCTTGTTCCAATTCTTTGACCCTCTGCATCACTGTTTCACCTTCTTGGACTATCAGTTGGTACCTACATTGGAGGAGTTCTCCCGGCTCCTGAAGATCCCTATCCTTGATCAGCTACCCTTCAACGGTACAGAAAAGGAACCGAAGCTGGAAGAGATTGCTAAAGCCTTGCACCTACAGTCATCTGACCTCAAGGGACATTGGGAAGTCAAAAGTGGTATCAAAGGGTTCTTAGCCAGGTTTCTGTTTGAAAAGGCCCTTGAATGTTGGAACTCCCTTGACTTGCAAGCTTTTGAAGAGGTTGTGGCCCTCCTTGTTTATGGTTTGGTGTTGTTCCCTAACCCAGATCAGCTCATTGATATCAGCGCCGTTCAGATCTTTATGTCCAGGAATCCTATACCTACGTTGCTGGGGGACATCCTTCACTCATGTTACACTCGAACCATGAGAAAAAGAGGTGTCCTTATGTGTTGCACTCCTCTCCTGGGAAGGTGGTTTATTTCGCACCTTCCCCAATCAGTCTTGAAGAATGAGCGGGGTCTGAGATGGTCACAACGGTTGATGACTCTTACACATGCAGATATACATTGGTGTCCTAGATCCAGAGGAAATGTCACTATCATTGATCGTTGTGGGGAGTACCCTAATGTTCCTTTACTTGGAATCAGAGGAGGTATTACTTATAGCCCATGCCTGGCTTGGAGACAGTTTGGTTATGCTCGGAAGGAGGGGCCTCATGACATGTTAATTCCTGACATAGTTTTTGACTTCGACAATGATACTCAAGGACTTCGCCAGAGATTTATCAGAGCTTGGAGGATGCCCAGTAGGATAGACAGCAAAACACTGGGGCACAGGAACTCCATCCCTTTGGAGCCTTATCTCAAGTGGGTACGCGCCCGCTCCCAGAAGTTAGTCATGCCTTATCCTCACCTGCTTCCAGTAATCAAAGAACCTGTCTTGGAAGGGGAAGTGTCTCATGTTATTCAGCACCCTGATATGCCCACATCCTGGGAAGAGATGCAGAAGAGCTGGATCCAGCTTAAGGAAGAGCGGAATTCTCTTGAGACTAGCCTGCATGCCAGTGAAAAGAAAGTCTTGGAGCTCACCCGCCTGTTGCATGAGGAGAGGAATCTCAACACCTACATAGCTCCGAAGAGGATGCGCAGTGTATTTTGGGACTGACTTGATTTTTGTACTTTTGCCCATGAGGCCTTGATGTATTAAACAATGATTTCCTTAATAATAACGTGTGTTCTTTTCTTGTCTACAAAAAATTTGGACTTTCGAACCCTTGAATGCATTGCATACGCATTTCATACATCATGTGCATAGCAGGTTTTTCCCCTTTTCAGGTTGCTTACAGTTCTTCGCTGTTTATTTCAGCATCATGAATCCCGGATCTGAATCAACAGAGACATCAATTAAGGCTCTCCAGGCGCAAAATGCGCAGTTTCAAGAACTAATCATGGGTCTAGCTAAAGGCCAAGAAGAACTGAAGACTATGCTCCTGAAGAAGGAGAAGAAGAAGAAGAGAAGAACTGTTCTGTTCAACTCGGGCCGAAGGTTGGGTAATACTCTGCACCATGAAGAGGCTGGTTCTTCTGTTGGTAGGAGTCCTTCTCAGGCAGAAGTAAAGGTTCCTACTCCAGTGGTCTCCGACAACGAGACGGATTTTGATGAGGAACAGTATCCTCCTGCAGATAACAGGTACAAACAACTGGAGGACAGGTTGAAGGCTATGGAGGTGCAACAGGCACCTGGGCTGGATTTCGGAGATCTGGGTTTGTCGACTGGTGTGATTATCCCACATAAATTCAAAGCACCCACCTTCTCCAAGTATGACGGGGCATCTTGTCCCAAGCTGCATTTAAGGTCCTATGTTCGGAAAATTCAGCCGTACTCTGCGGACAAGAATCTATGGATCCACTTCTTCCAGGAGAGTCTTTCAGGGACTCATCTCGAATGGTTCTATCAGCTGGATGGGACCAAAGTTCGTAACTGGGAGGAGCTGGCTACTGCTTTCTACAAGCAGTATCAGTATAATGCCGACCTTGCCCCCACACGTACCCAACTCCAGGGTATGGCGTTAGGTGCAAGCGAAGGTTTTAAGGAATACGCTCAGAAGTGGAGAGACCTGGCTGGCAGGGTGCAGCCACCATTGACTGATCGGGAGTTGGTTGACATGTTCTTGGGGACCCTATCTGGGCCATTCTTCAACCATCTCATTGGGAATTCTTCCGCTGGTTTCACTGATTTAATCTTAACTGGAGAGAGGATTGAAGCCGGGCTGAAATCTGGGAAGATCGCAAAGGCTGCATCATCTAGTTCGGACAAGAAACCATTTAAGAAGGAGTCTAGTGCCGTGTATGGTGCTAGGAGATCAGAGAGAAGTGAACACCGCCAATCTGTCAGTGCGGTCATGATTGCTAAGCCTGCTGCCGCTCCCCGGCCAAACAATTCTCAGAAAGCTGAAAGACCCCGGAGGGAATTCACCCGCTTAGGCATGACTTTGTCGCAGATCCTGCCACAGTTGCTCGCAACCAATTTGGTAACTGTCAGGGAGGCTCCAAAGTTCCCAAATACTGCGTCTCCCAAGTACAACCCGAATGCTCGTTGTGCTTACCATTCAGAAAGCCCGGGGCACTCTACCGATGACTGCTGGGCACTAAAGAATAAGCTGCAGGACCTCATTGATGCTAAAGAGGTACAGTTTGAAGCATCTGACAAGCCTAATGTGGTGACGGCTCCCCTGCCTGCTCATGGAGTTAATGCTATTGGTGATGAAGAGGAAGTTGATGAAGCTGAGTTTGATAGCTGGATCTACCCGGCTGCTGATGGTGGACTTAACAATTGGAGCGCAAAGGACAATCTCCCTGTTTCTTTTGTTACTAAGTAATAAATTTCCTTGTTTTGTTATTTTGTAATAAACAATGATAAACTCTATGGCCCGGTGTCTTACCCGAGGCATCGTGTTTCTATTTGTGAGGGCATACGAACTGTCATTTTATACATCATGAATGAAAATCTTGGACGTATTTTTCGCATTGCAAATATTGTGTTCCTTTTTTATCTTTCCTTTCCTTTACATAATTTTCAAAACAGCTGTATTTACACACACACTCACTCATACAGGTTCCAATCCACTCTGGATCTCACTGATAACAACTCTGCTAATGCCAATTATGACTTCGAAAATCCGATCAACTTAGCCGAAGACGAAGGTGAAGATGATTGCGAAGTGCCTGGCGAGCTTGCAAGATTGTTGCTTCAGGAAGAGCGGGCAATTCAACCCCATGAAGAGCCAGTGGAGACCATAAACCTGGGCACTGAAGAAGACAGGAAAGAGGTAAAGATTGGTGCCAACCTAGAGCTCAGCGTGAAGCAACGGTTAACCAAGATGTTACATGACTATATGGAGATCTTTGCCTGGTCCTACGAAGACATGCCCGGGTTGGATACCGATATTGTTGTCCATCATTTGCCAACTAAAGAAAACTGCCCTCCAGTTAAACAAAAGGTCTGTCGGATGCGTCCAGAGATGTCCGAGAAGATTAAAGCCGAGGTCATGAAACAGTTTGATGCCGGGTTCCTTGCAGTGACTTCTTATCCTCAGTGGGTTGCTAATGTGGTGCCGGTACCTAAAAAGGACGGTAAGGTCAGAATGTGCGTTGATTATAGGGATCTGAACAGGGCCAGCCCCAAAGATGACTTCCCCTTACCTCACATTGATGTTCTTGTTGATAATACAGCTCAGCACAAGGTATTCTCTTTCATGGATGGCTTTTCAGGCTACAATCAGATCAAGATGGCACCTGAAGACATGGAAAAGACTACATTCGTTACTCAGTGGGGCACCTTC
This sequence comes from Vicia faba, assembly GCA_948472305.1. Taxonomy (NCBI): domain Eukaryota; kingdom Viridiplantae; phylum Streptophyta; class Magnoliopsida; order Fabales; family Fabaceae; genus Vicia; species Vicia faba. The sequence continues at coordinate 1,020,640,500 of OX451737.1, read as the reverse complement.
TGTTACAAGGTCATGCCGTTCGGATTAAAGAATGCTGGGGCAACCTACCAACGTGCCATGGTTGCCTTATTTCATGATATGGTCCATCACGAGATCGAAGTGTATGTGGACGACATGATCGCTAGGTCCCAGACTGAGGAAGAGCATCTAGATCACCTGCAGAAGTTGTTTGACCGGTTGAAACTGTACAAGCTGAGACTGAACCCGAACAAGTGCACCTTCGGGGTAAGATCTGGGAAGTTGCTAGGCTTCGTGGTCAGTGATAAAGGTATTCAAGTGGACCCTGTTAAGGTCAAAGCTATTCAAGAGATGCCAGTTCCTAAGACAGAGAAGGAAGTCAGAGGCTTTTTAGGACGCCTGAATTACATTGCTCGATTCATCTCTCATCTGACTGCTACCTGTGAGCCAATCTTCAAGCTGCTGAAGAAAGATCAGGTAGTACGTTGGAACGATGAATGTCAGGCTGCCTTCGACAGAATCAAAGAGTATCTCCAAGAACCACCCATCCTTATGCCACCGGTTGAAGGGAGACCTCTGATCCTATACCTGACAGTGCTGGACAACTCAATGGGGTGTGTGCTGGGGCAGCATGACGAGTCTGGCCGAAAAGAGCATGCCACTTATTACCTTAGCAAAAAGTTTACCGACTGTGAGACCCGATACTCACTGCTTGAGAAAACTTGCTGCGCTTTGGTATGGGTTGCTCGCCGGCTGAGACAGTATATGCTGACTCACACTACCTTGTTGATCTCAAAGATGGATCCGATAAAATACATATTCGAAAAGCCTGCTCTGTCTGGGAGAATTGCAAGATGGCAAATGATCTTGACGGAATACGACATTCAGTACACAACCCAGAAAGCCATCAAGGGGAGTGTATTGGCAGACCACTTAGCTCATCAACCTGTAGATGACTACCAATCAATGAACTTCGAGTTTCCGGATGAAAGCATCATGATTGTAACTGATTGTGAAGTACCTGGACCGGATGAAGGACCTGAACCAGGATCCCGATGGTCTATGCACTTTGACGGAGCCTCTAATGCTTTGGGAAATGGTATCGGCGCCATCATCATATCTCCACAAGGTACTCATACTCCACTCACTGCCCGACTGTGTTTCAACTGTACCAACAACATGGCAGAGTATGAGGCGTGCATCATGGGTCTTCAAGCTGCGATCGACCTAAGGATCAAATTTCTAAGTGTCTTCGGAGATTCCGCTCTTGTGATCAATCAGATCAAAGGAGAGTGGGATACGAAACATCCAAACTTGATCCCTTACAGAGAATGTGTGTTGACCATGATTCCCCACTTCACGGAGATAACCTTTGAGCACTTTCCAAGAGAAGAGAATCAGTTAGCGGACGCGTTAGCTACAATGTCTTCAATGTTCAAGGTTAAATGGGATAATGAATCTCCCCGGATCATCATCTGGAAATTGGACGAACCGGCATACTGTTGTGATCTCGAAACTGAATTGGTGACTGAGAAGCCTTGGTACCACGAAGTGAAGAGATATCTGGAAGCTCAGGAATACCCTGAAGGTGCCTCTGTCAACGACAAGAAATTCCTGAGGAGGTTCGCAGCCAAGTTCTTCCTAAGCAACGGCATCTTGTACAAGAGAAACCATGATTCAACCTTACTGCGTTGTGTGGACAAAGCTGAAGCAGAAAGAATCATGGAAGAGCTACATGAAGGGACCTTTGGTACGCATTCCAGTGGGCACACTATGGCTAAGAAAATCCTACGGGCAGGATATTATTGGTCCACCATGGAAGCTGACTGCTACCAACACTCCAGGACATGCCACAAGTGCCAGATCTATGCAGACAAGGTGCATGTTCCTCCGGTTCCCCTGAATGTTCTAACTGCGCCTTGGCCGTTTGCAATGTGGGGCATAGACATGATCGGCGAGATAAAACCTACGGCATCCAATGGACATCGCTTCATCCTAGTGGCAATTGATTATTTTACGAAGTGGGTTGAGGCAGCATCCTATGCTACAGTAACCAAGACTGTTGTGGCACGGTTCATTCGGCACAACCTGATCTGTCGATACGGCGTCCCTGAGCGAATTATTACAGACAACGGTACCAATCTGAACAATAAGATGATTGCTGAGCTTTGCGAACAGTTCAAAATACAGCACCACAATTCTTCTCCTTACAGACCGAAGATGAATGGGGCTGTAGAAGCAGCTAACAAGAACATCAAGAAGATCGTGCAAAAAATGACAGTAACTTACAAAGATTGGCACGAGATGTTACCGTTCGCACTGCATGGGTACCGTACCTCAGCTAGGACGTCAACCGGGGCAACTCCTTTCTCTCTGGTTTATGGCATGGAGGCAGTCTTGCCGATTGAAGTACAAATTCCCTCTCTCCGGATAATGAAGGATGCAAATCTGAACGAAGATGATTGGATCCAAACACGACTTGACCAACTCAATCTCATTGACGAAAAGAGACTTGCTGCTATCTGCCACGGTCAGACGTATCAGAAACGGATGATCAGGGCATTTAACAAAAAGGTCAGGCCACAGGAATATCAAGTTGGGGATCTGGTTATCAAGCGAATCATCCTTCCTCAGAGTGATCCAAGGGGCAAATGGACCCCTACGTATGAAGGGCCATTTGTGGTTAAGCATGTGTTCTCAGGAGGAGCAATGATCTTAACCAATATGGATGGTGACGACCTTCCTCACCCCGCTAATGCAGACATAGTTAAAAAATACTACGCATGAAAAAGACCCGCTAGGCTGACATGCCTAGGCAAAAATTAGGGCTTCCCGTCGAACCAAAAGGGTTCGGGCAAAATGTAGGGATGAAAACGAAAAAAATCTGTACACCCGGCAAGTCGAAAACCTGAAAAGGCGGCTTGGGCAAAAATGGGTATCCCGGTGGATCGAAAACCCGAAAGGGCGGTCCAGGCAAAAATTAGGGATAAAGCGTAAAACTATGTCTCATTGGATCACTTTGCATCCAGAATCCGGTATCTGCATCAAGCTCAAACGGCATCAATCAGTCAGCTTCACCTTCAACCAAGGTCATCAAGTGATGAGACGCTCGGAGTTATAAAGACAATAGCAGAGTTGAAACCCAGTGGATCATTCATCTTTCACACAGCTGTTTTACTTTCATTTGTACAAAACTTGTATAAACTCTTTTGATCGGCGGCGTACCTCTTACTAGGACGTCAGCCTCTTGTACACAAAACGCCTATTCAGGCCATTCAAAATCAATACAAATATATTTTTCAGTTAAACGTGCCAAGTGTTTTTCTTTTTCTGTTTTGTTTTGCGAAGAACGTCCAAGGTTCAATTTGTGATGTATGCATTGACCATAATTTGCTAACTCATAAATATTTGCATACGAAACAAAGGAATTCATTGCAGGTGACACTAGAAACAGGGGCAATAAAGAGTGGTCTAAACCATCCAATTGCTCTATCCTCCCAGGTACCAAGGTAGGTTCAGCTAAAGAACATGGCCAAATGTATCTTAATTCCCCAGAGAGTGGTTCAGCAAAACAATACACTCTTCTCCAAGCAGAATTATCAAACATCAAGGAAATTGAGTATCCTCCCGTAGATCTCAATACTTCCCCAGCAGCATACAGTCTTAACAAGCATCCCCGGCAGTCTTGACTTAAAGATTGTTCCCCGGTGGTACCTCAACATTCAAAGGAGTCACCTCCCCAGCATATCAAAACTCCCCCAGAAGAGTCCAATCCAATTTCCCCAGGAAATTTGGAATTCATATACCCCCCAAGCAGTAAGCTTATCCCCAGTATATTCTGGAAGCTTATCCCTCGCAGAGCACGAACGCGTCATCCGGCTTTATTTAAAGAGTTATTTCCTTAACAGGATATAACTGGGTTATCCTCAGCCAAAAGCCACGGAAAGAGCGTCCTCGACGGAGTCTTCCTATCCCCAGCGAAGTCTGTCAACACTTCATACAACAAGGGTATCCTCAGCAAACTACTATCAACACTCAGCAAGGCATCCCTCTTCCCACAGAGTATTGCTTCCCAGCATGGTCGCTAGAGTATCTTTTTCTCCCCGTAGAATCTTCCATTTGCCAAGTTTATTCCGCAACGGAGTCATCTTCTCCTACCGGTATTCTTGCAGTTATCATCCCCAGCGGAAGCAAAATTTATTCTTCAACGTCAGCCCAGGATACGACTTCCCGGCACCCGTCAAGGATTCACTTTCCTAGACAAAAACATACATAAAACTTCACATACATCATTATAGCATGCATAGCGCACTGCATCATACAAGTCTCCTTTATATCGAGAATATCATTGCTTGACCCATATCATGCATTGCATATGACTGACTTTTACCTTTCAGGAAAGATGCAGTTTAAAGTCTCAATCACATTTCAAGACCTAGACAGGTTCAGTTAAATCGATCCTAAGATTTTCCTGATGCTTATCCAGTCAAAGGCCTTCTCTTGGTTCAGTCAGATCGACCCTAAGATCTCCCTGATACTTATCCAGTTGAAGATATTTCAAGACCTAGACAGGTTCAGTTAAATCGATCCTAAGATTTTCCTGATGCTTATCCAGTCAAAGGCCTTCTCTTGGTTCAGTCAGATCGACCCTAAGATCTCCCTGATGCTTATCCAGTTGAAGATATTGCAAGACCTAGACCGGTTCAGTTAAATCGACCCTAAGATTTTCCTGATTCTTACCCAATCCAAGGCCTTCTCTTGGTTCAGTTAGATCGACCCTAAGATCTCCCTGATGCTTATCCAGTTGAAGATGTTTCAAGACCTTGTCCGGTTCAGTTAAATCGCCCCTAAGATTTTCCTGATGCTTATCCAGTCAAAGGCCTTCTCTTGGTTCAGTCAGATCGACCCTAAGATCTCCCTGATGCTTATCCAGTTGAAGATATTGCAAGACCTAGACCGGTTCAGTTAAATCGACCCTAAGATTTTCCTGATTCTTACCCAGTCCAAGGCCTTCTCTTGGTTTAGTTAGATCGACCCTAAGATCTCCCTGATGCTTATCCAGTTGAAGATGTTTCAAGACCTAGACCGGTTCAGTTAAATCGACCCTAAGATCTTCCTGATGCCTATCCAGTCAAAGGCCTTCTCTTGGTTCAGTCAGATCGACCCTAAGATCTCCCTGATGCTTATCCAGTTGAAGATGTTTCAAGACCTAGACCGGTTCAGTTAAATCGACCCTAAGATTTTCCTGATGCCTATCCAGTCAAAGGCCTTCTCTCTGGTTCAGTCAGATCGACCCTAAGATCTCCCTGATTCTTATTTCAGTAGAAGACACCCAAGATTTTTCTCGACGAGCGTTGTTGAAGTTAAAGTCGCCCAAGGTTCTCTTACCATTCATGCTAAGGTAGTAATCATCCCTGGTTCATTCATCAGCGTTTGAAGCTCCAGACTCAACTCCTGTAACCAGTCAGGACACATCTATACCAAGCATCTAAAATCAGCTCCTGCAACGTGTCAGGTACTCATTTTTTCTTTTGCAGGTACGCAAGTTCTCGCTAAGGAATCTCCTGCGCGATCAACATCCAGATGGCATCTATAAGCCCATCATCCTATCCAGCAATCTCCAAATGGCATCTATAAGCCCATTCCCCCCATCACTGTCACTATGTGAGCGCAAATTTCTGGGCACTTTAGTGTTCAATCATCTTTTACCCTCGGATTACGAAAGGCACGTCAGCCAATCTGCATCCTCAGGTCTAAGAAGATTGAACAGGGGCAACTGTTGTACCCCAAAATTTGCCCTCCCATATTCTCCAAGATTTGTCAAGTCAAAGCCACAAAATTCCCCAAGGGTTGTGCAGCTCAACTGTCTCCTATACAGTCAAAACTAGGGTTTGGGTTCTGATCAAGGAAAGGAAGTTTTCAAAGGCCCAATCAAGTCTCATATGCCTACAAATGTGGTCAAGTATCCTCATATCAAGTCTCAAGGCATTCAGTTCAAAATTGCACAGTCAAAACCCTAAATTGCACTACAGTCAACTGTAGGGGCAAAATGGTCATTTGACAGTCAAAAGTTCAAATTTTTGGTCAACATATCATTTTGAAGCCACAAACATCATTTGATCAATGCTTGATCATGATTCTCAAAATTTGGCTCAGAAAATCATCAAGATGCAAAAGTTGCTATATTTGGACAGTTGAAAAAGTCAACTGAAATTGACCAGGGCATAACTTTCACATGGATTATCAGAAAAATTCCATCCAAAGCTCATTTTGAAGAGAAAGACATTTCCTACAACTCATCTTCATACTTCAAGTCCAAGAAATGCTCTCACAAAAAGTTATCAATTTCAACATTATAGGTCATTTTCAAAAGTCAACAAAAAGGGACTTTAAGTCAAAGACCATAACTTGAGATTGGTAAATCAAAATGACATGGGACCAAAAGCATTGGTTAAAGGACTCAAAGACCTTTCCAAATTGTCCAAGAACATGTGAAAAGCTTAAAAATTGACCAAGTTATGCCTTGTGGAAGTTGGGAAATTTTTGGAAATTTTTGAAAGTCAACCTTGATGCAAAAGGCCTAAAAATGCAAATGGGCCCATTTTTCTTCCAAGTTTCTTCATGCCAAGCCTATGCACGACCACTAGGCCCAAAGGGAAGTATTTTCATATTTTTTAATTATTTATTTGAATTTATATTAATTTATATTCATTTAAATCATTTTAATACATGAAAAATATAAACCTAACCTAAAAAAATCTTTTTATGCACATTCCAAGGTCAATATTTCGTGCACTTCTTAATTAAGCAAGTTTTGATGAGAATTGATCAGATTTGATACAAAATACATGAAAAAAAGATTCAAAAAAGATCTTCCAAAATCAAAGATTGAAATCATCATGGCAAGAGATTTTGTACAACTTTCTTAACCTAATTGCTTCCTTACAAGTACTAGAACATAACCCTAAGCCAAAGAGACTGCAAGCTGCGCCCAAACAAGCCATTGCATATTGAAAATTTCTCTTAAAAACTCAAAACTGAAAAGTGCCTTAGAGGTCGATTCAAGCTTCAATTTTCCTTCCATTAGCATCCTGAAACATCCCTGAACGTTTCTCAATCGCTAACATCAACCAAAACGCCCTGAATTGGTACCCCTAAGTCCAACTGTACCTCAAAATTTCTGGAATCGCATAGCATAAATCAAGCATCCTTTTGCATTTTTCTTTATGGATTATTGTTTGTAATGATGTTTCTAAGCTAACCAATATGTCCAATTGTGTTTTTGTGCCATATATACGAATTCGCCATGTTTGAATATTAGGGTTGCAGGTTTCTGAAATTGGGGATTTTGTATAGAGGAAAAATCAGGACCCATGAATACCATGGTTGAATTCAACGCTTAGAGACGAAGAAGAACGCATCCTCGCGCCCAATTTATGTTGAGAATGGAGCTATTCGCTATTTTCTTAAATCACCCCTAATGCGACGCTATAAAAACCGTGGCCATACGTTTATGTTTCAGAAAAAACGAAGAAGACAACCTCGTTGTCACCACGTGATAGGCTGGTTTGAAAATTCGCGCCAGATCGTCCACTAACACCATGTTTTACTTATTATATTTATTTGATATTATATGTTAAGTGACAAGCGCTTGGTCCAGTGGTGCACGTGATGGTTTGTAACATGAATGACCTGGGTTCGATCCCAGGTCTTCTTCCTTTCCAATATTATTTTTCCTTTATTAATCATATGCAGGCACACCTTCGTGGATCACCATATGTCCCCTCATCCAAGTGTACACATGTCTAATGGTCCCAGATCAAGGGCTGATATTGAAGGTCCACTATAAGGCAAGTCAATACGCTGGCACCCAAGCTGGAAAAGTCAACAAATCTCTGGCTTAATGGGCCAAAATTCCAGGCCTATACCTCCTGAATTGGGGCAACACCCCACTCTGGTTTGACAATTTAATTTCTTTTTCTTATATCTTTTAATTATTATTTTAATTGTTGTGTTTATTTTAATTATTGTTTATTTAATTTTTAATCAAAATATAAAAACATTCAAAAATTCAGAAAAGACCAAAAAATAATAAATATTAATATTATAATTATTTTCATAAATAAATGCTTGTAATTATTTAGTTTTAATTAGGTTATAAATTTAATTCTTTTTGATAACTAAAATCCAAAAAATAGAATTTAGGTTTAATAACTTTTTATTTTCTTTTCAATTTTCCCCTTTTTTTTCAGAATAATAATATTATTTATTTATTTTTATAAATTAAAAATTGTACATAAATAAATTAGGGTTTAATTTAGATTATATGTTAATTCTTTCATAATAAACTTAAAAAAAAACATTAGAACTAGGGCTTAGCGTTTTAATCTTAATTAATTTTTCTTTTTCTTTTAAATCTAAAAAACACAAAATATCAAAAAAACATTTAATCATTTAATTTTTAATTCTCATTAACTCTTAATATTTTGCAAAAGGGTCCAACGCCCATTGTTTAATCATTTAATTTCGCATGATTTATTTTTATCGTTCATTGTAATTATGTAAATCTCCCAAAGCCATGTAACTTTACTTTTCGCACTTTATTTTATCGCTTTACTTATTTTCCGCTAAATCGGGTCCGGTTTAATTTTGGCGATGTGGACCCGCGCCATTTGTAATAGTCGTAGATTTATTTTCCCGCAAATTTTATAACTGTTAAATATGCATGCAAGAATGAATGGACAAATTAAAATCAAGCGTAGAATACGACAAACATGACAAGACAAATAACTGAAACATGACACACAATTTGCACACACCACCCCTAGGGTACGCCTCACTGTTGCCTTTCGAAAGGTGGTCGTCGAGTAGAGGACGTCTTAGTAAGTCCTCATGATCCGGGAACCTGGCATGAGGGTAGCTTCTAAGGTGTCTTCCTATTGCTCCGGTGATCACCATGTCCCTACAAACTCGAATTGACCCGAACACCTCCAACGGTGGTGCTACCTACCTCTCAATGGTGGGATGGCACTACTTTTAAGGACATTTACACAGACGAATTCCTTAGGGTAGGTAGGTTCTCAAGGATACTTGCTCAAATTTCAAAAACAAATCAAAACATCTTTTCACCAACACTTTTCAAAAGCTTTCAAAGCAAATTTTTCAAACACTCTGACGTATGAGTCGATCTGAAATTTTTCAAAAGAAACTTTTTAAACCCACATTGAAAAGCAAACAAAATATTTTGAAAACACATTGAGCAAGTACCTAAGAGCCCATGGATAACCATGGATAGAAAGGGTGCTAACACCTTCCCTTTCTATAATCTACCTCCCGAACCGAGAGCAATCTCTTTAAGGAATTTTTCTGTGCTTTTGTCCTTTCCATTTGGAGAAAATAAAAGACGGTGGCGACTCTTGCTTCCGCGACATTTCGCGAACCAGCGTTAAACAGTCAGTTCCAGATCCACCGATCACAGTGGGGCATCGATATGATTGGAGAGATCAAGCCCACGGCTTCCAACGGACATCGCTTCATCCTGGTTGCCATTGACTACTTCACTAAATGGGTCGAAGCAGCTTCCTTCGCCTCTGTCACCAAAAATGTGGTTGCCCGCTTTATCAAACATAATCTCATATGTCGGTATGGTGTTCCCGACAGGATCATCACAGACAACGGTACAAATTTGAATAATACAATGATCACTGCATTATGCGAACAATTCAAGATTTATCATCACAATTCATCTCCCTATCGGCCGAAGATGAACGGTGTTGTTGAAGCTGCGAACAAAAATATTAAGAAGATTATTCAGAAAATGACAGTCACTTACAAAGACTGGCATGAGATGTTGCCGTTTGCTCTGCATGGATACCGTACGACGATATGTACTTCAACGGGGGCAACCCCATTTTCTTTGGTTTATGGCATGGAAGCTGTCTTGCCTATGGAAGTCCAGATCCCCTCTCTAAGGATTATGAAGGATGCAGGTTTGAATGAAGATGATTGGATGCAGACCCGACTTGATCAGCTCAATCTGATCGACGAGAAGCGACTTGCTGCTATATGCCATGGTCAGACGTATCAAAAGCGGATGATCAAGGCCTTCAATAAGAAAGTCAGACGTCAAGTGTATCAAGTCGGAGATCTAGTAGTCAAGCGGATTATCTTGCCGCAAAGTGATCCCAGGGGCAAATGGACTCCTACATATGAAGGACCATTTGTGATCAAAAGCATATTTTCTGGTGGTGCGATGATTCTGACCACCATGGACGGCGACGATTTGCCGCACCCTGCGAACGCAGACATAGTCAAAAGATACTACGTATAAAATAACCCGACAAGTCGAAAACCCGAAAGGGCGGCTTGGGCAAAAATGGGCATCCCGGTGGATCGAAAACCCGAAAGGGCGGTTCAGGCAAAAATTAGGGATAAAAACAAAAATCTGTACACCCGGCAAGTCGAAAACCCGGAAGGGCGGCTTGGGCAAAAAGGGGTTTCCCGGTGGATCGAAAACCCGAAAGGGCGATTCAGGCAAAAGTTAGGGAATTAAAGCGTATGACTATGTCTCGTCGGATCACTTCAAAGACAATCTCTTCATCAACCGGTTCCAGGTTTCTGATCAATCCAGCCATCGTCAAACGAAGCATTGAATGGACAGAGGTTCAGAGTTGTGAAAGCTACAACAGAATGGAATCCCATGGAATTATTTCACATAGCCATCTTTATTTTGTATAAATTTTTCAAATATTTACGACAAGATCCTCTTACTAGGATGATTGTCTCCTTTGTACAAATATACTCAAAGGAAATCAATACAAATACTCTTCCCAAAAATTTGTGTCATTTCCCTTTTTCTTTTTCTCTTGCACTATTTGTTTTATTTTGAGAAACGTCCAATGTTTTGTTAAATATGCATATGCATTTGAAACATGATCACTTCCTAATTGAATCTAAGAAAAGGATTAATGATAGGATGAAAATACAAACGGACATTTTGACACCCTTTCAAAGGAAATCCCTCAAGATCTGTAATCCACATCCCTGGCAAACCCTGAGGTCTATCTCCAGCAGACCCTCGGAGCTTATCCCCGGTAAGGTTTTGAAAGGTATTCCCCGCAGAGTACGGACGTCCCTTCCGAGTTTTATTCAAGGTTATTCCTCACAAAGGCTTATAACTGGGTTATCCTCAGCTAACAACCACGGAAGATCGCGCTCGCCGAAATTCTTCCCATCCCCAGCGGAGTTCCTCAAAATTCCCCCAACAATAACTTATCAATACAATCCCCGGAGGAGTTTATCTTTGCAAAATCCCCAGCCAGAGAATCTTCCGAAATCATTTTCCCCCAGAGTATAAGCCTCAGTATCCCCAGCAGATCAAAAGCTTCAAATGGACAACCCCCAGCGGAGTCAGACCTTCAAGCCTTCTCCCCACAGAGTCTTTAGGAAGAAAAATCTTGAGTTCCCCAGTGAAATCTCCAGAGATACTTCTCTCCAAGCTGAAGATTCTCAATCTGGCCTCCCCAGCTTTAAGTCCACTAGATTGGTACTCCCCAGTAGAAGACTTCAGGAATTCCCCAGAAGATTGGTATACAACCCAAGCTCCAGGTTCCCCAGTAACGACCCAGGACTTATCTTCCCCGGCAGCAGTCAGGATACTTCTATCTTCCGCTATCCCGGATTTATCTATCCTGTGCAAGACAGCTCTCCAGCTTACATGCACATCCATTTACATTCATAACACAAAATATACATTGTATCATGCATCATAGCATTGCATACAACTAACTCTTTGCCTTTTCAGGTAAGATCAGTCGACAGACTAAAATCATTCAAACTTCAAGACTTCTGAAAACAGTTCACGGGTTCTCCAGTAACGGATGTTAACCTATCACTTGTTCAGATTCTTCTCAAGACTTCTGAAAACAGTTCATGGATTCTTCCCAAGTAACGGATGTTAATCCATCAACTTGTTCAGATGCAATTTCTTAAAGACAGTTTACGGAAGCTTCCCAACAACGGATGCTGCTCTATTGCTGATTCAATCTCAAGATTTCTGAAAACAGTTCACGGGTTCTCCAAGTAAACGGATGTTAACCTATCACTTGTTCAGATTCTTCTCAAGACTTCTGAAAACAGTTCATGGATTCTTCCCAAGTAACGGATGTTAATCCATCAACTTGTTCGGATGCAATTTCTTAAAGACAGTTTACGGAAGCTTCCCAACAACGGATGCTGCTCTATTGCTGATTCAATCTCAAGATTTCTGAAAACAGTTCACGGGTTCTCCAAGTAAACGGATGTTAACCTATCACTTGTTCAGATTTTTCTCAAGATTTCTGAAAACAGTTCACGGGTTCTCCAAGTAAACGGATGTTAACCTATCACTTGTTCAGTTTCTTCTTCCAGACTTCTGAAAATAGTTCATGGATTCTTCCCAAGTAACGGATGTTAATCCATCAACTTGTTCAGATGCAATTTCTTAAAGATAGTTTACGGAAGCTTCCCAACAACGGATGCTGCTCTATTGCTGATTCAATCTCAAGATTTCTGAAAACAGTTCACGGGTTCTCCAAGTAAACGGATGTTAACCTATCACTTGTTCAGATTCTTCTCAAGACTTCTGAAAACAGTTCACGGGTTCTCCAAGTAAACGGATGTTAACCTATCACTTGTTCAGATTTTTCTCAAGATTTCTGAAAACAGTTCACGGGTTCTCCAAGTAAACGGATGTTAACCTATCACTTGTTCAGATTCTTCTCAAGACTTCTGAAAACAGTTCATGGATTCTTCCCAAGTAACGGATGTTAATCTATCAACTTGTTTAGATGCGACTTCCTGAAAACAGCTTGCAGGTTCCTCCCAACAACGGATGTCAACCTATTGCTTGTTCAGAACCCCAATTCAGAAACGGTCCAAAGCTTGGACACTTTCCTAATGTTCCCTTCCAGATGGCATCTTTAAGCCTATCCCCGACAAGTTTCTGTCACTCTCCTAGATGGCATCATTAAGCCCATCTCCAAATGGCATCTCTAAGCCCATTCCCGCATCCAGTGCTTTGATGAGTGCAAATTTCCGGGCACTCTAGTGTCCAATCTCCTTTTACCCTCGAGTCACGAAAGGCAAGCTTGCCAATCTAACTCTTCAGGTTCAAGAAGATTGAACAGGGGCAACTGTTTTACCCCAAAATTTGCCCTCCCTTTCTTCAGGAAACCATCTTAGATTTTTCAAAGTCCCCCGAAACAAATCCAAGTCATGGGTTATCCTTTTGCCCAAGCAAGCCACTTACAAGAACAAGATGGTCTCACAAACTCCGGAAACAACGCTTTCATCTTGAGGAAAATCAAATTCTAAGTGTTTCTTTAAAGTAAATGTTTTTAGAAAAATCAGCGCTCCAGAACTTCTGGACCCATTCCAGATGAAGGCGGTCAGAAGTTGCAAGCTTGGCTCAGCGTGGTCAGAAGTTGGCTCTTCAGCAGCTACATCAGTTCAATCAGAAGTTGTAAACGTGGTTCAGAGTGTAAGCCTCAAACAGAACATGCCCCTTCAGCAGTTACACAAGCTCAGTCGGAACTTGCTAAAGGAATACAAGAGAAACAGGAAAGTATGAAGGCTCCTTCAGAACAGGTCGAAATTAGAAGATGAAAGGCCAGAAGGATAGGTGTCACTGATACAGAATCTCTAAATCCAAATTGTCCAGAAGTAGATCCAAGGAACGTACCAGAAAACCAGGAGAATTTCCAGAGCATGCTGAGACAACAGGTAGCCAAGGCCAGAGCATGGTTTACGCTGCTGATTCAACGCTGGTTTCCCTTACCAGAATGTTGGTATTGACAGGTCTTGTCACCATTTAATGCCCATTAATGCTTCCAACCACTCCTGAGCATTCACGTGTGGCTTGGAAAATGCTTTTGAACAGATTCTGGCATGGGTCTTCACGCCACCGCCCACTTCAGAGGTCACTTCTCCCCAATCTACGCCTGCTGCTGCTACCTAGGATGAAAGATAGCTGTTATCACAACTTCCCAGGAATTTCTGTCAAAGAACAAATTCAAACTTTGTTCGCGCCTTAAATGTTCAAGGCATCCACAAGAACTCTGCCTATAAATAGAGAGCTTTCATCACTGCAAAGGACGTTCAAGAAAAGAAACAGAAAAACTGCTAAGAGAGAAACGAAACTCCTGGCAACATAACATTCTGAAACTCTGCCAAAATCTCCAGCTTTGTTTCATAACTTTAAGTTTCTTACCTTCAACTTCATCAAACATCCAGCTCTTTTCTGTAAACCAAAAACGTTCTTTCCAAACTTCTGACCCTATACACGTATACACCTTCACTTCCCCTTTTCCAAATCTGTCCAGAACACCACCAGAACCAAAAGCTAACTTTCACCCACCATTTTCCAGACAGTCAGGTAAGCACCTGCTGACCCTCACCACACTGTTAAGCATCATCTGCTGTGCATATTCAAGTCACATAATGTAAATATTCATGTTATTGCTGTTTATGTTCTGAGGACTTTCATACCTCAGAACGTTCTGAGCCAGTATAGGACTTACCTGTGACCTTGGTGATTCTGACCTCTAAAACATTTTTGCTATTTTGCTGGATCTGTACCAAATATGTTTCCTGTTTTGAGGAGTAACAACAGGATTGCAGATGTTCTGATTAGTACAGGAAAAAGCCAAGTGCTGACTTTGACGTTAGCACATCTGAAGCCTGTTTTGCTGTCAATGACATCAGAATCTCTGAGAGTTATTGCCTTTTCAGCAGAATCAGATCTTCTGGTTTCTCCACTAACAAACTTCTATCTTGCAGCGCAGGGAAATCAGAACTTCTGGTTTCCCCACTAACAAGGTTCTGTTTTGCAGGTTCTAGAGTCAGAAGTTCTGACTCATCCAGTTTCACCAACAGGTTGAGCATCTGGCGGCGGATCTGGGTCAGAACTTCTGATGGCCTCCCAACAGCGCGCGGGCTCCCTCTCTCTCTCTCTATATCTTGTTTTTCGCTATTTTCTTTTTTGTCTATTTTTCTCGTTGAACCCCCCGTGTACAAATGTGTATCCCCCTCCCCTAATTATTGTAATAGCGTAGGATTTTACATTTCCGCTTCTTATTGCTAGTAATTAGGACGTGTATGGCAAGATAAAATCAAGGAAATAGAAAAACCTAATTCAAAGAAAGAAAAAAAAACTCTTGTATGCAATAAAACACACTTGCACACTAACACCCCTAGGGTATTCCACTTTGTTGCCTTCAAATGACTGGGCCATATTGCATGTTGAATTTCTTTGGGCAAAATAAACAATTTGAATGATCATAGTCCCTCGATAAAACTTTTCAAAGCAAAACAAAAACAAATGATCAAGTCCCTTAAAGAGAATTGCCCAAAGACCTTTAACACTATTGCAACTATGGTCTAAACGATGACCCGCGCCCGTCCCTTTAATCTCCTAAGACAAGATTGTCCACCAAATACAATGGTGGAACAAATTTGTCAAAAAGGCTTAAAACATGACAAAAATCTTTGAGAAAACTTTAGGGTAGATAAACTCTTAAGTACTTGTCAATTTGCAAAGAAAACACTTGCCTAATTTCCAAACCCACTTCACAAACACTTTCAAAATCAACTTTTCAAACCCTTGAAACATCTTTTTAAAAGATAAAACACCTTTTGTAAAACATTCGAGTAAAGAATTGTTACAAGGTTAGCCTAGCACAAGGCATCTTTTCAAAACATTTTCAAAACCACACACCAAGCACCATTTCAAACAATTGAAAACCAAGGCAAGTTGATCTAAGCCAGTACCTAAGAGCCCATGGATAACCATGGATAGAAGGGGTGCTAATACCTTCCCCTTCTATAATCTACTCCCCGAACCCAAGAAAAATCTCAAAGGTTTTTGTTGTGCTTTTTAAACCTTTCCTTAGGATAAAATAAAAAGTCGGTGGCGACTCTTGCTCAACCGAAACATTTGCGAAAACAAACGCAAAACACTAGTCAGTTCTCCCACCGTATCACAGTGTCATTAGCGTATCTTTAGTGTTTCACTCAAGTATCGGCCGAACCGACGAGGATTTCCCGAAATTACTTTAAAAATCCAAGGTATGTCATGCTTATGCGCTTGACAAAACTTGTCCGACCTTTCGAATGACTATTTGCTTGAGGACAAGCAAAGGTTTAAGTATGGGGGAATTTGATAACGAGAAAACGTATCATATAATTACTACACTTTTGACCGATTTTATATTACATTAAGTCGTCTAACCCCTGATTATTCCGAGTTTATTTGTCTTTTTACAGGTATAACATTTGTCAACTCAAACCAATGGAAACGGACAACATGAAGAAGGATAGACGATAAACAAAGAGAAAAAGAACTAAAAATACAAAGTTTGGATTTTTTAGAGCAGTGACGGTCGTCACACCCTTGTGACGGGCGTAACGCCCCCCAACTTGGAATAACGCTCGTCACACATCACGGACGAGCGTAATGCGCTATTTAATCGCGTTACGATCGTCACCCACCTGTGACGACCGTCACGCGCGTGAAGATGGACGTTGTAATAGGGTGGAGACGTGGGCAACGCAAGGGCAGACTCGTTCTCCTATTTTCCCTTCACTCAGTAACCATGCTCCCTATATTTCCTCCACTCAACCTTTTCTCAAGACAATTTCAACTGCTATTTCCTTGGCTATATATATGTGTGGTAGTGCAAAGCTGCAAGGGGTCGAAGAATTTTTCCAGAGACCAAAATT
This sequence comes from Vicia faba, assembly GCA_948472305.1. Lineage (NCBI taxonomy): Eukaryota > Viridiplantae > Streptophyta > Magnoliopsida > Fabales > Fabaceae > Vicia > Vicia faba. The sequence continues at coordinate 1,020,623,784 of OX451737.1, read as the reverse complement.
TCTACTTTCCTGCAATTATTCTATTCTCTTGTTTTAGAGTTTTTTTTCTACACTACTGTAATTTCTATTTCCAGCATTAGTTTTAGAGTGTTAATTCTTCATTTATGAATTAACACAATTTATTGATTTCGATAGAGCTGCAAGGAATATTGTAACATCCAAGATTACCATAGCAACATTATTTCCAGGTTTTTTATGCAATTAATATTTATTCATTCTTGTATTATGTCGTTTATTTTTATGAATATTATTTTAAATTGCATAGTTATTAAATATATTATGTCTGGCTAAATTATTCGTACCGGTATGTGACTCTTAAGAACCGAAAGAATTCAGTGATACCTTGGCCAAAAATATTTATTTATAAAACAATTTCTGGTTTCCAATTTCCATGCTTAATTTAACTACCCTTGTCACGAGAGTGAGAGGTTAATTAACACGATTTTTCCACGAGAGTGGGAAATTAATTAAGGCAAGAACCTGCATGCGAGAGCTGGGGTTCAACCCAGATAGTGGTAACGAAACATTAATTTTTAAATACATGAGAGTGTTTTAATAAATTAATTAAACTCAAATTGTTTTCAAAAAGTGTTATTAAATTTAAAGTGCATCCACTAGGTTTAGTAGCATGACTTATTTCATGAACACGAGAGTGTATGTCTCAGGTTTTTAAACAATTCGTTTTTACCGAAATACTTCATATGCCAAGCGATTCACTGAATTCCCGAAGTATGACTATCACATACCGTATAACTATTACTATTATTTTTAATTAAACTATTTCCCTCTAAAACCAAATATTCATCGCTTAGTTAAACAAATTGTAGCATTAGATCGTATGTGATTGATCCTCAGTCTCAGTGGGTTCGATAATCATTTAAAACTAGAACGACTAAACTGTATACTTGCAGTTAGTATCCCAATAGACTTATAAAGTCCCGATCAACATCTACACTCCCCACAAAGTAGAGGCAACCAAAGTTTTGATCTCTTCTTCCCCAAACAGGAGTTACTTTCCCCAGCCAAGCTCTTTCGGAGAGCCGACGTCTATATTCCCCGATCGAATTTCATAATCGCAAGCCGTTAGTAAAGTTGTCTCCCAAGCAGAGTTTATTTCTATGAATACATAAGCTCAATCCCTAATAGAGTTTATTCCTCCGGCTACAGAAGTTCATCCCCCAGCGGAGTTTATCTCTCTGAATCGGAAAGATCTTCCAGAAAAGCATCTCCTCTCTCAAACAGAGTTATTCCCCTGTAGAGTTGTTCTCAAGCAGAGACTCTCCTCGGCAGAATATCAGTAAACAAGGGGAAAATCCCCAACATAGTCATCTCCGGTTCACCATCCCCAGCGGAAGTAGAAGAACCACTTTTTCTATGATGGTCAGGAACTTAATTTCTGTTACTCTCCAGCAGCGGTCAGGGATTTATTTTCCCACTCGAATATGTCATAATAGCATTTCATGTTCATATATCATGACGTGCGTATACACATTGTATACAACATAGTCTCATTTATTTTGAGAACGTCATCATACAATGAATTTCATGCATCATATACGATTAATCATGTGCTTTTTCAGGAAAGATGGTTATCACCAACAACTTCCAGCAATTTCAAGATTATCTCCTGAAACTAGACAGAGTAATTATCTACACGATCAAATCCAGCTTTACGCGGGTTCGTCACGAAGCAATCTTACACGAGTTTCTCCTAAATGCAGCTTCACACGGGTTTATCCTGAAAAATCTTACACGGGTCCTTTCTCATACATTTCCTTCCGAAGTTTCACACGAACTTATCACAAAGTAACCTTACCAAAATTTCTCCTGAAGTTTTACACAAACCTATCACAAAGTAACCTTATCAAGGTTCCTCCTGAAGTTTTACAAGAACTCATCCCAAAGTAACCTTACCCAAGTTCATTCTGAAGTTTTACACGAACTTATCACAAAGTAACCTTACCCAGGTTCCTTCCAAAGTTTTACACGGACTTATCCCGAAGTAACCCTACCCACGTTCCTCCTAAAGCCCTAAAAGGACTCATCACGAGCAACCTTACCCAAGTTCCTTCTGAAGTTTCACTCAAACTTATCCTGGAGCAACCTTACCCAGGTTCCTTCTCAATTCAAATGCAGTTTTACCCAAACTCCTCACAAAATAACCTTACCCGGGTTCCTTCTCGGTTCAGTTGCAGTTTTACCCAAACTCCTTACAAAGCAACCTTACCCAGGTTCCTTCTCGGTTCAGATGTAGTTTTACCCAAACTCCTCACAAAGCAACCTTACCCAGGTTCCTTCTCGGTTCAGATGCAGTTTTACCCAAACTCCTAACAAAGTAACCTTACCCAGGTTCCTTCTCGGTTCAGATGCAGTTTTACCTAAACTCCTCACAAAGCAACCTTACCCAGGTTCCTTCCCATAAGCCCTTCCATCCAGGTTCTTTCTCATAACCTTACCATCCGGGTTTATTTTATCTTATCTCCAGACAGTAGTCCATAACATTGTAAGACCTGGACCTGATCAAACACGATTGGTTTCGTATTCCCCAGTAAGTCGCGGTGTAGCTTGTACCCTGACCAAATATGCAGTTCACTTCTTCTTCCTCAAGCATGAGTTATTTCCCCAGTAGAGTAACGGACTACTGAAGCTCCTAAAATTCTATTTCTCCCAAGACAGATACCAACATTCCTCAGCAGACTCCTCCTCAACGATAGGAACGGGAATTCTCATCATTGGAATATCTCGGGAAATCAACATCCTGGATGGCATCTTTAAGCCCATGTCCGATGATACTCCGTCACATCTTGGATGGCATCCTTAAGCCCATCTCCTACAATTCTCTATCAATTTCCAAATTTCATTTATAATCCCATTCCCGATATCACAAATCAAGTATCACTTCATGCGAGTGCAAATTTCTGGGCACTCTAGTGTTCAATCATCTTCCACCTTCAGATCACGAAAGGCAGACGAGCCAATCTACATCCTCAGGTTTAAGAAGATTGAACAGGGGCAGCTGTTGTACACCAAAATTTACCCTCTCATTTTACTCAATACATACTCCTAAAGGTCCTCAATTTGCTCAAGTCTACCCAAGAGTTGACCAGACAAACTCTCTCCTAAGGCAGTGTGACTCAAATTAGGGTTTACACTTTCATCAAGATGTGTGGATCACAAAGGCCCCAAATTATTTCCAAGGTCCTAATATGTTCCCAATATTCTCCATTTCAAATTTCAAGCCTTGCACAAGAAGTTTGCTCAGTCAACTGCTCAGATGCTTGAGAATCAACTGAACTAGGTCAAAAGTCAATTGTGGCCCACATACAGTCAAACCTCAAGATTTTTGGTCAACATCAACATTTTGAAGTGATATCCATCATTTGATCAAGGGTTGATCATGACTCCTCAAGAAATGCTCCTAACTCATCAAAACCCAAAAGTTGCTAAATTATGGTTTCTCAAGAAAAGTCAACCAAACTTTGACCAGGCATAACGTCTTCGTACTTTATCAGAAATTTTCCATCCCAGGCCCATTTTTAAGAGGATGCAATTCCCTACAACTCATCTTCAGCCCACAAGTTCAAAATAAGCACTCATCAAAAGATATGAATTTCTACATTATAGGTCCTTTTGAAAAGTCAACAAAAACACATTTTGGGTCAAAGCTTCTTACATGAACATGGAAGATCCAAGTGAGATAAAATCAAAAGGGTTGTTTAAAGGACATCCTAATATTTCTAAAAAGTAAAAGAACACCTTCCTAGGGTCAAAATTGAAGGAGATATGTATTGTCAAAGTTGGCCAATTTTTGGAAATATGCATGAAGTCAACATTGATCAAAATGACTTTTTCTCTAAATGGGCCCATTTTTTCTTGTTTGAAACGTGTTCCTAATATGTTCCACAACCAATGATCTTATCCACATATTATTTTATTAATTTTATTATTTATTTTTATTTATTATCCATTTAAATCAAAATAAATCAATTTAAATAGTAGAATAATAAAATAAAATCAAAGATTTGATTTTATGAGCATATTATGAGTCCATGAACAGCTAGCAAATCATAAAATTCATGCAAGAGCCAATTGATTGGAAAAGATATTAATTTGGTCTATTTTAGAAACAAATCATACAAGGCAAAGAATGAAATCAAAACTCCATAATTTGCAAAGTTATGATCAGTTTTTGTTGACCTAAATCATTCTATCATATATATATAACATCCCTAAAGCATAGAAAAGAGTTTGGGGTCGTGAAAACAAGGGAAGAAGTTGCAAATTTTGGAAGAAAAAGTGCAGACCGTATTCTCTTCCATAGGCCGTTTCAAGTAATTCCAAAGCCAACAATTTGTTCCTGGACGTGTTCTGAAGCTATTTCAATCATCCTCAAGGCCAAAAACATCAAGAAACACGACTTACAGACCCATAGAATTGTGTTTGTATCATCATTTGGGATGTTTTGGTTTAAATAATTTTGTGTTTTGATGTGTATATTGATGATCACCATTGTTAGGATTTGCTTTTCCGTTTTAGGGTTTCTCTATACAGGTTAAATTGGGCCAAGAAAAGAACACCATGATGCTCGTGAGATCAAAACGAATTTATCTATACAGCTAGAATTAATTTATCATGCGTCTTGTGAATTTTTTAAACTTACAGGGTTATAGCTATGGAAACGACTGTAGGTAAAAGTGTGGAAAAAAACAACAGTTATGGGGAAGAAGACAATTAGGTGGCAGAATTCTATTGGGTGATTTGAATCACGCGCGCATTTGGGAAAGACCACTTTATTTTCTTTATATTTTATTTATTTTATTATATATACAACTAACCATCCCAACAAATTTTGTTTTCTTAGTTTGTTTCTACAGATTCAATGCATCATCATCCAAAACACCTACCATGCGCTACCACCATTTGGCCATTGGATGTATCAATAATTCAGATCCAACGCCTCAAACAATGAAGGACTATGGTGCACTCTCAGGCTGGCACAACACATGCCCATTCTTTTCTTTTCTATTTTAATTTTTATTTAACTTTTTTCTAATTATTTTCTTTTTAAAAAAATAACACAAAAATCATTACTTTTTTATTTAATCAAAAAAATCATAAAAACATCAAAAAAATCATAAAAACATCAAAAATCTTTTTCATAAAAAACATCAAAAATCTTTTTCATAAAAATATTTTGTTTCTTTAATTAATTAGTTTAATTAAATTAGGGAAATTAAATCTTATTTTTCATAATTAAGAAATAATTAGAATTAGGGTTTAATTTTGTACATAACCTAATTTTTTCTCAAAAACTAACCTAAATCTTTTTTCAATTAGATTTTTTAGGTTTCCTAAATTATTCTCGCATTTAATTTGCCGCGCGCATTTTTTAATTTCCTTTTATTATTATTGTAACTGTTTTGAGGTTGTAATAGTAATTATGGTTTAAATTCCGCATTTTTATTTTCAGTCCAAAATAATTATGTATCTGCAAAAGCCTTGTAATAGCTAGGACTTTAAACTTTCTTGCTTTTAATTCCGCAAACCAAAAACTGCTTAGATGTATGTTAATAGGAATGTATGGAAAGACAAACTGAAAATTAATACGGTAGAAAATCCTAAATGTGCAAAGATAAATTAATTGAAAATTACACTCGCACATGCTCACTCCTAGGGTTTGCCTCACTTGGTTGCCTTAGAAATAATGGTCGTGTCCCTCGAACATAGGGATATCTTAGCAAAAGACCCTCAATCTAAAAGTCATCATAAAGATCATAGTCCCTCAATGTCCCTCGAGTTTCCTACGAGAAATGATCTTGTCCCTCGACGTTGCCTACGAATATATGATGACAGTCCCTTCAAAATGCTAAGGTATCCTTACATGTTTCCTTCAATGACCATTATGTCCCTTTCGATAGTCCCTAAAACATCCAACGACTAGGGTTACCTACTCACTAATAGTAGGATAACACGGTCTAAAGGATAGGAGGAAAAGAACGCCTTTTTTCGAGTAGGTAGATAATTGTTAGGTACTTGCTCAAAACAAACAATTTTTTTCACACCAAACACTTTTCAGACAAAGTTTTCAAAAACAACTTCGTAACACTCTTGAGGACAGAAACAAGGGTTAAAACGAAGTAAAACAAAACTTTCCAAAACAAGCACACACAAGCAATTTCAAAATGAGCAAGTACCTAAGAGCCCATGGAAAACCATGGATAGAAAGGGTGCTAACACCTTCCCTTTCTATAATCTACCCCCCATACTCAAAATCTCGAAAAAGGATTTTTTTTATGTACTTTTTTCCTTTTCGGTTGGATGAAATAAAAGTCGGTGGCGACTCTTGCTTACTGCGACATTTTGCGAACAAAAAATGCAAAACGCAAACCAGTATTAAATAGTCAGTTCTGCCACCGTATCATAGTTGCCCTTGTTGGTTGAGGTTGGACACTTGGTGGCTGATTCTGAGCAGCCACCAGAGATTCCATCAGAGCATAAGATTGGCCATGTCGTCTTTCAAAGTAGAAAACTCCTCGCGCAGCTCGCGATTCTCTTGTTCTAAGTTGTCCATCTTCTTTCTGAAATTAGCCCGAGTGTTGTAATGGTGAGTCAACTTGCTGAATGAAGTAAAGAAGCTTGGTAAGACACCTGGATATGCATAACAAATGCAAGAAATGTGTGCAATATGATGCATGATATGCAATGCACATGATTTTTTTATTATTTAATATTTCAAGGGATTTAAAATTTATGGACATATTGCAAATATCAAAGTAATAATGCATTTGAACTACTGGAAAAAAATTATTATAACAACTCCAAAATGGATTACAAGTTTCAATGATCCCAAGTACAAGGTGAAAATAAAATCTAAAACCCTGAGAAGTAAAACTAATGGAGATCACTCTATACGCTGGCGCTTCCCTGTGAGCCTGGCAATCTAAGCCTTCAACCTCTGGTTTTCTTCCGCATATCTGATGGCAACCTCATTCCAATCACCTGAATCAGGGAGTGAGCAAATAGAGTTTGACCGAGGTTTAGGAGAAAATAAATCCCCTTGCCTCTCCATGGTCTCTACATCCCGTCTCTCAAGAATCTCAATCAAGTCGTCTTTCTCCTTCAAGTCTTATCTATAGGAAATCTCTAAAGTTCTGAACTTATTCTTCCAAGCGTCCTTTCCCTATTGCATCTTGACCAAAGCAAGTTGCAGCTCTTCTAGATCATATAATAGGGGAGGAGTGGTCTTCACAAATATATCAGGCATAGGTGTTTCCCGGGAATACGGCATCTTCAACTAAATAGCTCTCGTTTGGACCCACTGAAGATATGGCTCCAAGGAAACAGCAACCCTAGGTCCCAAATCTTTCCTACTCTTCTTATGAATGTGACGCCAGGCCTTCGCAATCTGCTCCCTAGCTTCCCTATGGTCTTCTCCTTCCTTCAGAAAGAAACTACTCAAAGGAATACTATTTGTTTTATCCCTCATCGGATAACCGAGTTGTCGTCGTGCAAGAACAGGGTTATAGTTAATTCATCCCTTTGTACCAAGAAGAGGTACATTGGGGAAACTACCACAACTATCAATAATCTTTATATCCTGGTAAGCTCTATGATACTAATCAATATCCGAGTGACTAAGTTCCATGATCTTAGGAGCCCAACGGGGTTCCTTCTTGACATCCCAAAAAGCATCATACTGAGGCATATGAGAGATAACACACCGGCGCAACAGGGGCGTGCAACAGATAATCATCCCTCCATGATAAGAATTCCGAAGATGAATAGAGTAATAAGCATCACCCAACAGGGTAGGAACTGGGTTTCCAATCATGAAGATCCTGATAGAATTAATGTCAACAAACTTGTCCACATTAGGAAATAAGAATAACCCATAAGCAAGTAGAGCGAAGATGGCCTCAAAAGCGACTGTACTCTTCATCCTGGCAAAGTAGCATGCTTTCTCCAATAAGAACTGAGATGGTAATCCTCTAATCCCTCTTTTGGTAGTCATATGGGCTTCCACCCCAGATTTCCCCAGATGAATCAAAGCAGTAATCTCATGTGGTTTTGGCTCACCCTCTAAACTAGTAAAAGGAACACGATCGGTAACAGGTAAATCCAATAGATAAGAATACTCCTCCAGTGTAGGCATCAACTGATAGTCGGGAAAAGTAAAGTAATGATATGTTGGATCATAGAACTGGACCAAGGTCGAGAGAATATCCTCCTTCATCTTCAGCCTCATGAGAGGAATGATGGATCCATACTTCTTCCGAAAGTCTGTAGAAAACTCGATCTCGGGGATTAAACTGATCAACTCATCTATCTTGGGATCCTTGAAATTGTACTTCCCGGTCTTTCTCTTTCCAGAATCCATGGTTAAAAAGTACCTGAGATATTCACAAATGGTCAATTTTTAAATCCCTTGAAATAAGATCTCTTCAAAAGATGCTTATGAGTGCATGGATGCATGATACAACAATCACACATAAGATCACACATATAGGGTTCATGGGTTTATCGTCACAAGCATGAGGTCGAACGTATTAGCCACAAGGTATGGTCTAAAAGTTATCACCTGCCGAATAAGGTTCTAGAGGTTCTCAGAGTCTACATCCTTCCTTTGGATATTATCAACTTCCCGATTAACTCTGTAATTAGTAATATTCTCAAGAAAAACTCGTCCGAGCATAGTATCGCATGAAAACTATTTCTGGATTACTCCGTAATAGCTTCCGCACTACACCTAAAAGGCCAAGATGGGTTTGGTATTCTATGGTCCTCGGTTTCAGCAGGCTCCCAGGTCGAAAGCAGTACGTCTTTCCGATTACTCAGTAAACGACACTACAGTCAAAGGGGCCTCCACTAAGTGGGGGATCTCATGCCTCATTTTTTGGGATTACCCCCCCAAAGTTATCATGACTATACCGCCCGTCCTATGATTGGAAGAGCTACTTAGAATGATTTTGAAAATGAGTATTTATATGTTCATAGCACCCTTTTGAAATAGCATAAAGTTCTGTAAATGAATCATGAACAATTGCCAAGGTTGAGTGAAAGTTTTCCATGAATTGGTGTTATGAACAGGCATGAGTAAAGCTGTTGTTTTCAAAATCGTTTAGCATGTAATCGATTGCACCCTTTGTGTAAATAGATTGCACGAGGTTTCAACAACTAGAAATTCAAATATTTTGACTGTGCAATTGACTGCATAAGTGCGTAAGTTGATTGCATTTGAAGTCAGTAGCAAAAATTGATTGAGTGCAATCAATTGCATAAACATGTAAATCGATTGCACATAGAAATAGTAGTAAATGTTTTGAAAAAACGATGCATGCAATCAATTGCACCAATATGAAACTCGATTGCTCTCAAGTAAAAAATGATTTTTAGCTTAGAAAAACTTGAGTAAGGATTTGGACAATAAAAAATATTTCTTTTGACCATTGAGCATCTATGTATTAAGTTAAAAGTAAGTATTATCATTATACCTTGAAATTTTTCTAAGTGCTTGAACCAAAGACTTTATCCACAGATGCTTTTAGCTTGATCAATAATCTTTGCCTTCTTTGTCAATCATGGTTTGTCTTCATCAAAACAAAAGTGCATTTGAGAAGCTTGATTTTGCATTCCCCCTTTTTATGATGACAAACGATCTTGCTTGATGCGTTGTAATTTCCGGAAAGAAGCTTCTCCCCCTAAGATTCATAACTCCCCCTTTGTATAAGAAGGTTGGAATCCTTTGAATTCGTTCATCTTGGTTAAACAGTACCTTAGAAATTTAAGACAGGAAATATACAAGCATAAAGTGCCACATCCTTCTCCCCCTTTAACATTATCAAAAAGAAGGGAAAGATGCAATAAAAATGGACAATAATAAAGCAATATTGCAAAAACTTAATTAATCATACATCACAAATAGTCATAGACATAGTAACATAACGGTTATAAAGAAATCTGAAGAAAAAAACAACAAACAAAACGTAGCATAACTGAACAAGGACATAACAGAAAGCAGTAGACATAATAAAGTTGGACAGAACTTTGTGGTTGATTTATGTCCCGATTGTTATAGAACCAAGATCCTTGATTTGGAAATTGTTGTTGTAGAGGAGGTTATGTGTAATGTTGAGGAGGTGTAGCTGGATTATTTGGGTCATATGGTGGAATGTTAAGATGAGAGTAAAGGTAATAAAATTGCTGATTCACATTTGTGTAGAAGTCATTAATTTGGGTTGTTGTAGAATCGTTGATAGCATTACATTGGTTGGTGGTGTTGGTAATCATGGAAGAAAATTGTTGAGACATGAAATCCATAAGATCTTGATTGCTTGGACCAGAGGGAGCTGTAGGTGGAGGAGGTACAACTTCACCACCTTCAACTTCTTGATCGTTTCCTTCATCACTGACCACATCTTCGCCAATGTAAGTTATAGTTTTTGTTTCTGGATTATAATGAACACCCATTCTTGAGTCAACATTTTTGATTGAAATCTTATGCAGATTTGGATCCATATTAACTTTCTCAAACCCAGCAAAATCAGCTCCAAATTCTTCCATAATTAATGTAACAAAGTAAGCATATGGTAGAAATTTTGATTTCGCATCAACCCTCAGCATATGAACCATTATGAGCCTTGCCTAATTAACACTTATACTTTTCTTCCTTGCATAGATCAGCTGCATTTCTAGGTCAGTCACAGTGCAGTGGTTTCTGTAGCAGTAGAAATGTTTAAGACTAAGCCATGGGATTGACTAGACTTGTACAAATCAAAATAAAATCGGCATCGCACTTTATTATTTCCAAAGGAATGGGAAAAGAGCGAATAACCCAAAAGAGGGGGAAAGATTCAAGGTAAGGTGGGTTGGTTATGTAAAGGGAATGTATTAGCACCCTAAACATCTACGGTACTCCACAGAACCTCTTTGAAAAATCTGTATATTTTGGCTATAAAACATTGTATAAAAATAGATGGTGGAGGTGAGAAAAGAAATACATTTTTTATGATTTTTTTGCACCCGTCGTGGTTGCGAACCTTTAGTGCCTACGTACCACCTTTCGTGAAATAGGGGATCAAGGTACACGTAGTTCCTCTTTTAAAAAATTTTAAGAAAAAAACACAAATGTGTTGGTTGATTTTACGAGATAAGAAATCATCGTCATTGTCCGTGCCGAAAATATACTTACTACCCATAATTATGAGGAAGGAGAATTTGCATCATCTTAAAGTAGAAGATATGGCTTGGATTTTAAAATCAACAATGCCTCACTCAACACCCAAGTGGAAAATATCTCACTTCACTATATATTGTAGAAGTATAGTTGTTTGCATCACTACAAGGATTGACAAGAGTATAATCTTTTGAGAAAAGTTTAAAGTAAAAGCCAAAGTGGCAAAATGGTTTTAATTGAGATTGATTGACTTTTAGTCTTCTCACAAAAATGTCAAGGTATTATTAAGTTGATTGAAGTTTATTTATGAAAATGTTTTGAAAATGCATGGACCTAAGTCCAAGTTTATTATGAAAGTGGTTCAAGTTTTTTTTTTAAAAACAAGAAGACTTTTCAAAGGGAGAGAGAAGATTTTTAAAATTAAAGAAAATGGGAGGATAAGAAGGGACTATCCTAAAGCATAAGGTAAAAGCTAGGGATAAGAAACATATAACCAACAAGAAGCCAATACTTGACACTATGAGCCAAGATATAATTCCCATTCTTTGGATTGAACCAAACAAGCAATGATACTAGACCTCTTGAAAGAACCAAACTTCGAGTGTATTAAGTCTTCACAAAAATTGGGCGGAGTAATGGCTGTACACGGGTGATTTCCATATTATAAACAAAGAGTGTAATCACAATAACCTGCACACAAAACAAACAAACAACCCAATGCCTTGAGGTAAACCTCAAGCGCGCCAGACAAAATAATCATATAAGGTCACAAGGTCTCCAATCATAGGCCAAGGTTTCTAATCCTAAGTCCAAAAAGTCCAATGCTCCATAATGCCAAGGATAGTAACCAAATAGTCCAAGTGTCATTAAAGATTTTTAGGATTTATGTTGATTATTAGGTGTTTTGAAAAAGAAAAGTAAAGCTCAAGTGAGCAAAATAAAAATGACAAGAAAGTAAATACTCAAATGAGCAAAGATGAAAATGGCATGAAATGTAAATGCTAAAAGTAAATAGTGCATAAAAATAAAAGGGGAAAATAATAAAAATAAAGGATAAAGTCAATTATTAGTTATTAGTGGTTAGTTGGATGATCATCTTGAAACTTGCATTTGGAACTCATTATAGGATTGGTAGAACCAAAGCCTCTACACAACAAGTTGCATTTGCTTTTTGTCAAGTATATCATCCATTTAGAATCCTCATGAGTACCATTTAATGATCAACGATGTTTAAGTGATTCGCGTTGACCAAAGGTGTTGTAGATCCATTAGAGGATTGGTAGAACCAAAGCCTCCACACAATGAATCTCAAGGTTATTGGATCAAAGAGATCAAATTAACATACTTGGGCTTGCAAACATAAGTTTGGGCCACGAATGATCATTTATTCGAGTCGGGACAAAATTTAACGCTCTGTTAAGCAATCGTGAGTGGACTTATATAGAAGTTGCACCTATTTTGAGGTCAGTCAATAGCAATCTATGCACCATTTATTTTGAGACATGATATAGAGATCATGCTCTAATAACACTTAGTGCAATAAGAAAAGGAATGAGATGAAGAGGGGTGGGAGAGAACATATAAACCACTTTTGAATTAAATTTAATCAAACTATTATTAAAATCATTCATCCATTTTTGTGGAGTTAGCCTCAACACCATGGATCCAATGATGTTAATAAAGTTCATGATCAAAAATTTAACCCAAGATCAGCCAGAAAATAGTCACAAAATAATATTACATTTGATATATACAAAAAAGGTTTAAAAAAATGTTTTAAAATAGAAATAAAAGAGAAAAATATCAACTATGTTCAAATTGATCAAGAAATAAAAAGTAAGTCCGTAGAAAAATCAGAAAAGGACTCAAATGATTTTATAAATTTTTTGGTAATTTTTTAAAGTCAGAAACTATTTTTAAAATTAAAAGAAATGAGTAAAATAAACCAAAAATGATAAAAAAAATACCAAAGTCAAAAATAAAAAATAAGTGAGGTCACCAATATTTGTCACAATATTATTGGATCACTTCATAATTTTTTTAGAATTTAAAAATGCATAAAAGTATTTTTAAACATTTAAAACAATTAAAATAAATCGAAAATTTATAAAAAATACCAAAACACAAAATTAAATTGTGAAAAAATATAAATCGGAAAGAGAATAATCAAAAATATTTTTCATAATTTTTTCATATTTTTTGGACTTTAAAAAGAATTTTCTATGATTTTTTGAAGTTTAAAACAATTAAATATAAAAATCAGAAAAGAAAATAAAAGTAAAAAATATGTGGACCATTGGATGAGAGTCAAAACGCATTAGTAATCAAATCCAAGGGATCTGGCGCGTTGTGCATATCATGGTCATTAGTGAATAAAGCACTGAATCAAATGTAAATCAGAAATTCAAAAAATCAAAATGGCGATGTTTCATTGGTTGAATGATGACACGTCGGTTATCTTCAACCTCTAGCCAGTCCCAAAACCAGGTTGCTCATTCTGTAAAATTAGAGCACGAGACCTATGACATTCGTTTCGTCTCTTCAAGACGAAGACAATCACACCCTCGCGACAAATTTATATAAACTGTAGCTCAAGCAATTTGGAAGGAATGTTTTGAAAAGGGATTTGAAATTTCATAGTCAAAATGTGTTTCTAGTAAAAAGCAAGTGTTACGACTAGAACCAGGGCAATGAGAGCATCACAATGATATCAAAGTTTTGAAAAATTGATGAAGGAATCTACCAATTGAAGTTGAGTTGCAGAGCTCTGAAACTGGACTTCTATGGAGCAATATAGGGCACGATTCTTGAATGTAATTACATGGTTAGCTTCAGGGAAGATCAAGTGAATTGATGGAAAAATTAGATTGAAAAAGGCTTGAGAATGGATTTCGAAGTTGCTGAATTTTAGGTTATGGAACAAGTTTGGCAGGCTGATTCTGGCTATCCAAGCTTGAAGAAATGAATAGGGGATGACCCTCTAATTATAGGGAGTCAAATGGAATGTCTAAGCGTGTGAAATGATGAAGTTTGGAGGGAAATCGTGTGAAGTTGCAAACAAGAAAAGTGTGACTTCTAATTTGATCAAAACTCATCCAAAACGCGTGTTTTACTATGCTAATCACTTCTAGAAACATGTTCTGAAGCAAAAACACGCAGAAACAAAGTGTTTAGAAGCCAAATCAAGGATTTCAAACTTCTGACTTGGTGAAAAATTCAGTTTCAAATTGCCAACTTCTAACCAATGGCATTCTAAGCTCAAGGGGTCTTAGGGCGTGATTCTTGATGCTTTATAAAGATGAGTCTACAAGCTTTGCAATGTGAAAAGAATGGATACAAATGGATGCTTGAGCTGAAAGTTGTAACGAGTCAAAGTTGGAAAAAAATGTTGACTTTCCATACTTAGAAATATTTCAAGTTTTTCTTCAAACATGACTTATAATGTCTTGCATCCAAACATAGCCTTCCACTTGGAATTTTCTCTTGACCAAAAAATATGGCATGAATTAGATATCTTGAATGAAATTTTTAGACTTGAACCATTCAAAATATCCAAAAATTTAGAGAGTTATGACTTATTGAAGTTGGAAAAATTTCATAAAATGACCTATAATCTTTAGTATTGTTATGGAAACTTCCATCCATTTTCTCACTTTGCACATAAAAGAAGGCATAAAGTTCACACCCTCTAGATCATTATGGAAAAATAATGGGCTCAAGGTGATAAAAATTGACCAAGTTATGATCATTTGAAGTCACACATGGAAAATTGGGGATTCATCTGGAGGACTTGTAGTGTTTCTTCTTCATCAAGTTTCTTCCACATGAAAACTCCTTGGAACTTTTGAAGTGATTTTTTAATAACCCTTTTAAGAGAATGATGTATTTAGAATCACTCAAAAATACCAAAAGATGAGCAAGATATACTCCTTTGAAGTTCAAAACCCTAGCTCCTAGATCAAGAAACATGCCTTGAGGAACTTTGACAATTTTGAACAAACTTCTTGTACCAACATAAATGCTTTGTAAATATAAGTTGTTGAGGATGATAATGAGAACTCATAGCAACCGCAACCACTTCCATATCTTGATAATTGAGATAAATATGCATTTGTGACCAATGGGAACAAAGCCTTGTCCAAGCATGACAACTTCTCCAATCAATCCCTTGTGCTTTTGAACCAAATTTTATAACCTTGAAATGTGGTAAAACAAAATAACCTTGCCATTCCATTCCTTCCAAAACAATTCCAATGGTGAGGTTTGAACTTCTCAAGCTTTGTTGACTAGGGCATGGAAATAAACTCATTAACCCATGGAGCAACTTGTTGAATCTTATTGCCTTAACCTACATGAGTAACAAGCAAGACAAACCAACATTGCATTTTATTAATTAAGAGAAGAAATCAAGACAAAAATATTCATGATCACAAAACAACACAAGTCAAGGTGCTTGGTGATTCCTCAAAGATCAAAGCTAAATATAGGGAGGGGAACCAAGAATCCCAGTGTGATCTTATTGTGATTGAATCAAAATGGTATGATGAAGGGATCTTAGGGGCAAAAATTGGGGTACAACAGTTTCCAGCCCGTGGAAACATAATATAGACCATGAAATAATGAAATAGTCGATCGTCTAAATAAAAGTTACCTACACTCCATGAGTCTCTAGAGGCAATCACTCCTCCTAGACCACAAATCCTTTTGGCACAGAATTCAGTTTCGCTTAATCTCCCAATGTTGTACTAAAATTCCTTTTTCCTATAGTCATCCCATGCCTCGTTTTCAGGGTCGTACAAAGAGCTTCCAGTGTAGGGAATATGTAAAATCTCACCAATAATCTCAGGGGTTAGAGAGATTCGTGTACCCAACACATATGTCATCATCTTGCCTTTGTGAGGAGTTAAATTGCTGAAAAATACTCTTACCAAATCCGGATAATATGGACCAAATGATGAAATTAATGGTTCTAGTCCATAAGCAGTTAAATCATTTTGAAAAGAGAAACATTCTTGGGGAAAAGATGATAGCATACCATATTTAGGATTGGACACTATATTTCTTTGAAAATCCTTTATAAATCTTGCTTCTTGTTCTTCGGTGAGAGATGAGATTGGTGGATTCTCAGGGGATAAACCAACCTTTTTCTTCCCTTTCTCTGAAGCTGACACCTTTCGTTTTTGCCTTGAAGCCATGGGTAAGGCGTTTTTAGGGTTTGGAAGGTTTTAGGTTTTGAGAGGAAGATGTTTGATGAGCTGAAGTTTGGATATGATTTGTGAGTAAATAGAAATGCGTGGGTTACATTATAAGTAAAGAATTTTAATTGACTTTTCAATAATAGAGATGAGCTTGGGAATATGAGAGAGAGAGGAATTATGACCAACAAATATTTCTGTCATAAAAGCATGTTAGAGTGGGTGCAATCGATTTGCATACAGATGCAATCGATTTGCACATAAAACAAAAGCAAAATAAAACTGAAACGCACAGAGTGAAATCTATTTTCACTTATGGTGCAATCAATTTTCACTGAAACATAAAGGTCAAAAATAAAAACATTCAGTGAGCAATCTATTTACACTATTGTGCAATCGATTTGCATCAACCAAAAATGACCAAAAACATAATTTTCTTAAACGTAAACACCACTTAACATATATATTCACATATAACAAGGTTAAGACAAATATATAAATTCATAACAAGGATAGTAAGCACCTTATATGTCGTGTTCAACAAGAATTCCAAGCTCTCGTTGAATCTTGTAAAATGGTTCTCTTGCTAAAGGTTTAGTGAAGATACCGGCAAGTTGATTATGAGTATCTACGAATGTTACCTCGACATCTCCTTGAAGTACATGATCACAAAGGAAATGATGTCGTATATCTATGTGTTTGCTTCTTTAATTCATGAGCAGATTCTTCGTAATGTTTATTGCACTTGTATTGTCGCACCGTAGAGGAATGCATCCTAGATCTAGTCCGTAGTTACGAAGTTATTGTTTGAGCCACAAAATTTGAGCGCAACTACTACCCGCTGCAATATATTCTGCTTCGGTCATGCTAAGAGAAATGCATGCTTGTTTCTTGAAGGCCCGTGATACAAATGCATTTCCAAGGATGTGACAAGTACCACTTGTGTTTTTTCTATCAGTTTTATAACCTGCATAATCCGCGTCAGAATAACCAACTAAGTTACAAACACTACCTTTAGGATACCATAATCCAACATTTGTTGTTCCTTTGAGATACTTCATGATCCGTTTCACCACCATGAGATGAGATTCCTTTGGATTTGCTTGAAAGCGAGCACACAGACAAACACTAAACATTATGTCAGGAAGGCTTGTCGTAAGATATAATAAGGAGCCAATCATACCTCGATACTTTGTAATGTCGATGGAAACACCTGATTCATCTTGATCAACATATGTACCAGAACCCATTGGTGTAGACATTGCCTTACAGTTATCCATGTCAAATCTTTTCAAGAGTTCCTTGCGAAGATTCCATCTTTTAATTTCTTGATTTAAAGTCCAAGAAAATAATTCATTCTACCCATCATGGACATCTCAAATTCTCCTTGCACCATTGCTGAAAATTCATCACACATTTATTTGTTTGAAGAGCCGAAAATGATATCGTCAACATAGACTTGAACTAGAAAAGTGTCATCTTTGATTTTATTGATAAACAAAGTCTTATCAACTTTACCCTTTTCAAAACCTTTTTCGCATAGGAAGTTACTTAGCCGATCATACCATGCCCTTGGTGCTTGTTTCAAACCATAGAGAGCTTTTCTCAGTTTAAATACATGAGATGGATTCTTGAAATCTTCGAACCCCGGGGGTTGCTTAATGTAGACTTCTTCATTGATATATCCATTCAAGAATGCAATTTTGACATCCATTTGGAAAATCTAAAAATTTAATGAGCAAGCATAGGCAAGTAAGAGACGAATAACTTCAAACCTTGCAACCGGAGCAAAAGTTTCTTCAAAATCTATTCCTTCTTCTTGATTGTAGCCTTGTGCTACCAACCTTGCTTTATTCTGAAAAATTATTCCATTTTCGTCAAGTTTGTTTTTAAACACCAATCTTGTTCCAATAATATGTTTTTTGCTTGGCCTAGGGATAAGTTCCCAAACTTGATTCCTTTCAAATTGATTTAACTCTTCTTTCATAGAAATGATCCATTAGTCATCGCCTAAGGCTTCATCTACTTTGGAAGGTTCAATTTGAGAGACAAATGCCATGTTTAGACAAGCATCTTTGAGATTTAGTCTTGTTGTTACACCTTGACTTATATCACTGATTACTTTATCGATAGGATGATCTCTATGAGTTCTCCATTCTTTTGGTAGATCATTGAAATTTAATTCTAGTTGGGATGATTCTCCTTGTTGATTTGGTTGATCTTTTGAAGTATTTTCTTGAGGGCCTTCTAGTATTTCATCATCATCATTACAAACAATATTATCCTCCTTGGAGGGGTTAGTTTCATCAAAAGATGCATGCATTGATTCTTCAATTGTTAAAGTTCTTTTGTTATAAATTCTATATGCCTTACTAGAAAGAGAGTAGCCAATAAAAATACCTTCATCGGATTTTTCATCAAACTTACCAAGGTTATCTTTGTCGTTGTTTAAGAAAAAGCATTTGCACCCGAAAATGTGAAATAAATCAATGTTTGGTTTCCTCCCTTTGAAGAGTTCATATGGAGTTTTCTTCAAGATCGGTCTTATGTTAACTCTATTTCTAACAATACATGTCGTGCTCACCGCATCTGCCCAAAAATATTTTGGAAGGTTTGAATCACTAAGCATCTTTCTTGTAAGTTCTACAAGAGACCCATTCTTTCTTTCCACCACTCCGTTTTGTTGAGGAGTCCTTGGTGCTTAGAAGTTGTGAGGTATTCCATGTTCTCCACAAAATTCTTCAAATAAATCATTTTGAAATTCTCCGCCATGAGCACTTCTTATGGAGGCGATTTTTAGAGACTTCTCATTTTGAATTTGTTTAGCATACTTCTTGAACGCCTTGAATGCATCACTTTTCTGCACTAAAAAGAATGTCCAAGTATATCTAGAGAAATCGTCAACAATAAACAAATCATATACATTACCTCTGAAACTTCTTGTTCTTGATAGACCAAATAAGTCCATATGTAACAATTGTAGTGGCCTTGTAGTAGACACCATATTCTTAGATTTGAAAGTTGATTTTGTTTGTTTCCCTTTTTGACAAGCATCACAAAGTATATCTTTGACAAAATTTCTTTTAGGCAACCCAATAACAAGATCATGCTTGATTAGTTTATTCAAGTGTTCCATGTGAATATGATCAATTCTTTTGTGCCACGGCCAGGAATCATCGTTGTTTGCCATGAGACATTTTACCTTCAAAGATGGATCATCAAGGGAAATCATGAATATATTATTGATTCTTTTACCTTTAAGTATAAACTCATGTGTGACTTCGTCTTCTATCAAGAATTCATCAATGGTGAACTTGATCTTGAAGCCTTTGTCACAAAGGATGCTAATACTAAGAAGATTGTGCTTTAGTCCTTCAACATAAAGAACATATTCAATGGATGTGAAAGGTGTAGCACCAACTTTGCCTTTGCCAAGAATTATTCCCTTATTATTGTCTCCATAAGTGACAAAACCCTTGGCCTTTAGAGCTAGATTTGAAAATTGGTTTATGTCTCCCGTCATATGCTTTGAACAACCACTATCAAGATACCAAAGATTGCATATGGTCTTCAAGCATACCTGCAAAACAAATTAGGTTTGGTTAGGTACCCAAGTTTCTTTGGGTCCTTCATAATTAGTACCTTTCTTTACCCACACATAATGCCCACTTGCCACACTAAAGTTTTTAACATAGCAAGCATTAGGTGTATGGCCTTTAATACCACAATAAAAACAAGTAGGTTCAAAGTTACTCCTATATCTAGAAGGATAAGATTTATTCTTAGGAAATGTTTTCTTTTTGGGATAGTGATGAACCATTTTAGGGTTGTTTAGTTTCTCTTTGGATGATTGAATACTAGCCTTAACAAAGATAGTTTTATTAGAACTTGGTTTTGAAAACTTTGAATATCCAAGTCCACTTTTATCATTGGAGTATCTTTGTTGTCTAAGAACACCTTCCAATCCAATTTGGCCTTTTTCATATCTTTCAATAACTCTTTTCAATTGGACAATTTGGAAAGAGAGTGATTCACAATTTTTGCATACAAAATTCTATTTTTGTTCATCACTTAATTTTTGTTTTTCTTCTTTGAAATTTGTTTCCATAGATTCACATTTTTCTTCTAAAGATGAAATTTGTTTCTTTTAAGATGAAATAGTTTTATACAGAATTTTGCATTCATTTAATAATTCATCTATAGCACCTTGTTCATCACTATCAAAAAGAGAAAATTCATTACTAACCTAATTGTCTTCATTATCGAAATGGTGTGAGGCCATCAATGCTAGATTTGCACTTTCATCACTATCGGAATCGGATGAAGAACTTATTTCATTATCCTCCCATGCAACATAGGAATTTTTGTTCTTGAATCCCTTTTTGCTTTTGTAGCCACCTTTCTTGGAGAGTTTCGGATAATCCCGCTTGATATGACCTTGCTTACCACATTCATAACATGTGACTTCTTGTGTTGATGTGGAAGCTTCCTTTTTCTTGAATTGTTTCTTTCCTTTTGAATGAGAAAAGGATTTGTCATTTCTACCAAAGAACTTACCAAGCCTTTTAATAAGAAGCATGAAATTTTCATCTTCTTCCGGATTGTCTTCCTTTTCAACTTCCTTGAAATCTATCTTTAAATCAATATTCTTGGATTTCTTCTCTTGATTTTCATGTTTTTCAAGTCTTCCGAGTTCCGTTTCATATTCTTGAAGTTTCCCAACCAACGTTGCGGAAGTCATGGAGGAGAGACTTTTCTTTTCTGAAATTGATGTTACCTTTGGTTGCCATTCCCTAGTTAAGGACCTAAGTACTTTCAAATTTAGTTCATCATTCGTCAAAGTCTTACCAATAGAACTTAGATGATTTGTCAAGTGCACGAATCTATTTTGTAGGTCAAGGATGGTTTTTTTGGGCTGCATTCGAAATAATTCATACTCTTGACTCAAGGTATTTAGTCTTGATCTTTTAACTTCAACAGTTCCTTCATGATTTTGTACCAAGGTATCCCATATTTCTTTCGTTGTTTTGCATGCCGAGACACGGAAGAATTCATCCATGCTAAGTGCACCTTGAAGAAGATTTATTGCCTTTTTATCATAGAGAACCTTCTTCTTATCATCTTCGTCCCATGCAGCTTTAGGCTTTGATAAGCCAGCACCATTGATTACCGTTATAGGGATAAATGGACCATTCTCAAAGGCATCCCATAGATGTGCCTTCATGCGTATTTTCAGAATTCAAAATATTCACCATAAAATAGAGGAGGCTTGTTGTTACTACCACCATCTCTGAAAACGGGATTTTGATTTGCGGAAGTCATTCTGGATCTTTTAAGAACAGGTTACCTATAACTTGCTCTGATGCTAATTATAAGTACGAAGTGCGCCTAAGAGGGGGTGAATTAGATACTTTTAAAATTTTCTGGTTTTAGTGATGATGGATATTATTTTTTTGGTTTATGGTGAGTTTATGAAAGAGTAAAGTGCAGAAAAATAAAGAGACACAAGCGATATATCCTGGTTCCCCCTCACAGTTCGAGAGTACTCCAGTCCCCTTTCAACATGAAAGAGATTTCCTTATTGTTGAAAACTTAAACAAGAACTACCCAAAACCAATAACAATCCTCTTGGACAAAGAAAAATCCTCTTGGATTTTCACTATGTCAACAGTGAGAACAATCCTCTCAAAGTGACTTTACTTTTATCCAACAATCCTGGAAAAACAAGATTTATAAAACCACTTAAACTTATTTCCAACAATCCTGAAAAATAAGAAAGTATATACCAATATTTGATTTGAGTGAGTTTGAGTAGAAATGATCACTTAGAGTGATTTAATCAATGAATTGATCTTCTCTTCCAATGATATAGTATACAATGACTCAAGATATATAATGCTCAAAGTTTTCTGGTTAACAATATGTGAAAGTGTGCAGAAAACTTGTGTATGAAAATGTATAACAGCTTGAGTTTGATTTTTGAAAATTCGGAAAATATGATTGGAAGAGGTACTTATAATGATTTTTAAAATGAGTATTTATATGTTCATAGCACCCTTTTGAAACAACATAAATTTCTGTAAATGAATCATGAACAATTGCCAAGATTGAGTGAAAGGTTTCCATGAATTGGTGTTATGAACATGCATGAGTATAGCTGCTATTTTTCAAAATCGTTCAGCATGCAATCGATTGCACCCTTTGTGTAAATCGATTGCATGGGGTTTCAACAGCTATAAATTCAAATATTTTGAGTGTGAAATCGATTGCACAAGTGTGTAAATCAATTGCATTTAAAGTCAGTAGCAAAAATTAATTGAGTGCAATCGATTGCACAAACATGCAAATCGATTGCACTTAGAAACAGTAGCAAATATTTTGAAAAAATGAAGCATGCAATCGATTGCACCAATATGCAAATTGATTGCACTTAAGTAAAATTTGATTTTTAGCTTAGAAAAACTTGAGTAAGGATTTGGACAATAAAAAATATTTTTTTGACCATTGAGCATCTATGTCTTAAGTTCAAAGTAAGTATTATAATTATACCTTGAAATTATGCTAAGTGCTTGAACCAAAGACTTTAGCCACAGATGCTTTTAGCTTGATCAATAATCTTTGCCTTCTTTGTCAATCATGCTTTGTCTTCATCAAAACAAAAGTGCATTTGAGAAGCTTGATTTTACAGCCTGCTCGAAAACTTTCTTCAAGTAGAGGGGATGGTCGATTTCTTCTATTGATTTGACGATCATGTCGTCCATGTAGACTTCGACCATGTCGCGTATTTCATTGTGGAAGACTTTGTTCATCATGCGCTGATATGTAGCGCCCGCATTTTTCAGGCTGGAGGGAATTATGTTGTAGTAATAATTTCCTGACTCGGTCATGAAAGTGGTGTATTTTTTATCCGCTTTCGCCATTGGGATCTGGTTATATCCAGAATATGCATCCATAAAAGATAAAAATTTGAAACCGGCCGAGTTGTCGACCAGTTTGTCAATATTGGGGAGAGGATAAGCATCTTTCGGGCAAGCCCGATTGAGGTCGGTATATTCAATGCTCATGCACCATTTTCCAGTAGATTTCTTTACAAGAACTAAATTCGAGAGCTAGGTTGTATACTGGGCTTCATAATTTAAGTGTGCCTCTAGGAGGTCTTTTACAGCTAGTTCGGTAGAGTTTGTTTTTTTTTGGACCTCTTTCTTCTGCGTTGAGCAACCGCCTTAAGGGCAGGGTCTAGGGTCAGGTGATGGCATGAAATCTCCTGGTCTAATTAGGGAATCTCATATGCGCTCCAGGCAAATAGATCAACATTCTCCTTCAAGCAAGCTTTAAGTTTCCTCTTCTCCAAGTCGGGGAGGTCAGCTCCGATCTTTACTCTCTGGTGGGATTGTTCCCGGGGGGAAGATCTCCAAGTCTCTATCTGGAATGGGTCGCACGGGATCTGAGAGTTACTCGCTATCTGCAGCTAGGGATGAACCTTCACCTTCGACCATGGGCTATTTCCATTTCTTCCTCTGCTCTGCGTGATCCTCCTTAGAGAAGTGGATATCGAGGTCGATGGTGTCGACCCTTGGCAAAGGCTTAGCCTCTATGGAGATAGAGGGCAGGGAAGTCTCTGTGGGTGTTCGAGGTTAAGTGTTGGTGGAACTCAAGCCCCTAGCCGAGGCTTCAAAACATCTTCTTGCCGCCTGGACATCCCTGTGGAGGGTGGAAACCAAACCTTCTACAGTTTAGTATTTCATTTTGAGGAGTACGGTGGAGGGATCTGCAATCAGTTCTGCCAGAGTGGGCCTCCCGAAGATACATTGATAGAGAGATGGGAAATCTACTACCAAAAATTGAGTCTTAATGGCTTTGGTGGTTACCCCTCTTCCGAAGGTGACAATCTTCTCTACATACCCCCAGGGTTTGGTATTGGCCCCGTTGAAGCCCTGGAGGTCTGAGCCCATATATGGGGTCAGGTGGCTTTCGTTCAGTTGTAAGGTAGCAAAAAGTTTGGTGTACATGATGTCCATCGAGCTCCCTTGATCGACCAGTATGCGACAAACATCAAAGTTTATCATGCGAGCTCGTACGAGCAGTGGGATAGTCGAGTTGGGGGTTCTGCCTGACAGTTCCTCCCTGTAGAAATCAAAGGGATGAGATTCTCCTTGAAACTTATCCAGTGTGGCATCCATGTTAGAGTTGTCTTTAATAAGTTGTGCGGACCTTCTTTTCACGGATCCCGATGTATGCTTGTTGAATCCTCCGTCGGAGATGATGATCTCAGCGGGGAATGACTCCCAGGAACTGTGAGAGGAGAAGTACAATGAGACGTTCCCGTTTATGGGAAGTAGAAATCTTTTGGTTGCGAGACACTCATGGCAACGGGTATTGTGCTGATGTCGGGGGACACTATCCCCTCTTCAATGCTCTTGGCTTATGGAGCCTCCTCGTGGGCACCCTCTTTCTTCTTGTACTTCTTGAGGTGCCCATCTCTGATTAGTATCTCGATTGCATCCTTGAGATAAATGAAAACATCGGTGTTGTGACCATGGCTTTTGTGGAACCTAAAGTACTTGCTTTTGTTGGTTCCAGGCTTGGAGGGTGTCTGGCGAGGAAAGTGAACCCTAGCCTGCTTAAATTCAGAGTTGGTGCATCCGGAAAAAATACATTATTTTGAAGTTATCAGAGAGGTGTAGTCGCGGAACCGACCAGCAGGCCCCTTGTAATATTTGGAGTCTTAGGATCTGTCATCCCACTTTCTCTCTCCTTCCCGACGAGATATCGATGGCTCCTCGCTTTTCGATGGTTTGGCACTCTCTCGGTGCCTTGAATCCCTGGAATTGTTGGAAGCCTCTTTCTCCTTGTACTGAATGTATGCTTGAGCCTTGAAGAGGAGGGAGTCAGGCGTAGCTGGAGTTTCGATGCCCACAGCCTCCATGAAGCCGGTGCGGGGACGGAGCCCTCGTTCAAGAAGGTACTTCTTAATTGTATCGATCGTTGAGACCCGTACAACTTCTTTGTTGAAGCGCTCGATATACGCACATAGAAATTCGTTTATTCCCTGGATAATTGCTTCAAGTGAAGCCTCTCCTTTTGGATGTCGACGGGAGGTGGTGAAGTGCCTCGAAAATATATTTCACAATTGTTTCCAGGAAGTGATAGATTCATGGGGCAGACTTTTGTACCAAGCCATGACACCTTTTCTAAAAGTGGTCGGGAACAATCTGTATTTGATTGCGCCTTTCACACCTCGATAATCAAGTAGGGCGGTGATGTCTTCTATATGATCGTCAGGATCGGTTGTATCGTCGTAGGATCCTAATGGGGGTGGCTTCTCGAGCTCGACCAGGAGTCGTGCCTCCATAATTTCTCTCGATAACGGGCCATGGGGCTCGTCGTCATCGGTCTTTTCTAGAAATAATGACGAGGAGTGATGGTTTCTTCCTCGTCGGGCGTTGTGATCTCTTCGAGGGGAGGGGCTCCGCCCTTGTCGCCTTGGTATGGGTGGTAGTGATCTACTGCGGTCGTCTTTGCAGGTGTTCTTCATCTTTTTGGAAAGCGAAGAGTCTTTATCCTTCTTGGGAGGTGCTCGGTCACGCTTCTTACAGAAAGAAACGTCGAGCCTTTTCTTTATTAGAGGACGTCCTTTTTAGGGAGGTGATATGCTAGAGGAGTTATGTTGTCGGTGTATCTGAGGGGAAGATCTTGACTGCTTCCACTCCAGAGCCCCCGCCCTTTTGCTCTGCTAGAGGATGAGGGAGTTGGTTCAGTTAAGGGCAGATATCAATGATGCTATAGGTTGGTGTATTCTGCGGAATAGGGACCGACTACAGAATCTTTGGCTAGTCTTTGACAGGGTTCTTGGGAAATTGTTTGTCCAAGAATAGATTGTTTTCGCAATTAGCGTCGATGGAATCCAGGATGTTGTATGTTCGTCACGGGCGCTGAAATTATCCTCGAGGTGAGGATGTTTTGGGCTCTTATCGATCTTTCGTGTCGGGGAAAGCGCAGTCTTTCTAGATAGGTGGTGATCATCGTGGTCGGCCATAATTGATAAATAGAGAGGATCTTTGGTCTTCAAATTCTGGGAATAGAAAACGGGGAAGATAGATTCCCATAGACAGTGCCACAGATCTTACTAGTTGATCAGAGCCTGCAAGGTGGCCGGATGATGATCTTCAGACGGGCTGGAAAGTCGAGAAGGAAAATGGGGGTTGTACCTGTAAGACATTCTGACGATCAAGTAAGTGTGGGAGAAAAGAGATACAAGCAAAGTATTAGGGTTTTAGTGATGAATAGTGGATATTCGATACATGGCCCTCACATGAGTGAGGGTTTATATAGTGCCCCTGGAGCTTGGCCATTGGTCCTTATTGTTAAGCCTAGATATGTGGGTCTGCAAAAATAGGTAATTGCCATGACTTGGTCAAACCAGGCAGGTGACCCCGCAACTAGTCGTTAGTTGCAAGGAGGAGTTAGGTTACAGGCGGTGGTCTGGTCGATTCTTGGTTGTCTGGCCGATTTGAGGTCAGGCATACTGAGAAGCACTCGTCGATTGT
Source organism: Vicia faba (assembly GCA_948472305.1). NCBI lineage: Eukaryota > Viridiplantae > Streptophyta > Magnoliopsida > Fabales > Fabaceae > Vicia > Vicia faba. Next base: position 1,020,596,869 of record OX451737.1, on the reverse strand, counting down.
CGTTGGTCAGTGCTGGTCTAGAAGAGAAAATGATCGATGGTGCCCGACGGATGATGGGAGAGCATGGGTCGTGTCGAAGGAGGAGTGAAATTCTGGTGTATGCCAGAATTCAGATGTTATACTCAATGTCTAGACATCTGATATGACATAATAAATACACTGCAAGGTAGATACCCAATTTTTCGTGATTCAGTACTGAAGAGAACCAGAAACACAGTTTAACCAAGCTGTGCCAGATATACTTTGAAGGTGCAGAGGATAGAACAACGATGTACCTAGTTCTGTTCATCTGTTTCACATGATCAGCAGAGAGCAAACATCCTTCACAGTTCTGTTTCTTCTGCACAGATATCAGCATGATGTCTTAACATGTTCTGAGATATCATCTGTTACAGCATTACAGTTTTACCTTGATATATAACAGACAGAATTATAAAGTGTTGAAGGTAAAAACACAAATCAGTTGTTGACCCAGTTCGGTGAAACACACCTACTCTGGGGGCATACCAAGCCAGGAAGAAGATCCACTATCAGCAATATTAATTCAGGACTAAACTACACAAGTTCCCATCCTTCACTTAATCATCTACCCAGTGCAACCTATACCTAGGAACTCCTAGATAGAAAACTACCAGTTTCCATTCCTATTGCCACAGCAACAGAAGTCTTACTCCTACTCAAGAAGCAGTGCCCTCCCACTTGGTTTCCTACATTACAATGAATATGAAGTAATGCAAAAATACTTAGACTTGCTTCACAGCTTCATCCAAGAACACTCAAACTCTTACCTACAGGTTTCGAGTTACATACATGGTAACCTTGCCACAGACCGACAGGTTTACCTAACAAAAAACCCATAATGTTACATTATGTGAGTATCTTAAACCCTAGGTTACAATCTGCTATTTATAACCTATTACCCACCTCAGCAAGCTTTTCTCCTTGCTGTTACAACTCAGCAGCAAACTTCTCCTATAATCAAGATCTTCAATCTTCTAGTTCCTAAAATATCTCCATATTTAGAAACAGTATTTTCTTCAAGTATTCTGATTGATTCTTGATTGATCTTCAGATTCTCCATAAGAAACGCCACATATATTCTCAGAGTATTTAAGTACCAGAACTGTAACTGAATTATCAATTCTGTTGACGTGATGTCAAGTCATGACATTACATCTAACATGTTTTCCTAGATGTTGAACTTTTTCAACACAACAAATAACCTCTTTCATAATTTAGATCACTTAGAATAGTTAGGTTACAAGTCACAGCTGTTACAAACATTCAACATATAACATAGTTACTTAATCAGTACTTAATTTCAGGCGCGATGTCATATGCTGATGTTGTGACATCTTACATAACATGTTGGTCCAGATGTTGAACTTCTTCAACACCACATATTAAAACAACATAGGGAATCTGGGTAAACTTGCTTTCTTATTTGTTTTACAAATGAAGCCAACTCTCCAGCCAGGGCACTTACAATCTCCCCCTTTGGCAAATTTTGGCTAAAACAAATAAGTGCAAGTTGTATTTTGGGACCAGGCCACAACACAGTTGAGATGTTACAACATCTTGTCCAACATCTTCTTTGTAGAGGTTGATATCCTTTGAGCAAACAACAAACCTCTATCCCTCAACTGTGAGCAACTCCAAACCATCGATGCCCCAAGAGGATTTCTTTTCTCAAGATTATTGTTGATAATCTTGATACTTATTACTTGTGATTGTGTAACTCAGATCACAAGTCACAACTATCCTCTTAACTCAGAACACAAGACACAAACAAGGTCACTTACTTAGAGATCATGTTGCTTTCACCTGAGTCTCGCTGGACATTGCCGTGTGTTGCTTTCACCTGAGTCTCTCCTGAGACTGGGTCCCTATCTTTCTCCCCCTTTTTGGCCAGAATTTGACAAAGACTGCCCATACAGATCCATACCCATGCACAATTTTCCCAGATGCTAACAAACTTCATATTGCTGAAACCCTCTGATGAAGAGAAAGAATAGAGAGAGTCTTCATAAATAATGCAATTTTGGCATAGATAGTAACGATCTTGGTACTTTACTCTGACAGTTTCATTACCCTAGGACTGGTTTTAGTGCAGGTACCTACCCTTGGGTTTGACCCTTTGACCATTGTCAGACATTTGTCTTTTAGAACCGACTACTCCTTTTAAGTACTCTGCCTTAGTTATATAATACCTTTATTAGATGACAAGTTATCATCTAAACATTCCAGCTCACTAAACAGCTCCATAATGAGACACAACCGCCCTGTTTTCTTAGCAGATGAAAACATGCTCAAATCCTATGTCGTCATACATTCAGCTAATTTGAAACCATTCCATTTTCACAAAGAGGATGGTTACTCCCTCTGAGTCATACAGCTGTACACACATGGATTTATTAATAATAATCCACACTTCATCCAATTTTCCTCCTGTCTGTAGTTTTAGAGGAAATTAGGAACAATGTCATTACCAATGTGATGACATTCGGTCAGACATAGTCTTTTTCAGTTTGAACACATCATTCCAATAGTTAATAAGGTGCCACACTTTATATCCTACGAGTTTGATGAAGACCTTTTGTACAAACCAATACTCCCCCTGTTAGGGACAATTACTTCTCCTCATGGAAACAAGTAGGACACATTCAATACTCAGTTTGACCTTCAAGGCAACTTCTGATTCAAAGTAAATAAGACCCCTTGATGAATGGAAAACATAAGACGCATCTTCATGTCTTCAAGAGCGCACCCTCTGTTCAACAATATTGATTGAACGCATTCATACTGTGAATCAAACTTTCTTGATAATAATCAGCTGCCACATGTTGATTATCTTGATTCTCTGAATCCACTGCTGAGATAGACCAAATGCCACTGTTTGATTATCTCCTTCATGAATCCTCATATATGAAAAATCAAATGCCACCTTTTGACTTCTCCATGTTTATCAGACTTCTCCCAAAGATATTCTGATCTTCCAATTGAAATTTGAACTTCAAGCTACAAGTTTTCACAAAAGGCTTAGATACACTAAGACAGGAACATGTAACATCTTCTCCACCCAACAACTCCAAAGAGCTGCAAAGAGACGATCTTTTTGAAGAATCTAATCTTCAACTTCGTAGATCATCCTATCTTAAGTTGATGTGCCACTTCATCAACCAAGAATCTGATGTTGAACCAAATGTCACAGCATTATGTTATAACATCTAGTTGCTGAATTCAGCTCCAGACTGATCCAGGTGACCATCATCAAGATTATGATGTCTTCTTCTTCTTGTAGCTTTAAGTCTGAACATGTTTCCAGGAAACCTTTTCAAGGATCAAATGATTTTGCTGTCACCAAAGAGATAGCTCTAAAGCATCACTCTTCCTGTGATTCTTCATAGGGTCTAGAAGAAGGAATGTTCCCACATCTTTAAGAACATCAGTTATCTTGAACTCCAAGGATAATCAATTAAATACTAGTACTTGTCACAAATAGCAATTGATCATAAATCCTTCCCATTATCCTGTAAGATACTTTCACCATTTGAATACTTTGACATACTCTTCGTGTGTTAATATCTTCTTCTTGCAAGCTCTTTCTTTTGAGAGACCAAGGAGTTGAGATATCTAGGTTGCCACCCTTGACTTCAAGTAAATAGAATTTTCTCTGAACAAACTCTACTCACCTCAACAGATTTGAAACTCCTACCAGATCAGATTCATCCTTAGGAATGAGAGAGATGAATCCTTCCTTGTAAATATGTCACCCAACTCCCAGAACCCATGTGCCATCAGCCAAACACTAGGCTGAACTAATGTGAGGAGGTTAACAAATCTCCCCCTCAAACTACCAATCATGGAAGCTCCACACAAAATATCCATGCATTGTACACAACTGTCTCGACATGACATATGACATCCCTACTAGATTCAAGTAACTCCAAGAGTTATACCTGTTCATACTCCAATCACACCAATCAGACTTCAGCAGATATGTATTGCCAGAACATACTACCTTAACCAAACTCTGAGTCTTCATATTCTCACATCTTGAAAGATCTTCCACTTCTAATCATGATGTTTAATTGACAAGATTCATGATCCCAATCTACTTCTATGAAGGACCAATAATGCTGCACCATCATTGACTTTTATTAACCAATGTGCTTGTCTTTCTTCACACCATAGTACTTTCAGGGAACAACTGCTCAACCCTCATCAATCTTCAGGAATAAGCCCACCAATAGGGATTGCCCAATGTCACATCTCAACCAGCTCCACTTCTAGAGTTCTGACTTCTAAAAGTAACCATCGGGAGCACACAGACATAGTTGACTCTACCATTGTCAATTTTGCACATACAGAAGTCTCCTCTTCCAGGTCAGGAGTAGGTTCCAAACAAAAGTATCCCTTTGTTTGACACCCAAAACATATGCTCTTCAACTAGTAGCATCGTAGAACGTCTTCATGAGTGGACTTGAGAGGACTCAAATATCTGTGACATCTTCAATAGATTATGTTGAAATCTTGAATACAGTAGTCTTCAATCCATAAGAGGGGAAACACATCAGAGCTTGAGTTTTGCCAAGTATTATGCAGCGGAAGAACACAATACAACTCAATCTTTGCACACACACTCCACCAAACTAGTCTTCAAAAATAGATCAAGTTTGACTACGGTACAAACCTAGCATGACTACTACACACAACTTCAGGCGTACACATATCCTAGGTTTGAAAATAAATCAAACCTAGAACAGCTACCACACAACCAGGCCAAATGCCAATCACCAAAGACAGGTACACACAGTTCCTTTCAAGAATAGTCCATCCTCCCACTTCAAGGGACCATTCAGGGAAATAACAAACCTTTCCATGTTACAATCTCCAGTACTAAAATTGACCTTGCAGATACCAGAAAGTATCACCCATGGATCTCATCCAGAAACAGAACAGGATGCCTGCTCTGATACCAATTGAAATTCTGGTGTATGCCAGAATTCAGATGTTATACTCAATGTCTAGACATCTGATATGACATAATAAATACACTGCAAGATAGATACCCAATTTTTCGTGATTCAGTACTGAAGAGAACCAGAAACACAGTTTAACCAAGCTGTGCCAGATATACTTTGAAGGTGCAGAGGATAGAACAACGATGTACCTAGTTCTGTTCATCTGTTTCACATAATCAGCAGAGAGCAAACATCCTTCACAGTTCTGTTTCTTCTGCACAGATATCAGCATGATGTCTTAACATGTTCTGAGATATCATCTGTTACAGCATTACAGTTTTACCTTGATATATAACAGACAGAATTATAAAGTGTTGAAGGTAAAAACACAAATCAGTTGTTGACCCAGTTCGGTGAAACACACCTACTCTGGGGGCATACCAAGCCAGGAAGAAGATCCACTATCAGCAATATTAATTCAGGACTAAACTACACAAGTTCCCATCCTTCACTTAATCATCTACCCAGTGCAACCTATACCTAGGAACTCCTAGATAGAAAACTACCAGTTTCCATTCCTATTGCCACAGCAACAGAAGTCTTACTCCTACTCAAGAAGCAGTGCCCTCCCACTTGGTTTCCTACATTACAATGAATATGAAGTAATGCAAAAATACTTAGACTTGCTTCACAGCTTCATCCAAGAACACTCAAACTCTTACCTACAGGTTTCGAGTTACATACATGGTAACCTTGCCACAGACCGACAGGTTTACCTAACAAAAAACCCCTAATGTTACATTATGTGAGTATCTTAAACCCTAGGTTACAATCTGCTATTTATAACCTATTACCCACCTCAGCAAGCTTTTCTCCTTGCTGTTACAACTCAGCAGCAAACTTCTCCTATAATCAAGGTCTTCAATCTTCTAGTTCCTAAAATATCTCCATATTTAGAAACGGTATTTTCTTCAAGTATTCTGATTGATTCTTGATTGATCTTCAGATTCTCCATAAGAAACGCCACATATATTCTCAGAGTATTTAAGTACCAGAACTGTAACTGAATTATCAATTCTGTTGACGTGATGTCAAGTCAGATGTCATGACATTACATCTAACATGTTTTCCTAGATGTTGAACTTTTTCAACACAACAAATAACCTCTTTCATAATTTAGATCACTTAGAATAGTTAGGTTACAAGTCACAGCTGTTACAAACATTCAACATATAACATAGTTACTTAATCAGTACTTAATTTCAGGCGCGATGTCATATGCTGATGTTGTGACATCTTACATAACATGTTGGTCCAGATGTTGAACTTCTTCAACACCACATATTAAAACAACAGAGGGAATCTGGGTAAACTTGCTTTCTTATTTGTTTTACAAATGAAGCCAACTCTCCAGCCAGGGCACTTACAAGGAGGTTAGACTGGACTCACTCTATCCGTTGGACCAGTCTAGCACAATATATATATTTTATGTATGTAATATTATTTTTGTTTTGACAATATTTATAAAAATAGAATAAAAAAAACTTGTTCCCATTTTAAAAAAATATTAAGATTCAATCATTAATTTAAAAATAATATTTATTATTAATAACATATATTAGTGAAATGATTACATCAATAATATATATTTCACTTTTCAATATATTATCTTAAAAATTATTGTATCTTTAATTAAAAATAATTTTAAAATTAAAAATATCAGTAACATCACCAATTAAAAAACAATATATTTTCTCGTGTTTGAATTCATACATAGTTTTAAATATATTTACTTTAATTTTCTATATATGTACAAAGATGTAATAACACAAGCGTTTCTACGAATTTAGTCTGGATACCCATATACTTGCACAGATATTAGTGTGTTACCCGTGTGTTCGCATGAATACTATTGTAGTACGCGTATTTGTTTACCGATATAAAAAAAATCTATCAATAATTTTTTTTTGTTTATAGAAAATATTTGTATCAGTAATGTATTTTTTCTGTTTATAGAAATATTTAAATCAACAATATTTTTTTTGATTTATAAAATTAACATTGTTTATCAAATATAAAAAATTTAGATAGCAATACTTTTTTCCCCTATACAAAAAAATTTGGATCATCAGTAAATATTTCTCTTATAAAATTAAGTTGATAAAAAAAATTTTATAATATATATATATATATATATATATATATATATATATATATATATATATATATATATATATATATATATATATATATATATATATATATATATATATATATATATATATATATATATATATATATATATATATATATATATATATATATATATATATATATATATATATATATATATATATATATATATATATATATATGATTTTTTAAATGAATTTAAGCTATTATAATCAATATTTTACATGTATTATTTTAGTTTATTATAATTGAAAAAAAATATTTTTGTAAACTAACAATTAATTAATTTTTTTGAAAAAAATATTATGTCTTAAAATACATTTTCAAATTTATAAAATAAAAAATTGATTTAAAATGTTAATTAACAATTATTTATAATGATCATAATCATATTTTATTTTTCATTAAAAATAAAGTATTAGAATGATAATAAATTTATTTATTTATTTAATTAAAAACTTATAATGAGATAGTAAAGTGATTTATACTATTATAATAAAACTGTTATTTTGTTGTATAAGTAAGAAAGAAAATGATATCAAATCCTTTCATGTCCATGTTTAATGGAGGCCAAAACTCAGACTATTAGGGTATTTTTAAGTATATTAAAAACTTATGATGACAAAATATTATACAAGTATTAAAAAGAATGGGCTAATTGAAGTGAGGTTATGATGTAGGACTGGAAAAATCAAGGAGAATGGGGTGGGCTAAATAAATTTTGAGTCTTATATCCTTTGTTTTTTAAAACACGAACAAGGTCATGTTACAACCTTCAAAAGTCCTAATTGAAGCGAGGTTAACTATGAAAGAATACTCGGTAAAACTTGTGTTAAACTGACTCCTATAATTGTTAAAATTATTGCTAACCACTTTGCTTCTTCGAATCTCCATCTCTAATCATACATTTCTATTCAAACTTCAATTTCAAAACTTGCATGTGCATAAAACAAAATTACTTTTCAAAGTCTACAATTTTATCTACGAATCAATACTTAGCATCAAGGAGATTTCAAAATTGGTTTAATCAAAAGCGATATATTCCAGGGAGCTTCTAACTAAGGGGAAAGCATCTAAGAGGACACCTATAAACAGGGGAAAATCCTAATGACCATAGGGGAACGTCATCTGAGGATCCTGTTGACTAAGGGAACTTATTCTAAGATTTGGTCAGCTTGGCTCACTTCTCAAAACACCAGTTGATAAAAGGCCTACTTTTCAAGATTCAGACACTTGGGGTGACCTATATCAAAATCTATATCATAGAATGGAGAGATCCAAGTTCCTTCTTAAGACACTCCTCCAAATCCTAAAGATAGGGGCATATCTTTCAAAATTCAAATGTTGGGGGCAAACCACTGCAAGACTCGATCGATAGGAGATTGAATCAAAAAGCAGTTCATCAAAGGGAATAGTGTTTCAAAACTCAAGATAATGGGGCCATTCATATTACGATCAAACTATCTCCAGGCTTATATCAAAGAGAACCTCCTCCAAGACCTATTGGGGTAAGATATTCCACAAAGGGGGCAAGCTCTCTGCTTACTTTCACAATCACTAGTGGATCCTTCTCTTACATCAGCAATCTTCAAGTTCAAATCGAGTATCGGGAAATCACGTTAGCATCACGCTCTGCAATCGTGAGACAAGCAATCACTATTCTTTAATCATCCACGACCCATCACAGGGGAACCAGTCAAAATCATATGAGTCTGCATAAATCATTGTCATGCATTCATTAGGTCACTTTGATCCAAAGTCAAGCTATACATATCATCACATCCATCTGAATTCCGACAAAATGGATCTAACAAAGAGCCCAGTCTCACTTGGTGTCTACCCTTAAGCCCAATTCTTATTGGCACCTCAAAATTCCAACATCCATTGATGCATATCCAAGTCACTCATTACATGCATCAATCAATCATTACATTTCATGCATCAACCAAAATGTACGCGCATAGCATAAAACCATGTTTCATGTAAAGACAATCATCATTGTCAATCAAGTTATCTAGTCAACACAGAATCTCGGCAGTAGATTCTCCTAGTTAATCTCGGCAGATGATTTTCCATAAGACATCAGTAGAAGGTAGTTCACAATAAAATCTCGGCAGTAGATTCTCCTAGTTAATCTCGGTGGATGATTTTCTAAAATACCTCGGAAGAAGGTAGTTTCTCAACAGAATCTTGGCAATAGATTACCCTGGTTGATCTTGGTAGTTGATTATCCAGAAGACCTTAGGAGAAGTTAGTTCTCAATAGAATCTCGGTAGATTCCCCTGGTTAATCTTGGCAGTTGATTATCCAAAAGACCTTTGTAGAAGGTAGTTCTCAATCAAATTTCGGCGGTAGATTCCCCTAGTTATTCTCAATTTGATTATCTAGAAGACCTCAATAGAAGGTAGTTCTCAACAGAATATCGGCAGTAGATTCTCTTGGTTAATCTTGGCAGATGATCTTCTAGAAGACCTCAGCAGAAGGTAGTTCATAATCGAATCTTGGCGGCAGGTTTCCCTGTTTAATCTTGACAATTGATTATCTAGAAGACTTCGGCAGAAAGTAGTTCTCAATAGAACCTCGGCAGTAGATTCCATGGAAATCTCAGAAGTAGGTTTCCTATTAAGAGCCCCACATCAAGTATGACATGCACATAACCATATCAAATTATCAAGGTCATTCATAACATTTGGTGCATCTAACATACGAAAACACCAAAGAGAATTTGATATAACACCAAAGATTATTTTGGTTAGGAAAAAAACGTCGAAAGAGGTTCACGCATACGTCTGCGCCTACGATACAAATATTATCAACACAAAGATACCACAACAACGTAATATATGATGTTGGGGAATTGATGACATTGTTCACTATAAAGTATCAAAATTCAAATCGACTTGGAGATACAACAATTAGTAACAGACAACATTGGGAAATACTTGGGGCATACACATACGAAACATTTTGGGGCATACGCAAACATTTGATGTATGTACATATAAGTAAAATTTAGGGCATATATCACACTTGGGTAGCATATCAATTTAGGGTATTATGCATATACATCATGCATGACATCTTTAAAATCTACTTTGGTTAAATTTTGAATTTTCTTGGGGTCCATCATTAGCAAGCTTATATGTGCGAACTAAATAGTTATAACTTTAAAAGATACCTTGGTTGAGAATCGACACAACCGGTATCATCAATGAATTTGGGGTTTATTTCTTCATGTTGATAGTCATGGTTGAGGGCGACACAACCGACATCATCGATAAATTTGGGGTTTATTTTCTTCATGTTGATAGTCATGGTTGAGGGCGACACAACTGACATCATCAATGAATTTGGGGTTTATTTCTTCATGTTGATAGTCATGGTTGAGGACGATACAATCGACGTCATCAATGAATTTGGGGTTTACTTTCTTCATGTTGATAGTCTTGGTTGAGGGCGACACAATCGACATCATCGATGAATTTAGGTTTATTTTCTTCATGTTGATAGTCATGGTTGAGGGCGACACAATCGACATCATCAATGAATTTGGGGTTTATTTCTTCATGTTTATAGTCTTGGTTGAGGGATGACACAACCGACATTATCGAAGAATTTTGGGTTTATTTCTTCATGTTGATAGTCTTGGTTGAGGGCTGTCACAATCGGCGTCATCAGTGAATTTGGGGTTTATCGCTTCAAACTTAGCATATTTCTTTTGTTTATCGAGACTTGATTAAGGACTGACACAACCGACCTCGTTTTTCTAAGTTCCAAATATCTAGTTTCAAGCTCGTATTATTTATCCTCTATGTTGTGGTAGGTATGTGAAAGTCTTTGGCTCATTGCGTTAGTCTTAAAGCGGTAATAAGTTATCTTTCTCAGCGATATAATTCATTATGTTAGTCTCCATGTGGAAATGTATTATCAAGCTCTATGTTATATATCCACTGAGTTGTGATGAATATACAAAAATTGCGTCACAAGCTTATTATATTAGTCTCCAAGCATTAGTAAGTCAGCTTTCCAAAATTGTATTATTTTACTTTCTAGGTTATGGTAAATATACAAGAATCTACGATCTCTTTTTTAGGTACTGACGAGTCATCTGTGTCGTCATATCTAAGTCAAAACAAAACTTTGGTTCAAGTGCTGGTAAGATGTTACATCATCATTTATGCCTACTTTTCATACCCATGGGAACATTGTACAGCGTATCCTTATAATCTTCCGGACAAATTTTGGGGTTTTCCATTATTTAATAAACTTCCGATCGGAACGTGTGAGACATGCATATTCTCACACTATTCAATCGAAAGATAATTAAATAGGGGAAGTTGTCATACCCCAAATTTTCCCGCCCTTTATTTTTACAATCAAAAATATTTTCAACATTGGTTTTATAATATTCTTTGATTTTTATAAAATATTGTTTCCAAGTCTAATTAAAAATACAATAACTTATTTCAAATTATTTATATTTTTAAAATAGCAAATAATTGCTCGTCTTAATATACTTTCAATTGGATTTTTATTTCAAACAAATAACATAACACAATTGGTAAAGAAGCATAACTTGGGAGCATAAGATCACGGGTTTGAATCTCACTTGGTGCATTCTTGGTATTTCTTTGTTTATTATTACTAATTTTATATCCATTTATAAAAATCATAAAAAAGATTTTTTTTTTATTATTTAAATATTATTTTTGTTTTTTTAATTATGACATTTTTAAATAATAATTATTTATTTAATTTTATGCATTTTTTATCGAAATTGGGTGCAAAAGTCATAATAAATACCAAAAATATTTCCTTTTCGAGATAATTGTCTCGTATTGGTTAATCTACGTCAATTTATGTCATACTCAGCTTCTGATTAGCCAACTTGCTGACCAAGAAAGATCTGATTTATTTTATTCTCTTTTCCTCCTTTAATCTGATTTAACCGTCAATAAATAGGGACTTATTTTCATAGTTTTAGACATCAAGAATTCCATCCATAATTTTTACATTCTTCGCTAACACTTTGTCTATCAACAAACCATAAATCTATAATTTTTCACTCACTTTTTTTCACAACCACTTCATTTTTTTTGCAATTTATTTTCAAATTTTCTTTTCAAAAACTTTTGGTGTTACGAAAAACTTTTGGTGTTATTGTTTATTATTGGCCGATGATTATATTGAGGACTCCCTTATATTTTCAACTCCTTTTTAATTTTAATTTGTTGTTGTTTTAACCAAATGATGATTATTGATGGTTGCCTTTCTTTTAAAATGATATATTTATACTAACAATTTTTCTAAATCTAGGACGATGTCAATTTCTACACATGCATGTTCACAAAAGGCCATGTGTCAAAATCTAGCGGTAGTTAGGTAACAGCAAATTTGATAAAAACAATAGAGATCATGATATAGGGGTCACATCCCATCTGTTTTCATATATAGGTTCTTACTTATTCTTTGTCTTGATTGTGTTTTATTATTTTTAGTCATGATTTAAATAATACTATTTTCATGTGTTAGCATTATAGATAAGTGTAAATCATTTTTTGATTTGCTTTAATATTTATATTTATTCGTATGAAATTAGTTCCTTTCCTACTATATTATTAATTTATTAATTTAGTTCTTAAGTTTTTTTAGAATTTAGTTAGGCAAAATATAGCTCTTTATGCAATTAACTTAATTTCGTTATAAACGGGTACACCGCCCGTTTTAATTTACTTATTTTTAGTCTATTTTTAGTTTAAGGTTATTTAGTTAGTAAATTTAAATAAATAGATTATTAATACAAAAGGCTTTAATTTAGAGATTATATTTTGTTCGTTAGTCTACCATATTAAATTCAACATATATATAAATCTCTAATTACAAACATAATTAAATATCTTTTTAAATTAATTAATTCAAACATTCTATAAATAATAGGATGTCTATCTTCGAGTAGTTAAATCGATCAATACATCATCTACTGGTTTATTATTCAAAATCAAACCATTAAAATCCATGCAATTCACCAAATTCACAATCCACGAATGACATGTGGCCAAAATCTGGTCACATGATGAGGAGATTATATCAGACTCCCTTACTCTACATCTTAATATAGCTAATCAATCAAAAAATCATTTTTTACTAACATAACAAAAACTACAAGATATTTTCAAAAAAAGGATTAAATATAACTACTTTCAAAATTAACTGCGAATTGCGTCTACGATCACTCAACTTACAAACCAGACAAGGTTCAAGGATAATTCAAAAGTAATTCTATGTAATCCTATAAAAGACACCAACCAACAATACGAACTACGAATTGGAAATCTGATTCCTCATAAGAGGATACATAGGCATATGTCTAAAATCGTGGCGAGTTCCCCCAATAAAAACTAAAAAAATATTTCCTGAGCCATAACTTTAAACCCCTAGTATCCTTGTGAACAAGGTAGATGAGAGGTGCCTAACACATTCCCTTCGTCTAAGAACGAGTCCAACAACTTAAAATCTCTGACCAAATTAAGGTTACCCATAATTCACCCGTCTTAAGATAAAAATTAATGGTGGCGACTCAATTTAAAACTGGTTACAACAGTTGTCCTCTATGGTGAATACTCCCAAAGTCGACGGGGGTCTCTGGGTTCTCATTTGGGGAATAATTTCCTTAATCAACGACTTGTTCACCCTTTCCTCTTTGTGCTTGCTAGTTTGGACAGGACGTCTGCCCAGGCGTTATGTTCGTGGGGAACATGTTGTACGTCCACGAATTTGAATTTCTTTTTTCTCTCTTGGACCAGGGCTCAATACTCAGCAAGGTGATCATTTTTCACCTGATATTCTCCTCGGACCTGGGATGCAAAGAGTTGAGAGTTGGTGAAGATTTCACCTCCTCGGCTCCCGAGTCTTCGGCCAGGCGTAAACCTGCTAGGAATGTCTCGTATTCGGCCTGGTTGTTTGAGGTTGGAAAGGAAAATGCAAGGGAGACCTAGATTAGGGTTCCTTCTTTATTTTCCAATATAATGCATGCGCCGCTTCCCGTCAATTTGGAGGCGCCATCAACAAAAATTATCCATCGGCATGCCCTATCCGGGGGCGTGGGTGAGGTCATTTCTGCCACAAAGTCGGCTAGTGCTTGTGCTTTAAGGGCTTTCCTGATTTGTACTGGATGTTGAACTCTGAGAGTTCTAACGATAATTTCAACATTCTTCCCACCATGTCAGGCCTACCGAGCAGTTCTTTATTGGTTGATCTGTTCGGAAGACTATGGTATGCGCCAAGAAATAGTGTATGAGTCTCCTCGCCGAATTGATGATGGCTAGGGCCACCTTTTAATTTGTTGGTATCTTACTTTAGCGCCTTGCAGGGCCTTACTTGTAAAGTAGATAGGTCTCTACCCTTTTGGGGTTTCTCTGATAAGTGATGCGCTTATTGCCTCGGGGGTGACAATCAGGTAGAGATAGAGGATTCCATTCTTCCCTGCTTGGGAAAAGACGGGCAGTTGATATAGTGCTTGATTCAAGTGGGTGAGAGCCCGCTCGCATTCGGCCGTTCATTCGAAGGAAGCTTCTTTGTGGAGGAGTTTGAAGAGGAGGAGTGTGTGTTTGGCGAATTTTTCCACGAATCAAGAGAGAGAGAGAGAGAGAGAAGTGGGAATACCGTTAAGGATTTGAATGGACTTTTTCGAAGTGGGAGTTGGAAACTCAGAAAATGCTCGACATTTGTCATGGTTTGCCTCAATCCCCCATTATGTGAGGTAGAATTCGAGGAATTTGTCTTCCCGTACACCGAAGGTGCCTTTTTCTGGGTTAAATCGCATCCGGTACTTTCTGGCCTGCTCGAAAACTTTCTTCAAGTAGAGGGCGTGGTTGATTTATTCTGTTGATTTGACGACCATGTCTTCTATGTAGACTTCGATCATGTCGCCTATTTCGTTGTGGAAGACTTTGTTCATCATGCGCTGATATGTGGCGCCCGCGTTTTTCAGGCCGAAGGGCATTACGTTGTAGTAATAGTTTCCTGACTCGGTCATGAAAGTGGTGTATTTTTTGTCCGTTTTCGCCATTAGAATCTGGTTGTATCTAGAATATGCATCCATAAAAGATGACAATTTGAAATCGGCCGAGTTGTCGACCAATTTGTCAATATTGGGGAGAGGATAAGCATCATTTGGGCAACTCCAATTGAGGTCGGTATAATCGATGCACATGCGCCATTTTCTAATAGATTTCTTTACAAGAACTACATTTGAGAGCTAGGTTGTATACTGGGCTTCAGAAATTAAGTGTGCCTCTAGGAGGTCTTTTACAACTAGTTCGGCAGCCTCCGTTTTTTTGAGGACCGCTTTCTTCTACGTTGGGCGACTGCCTTAAGGGTAGGGTCTAAGGTCAGGTGATTTCATGAAATCTCCTGGTCTAATTCGGGCATCTCAGATACATTCTAGGAGAACATATCAGCATTCTCCCTCAAGCAAGCTTTAAGTTGCCACTTCGCCAAGTCGGGGAGGTCAGCTCCGATCTTTACTCCTCTGGTGGAATCATTCTCGAAGGGGATGATCTCCAAGTCTCTGTCTGGAATGGGTCGCACAGGATCTGAGAGTTCCTTGCTATCTGCAGTTAGGGATGAACCTTCGCCTTCGACCATGGGCTATTTCCCTTTCTTCCTCTACTCTGCAGGATCCTCCTTGGAGAAGTGGATGTCGAGGTCGATGGTGTCGACCCTTGGCAAAGGCTTAGCCTCCATAGAGATAGAGGGCACGGCAGCCCCAGTGGTTGTTTGAGGTTAAGCGTTGATGGAACTCAAGCCCCTGGCCGAGGCTTCAAAACATCTTCTTGCCGCCCGGACGTCCCTGTGGAGGGTGGCGACCAAACCTTCTGCATTGTAGTATTTTATTTTGAGGAGTACGGTGGAGGGAACTGCAATCATTTCTGCCATAGTGGGCATCCTGAAGATACATTGATAGAGAGATGTGCAATCTACTACTAGAAACTGAGTCTTAATGGCTCTGGAGGTTACCCCTCTTCCAAAGGTGACAATATACTCGACATACCCCCAGGGTTTGGTACTGGCCCTGTTGAAGCCCTAGAGGTCTGAGCCCACATATAGGGTCAGGTGGCTTTCGTTCAGTTCTAAGGTAGAGAAAATTTGGGTGTACATGATGTCCATCGAGCTCCCTTGATCGACCAGTATGCGGCAAACATCAAAGTTTATCATGCGAGCTCGTACGAGCAGTGGGATAGTCGAGTTAGGGGTTCCTCCTAGTAGTTCATCCCTGTAGAAAGCAAGGGGATGAGAGCCTCCTCGGAACTTATCCAGTGTGGCATCCATGTTAGAGTTGGCTTTGATAAGTTGCACGAACCTTATTTTTATGGATTCCACCATATGCTTGTTGAATCCCCCGTCAAAGATGACGATCGCATCGGGGAATGACTCCCAGGAACCGTGAGAGGAGAAGTACAATGGGATGTTCTCCATTTCTAGGAAGTATAAATCTTCTGGTTGCGAGACACTCATGACAATGGGTATTGTGCTGATGTCGGGGGACTCTTTCCCCTCTTCGATGCTCTTGGATTATGGATCCTCCTCGTGGGCACCCTCTTTCTTCTTATACTGCTTGAGGTGCCCATCTCTGATTAGTATCTCGGTTTCATCCTTGAGATAAATGCAATCGTCGGTGTTGTCACCATGGCTTTTGTGGAACCTACAGTACTTGCTTTTTTTGGTTCCAGGCTTGGAGGGTGTCTGGAAAGGAAAGTGCACCGTAGCCTGCTTAAATTTAGAGTTGGTGTGTTGTACCCCAAAATTTGCCCTCCCATATTTCTCAAAACATTTCAAGAAAGATCTTCAAGTTGCTCAAGAAAGTCCAAGGGTTGACTAGACAAGCTCTCTCCTAAGGCAGTCTACCTCAAATTAGGGTTTCATGTTGCATCAAGATACTTGAGTCCAAGGGATCCCACATGCTCACCATTGTCCTAATATGTTCTCAATATCATCCATGTCAAATTTCAAGCCTTGCAGAGGAAGTTTGCTCAGTTAATTGCTCAAAGGCCTGAAAATCGATTGTGCTAAGGCAAAAGTCAATTGTGGCCCACATACAGTAAAACTTCAATATTTTTTGTCAACGTCCTCATTTTGAATTATTATTCATCATTTTATCAAGGGTTGATCATGATTCATCAAGGATTGCTCATAATTCATCAAGAACCAAAAGTTGCTAAATTTGGGTTTTGCAGGAAAAGACAACTCAACTTTTACCAAGCATAACTTTCTCATACTTTATGATAAATGAATCATCCAAAGCTCATTTGGAAGAGGATGCAATTCCCTACAATCCATCTTCATATCCCAAGTTCAAAATATTCACTCACAAGAAGTTATGAATTTGGACATTATAGGTCATTTTGAAAAGTCAACAAAAACACCTTTTTTATCAAAGCTTCATACATGAAAATGGAATACCAAATTGAGACGATACCAAAAGGGTTGCTTATAGGACATCTCAAGCTTTCTAAAAAGTCCAAGAACACCTTCAAAGAGTCAAAATTGAGGAAGTTATGCATTAGTGAAGTTGACCTTTTTTGCAAAATTGTCAAAAGTCAACTATGCCTCAAATTGCAATTTTTGCTAAATGGGCCTAATCTTTTGAACTTGTTTTGAGTTGATAGCATGTTCCACGAGTCCTAGCTCTTCCCACTTGTCTTTATCTTATTTTTATTTTTTATTTTTATTTTTATTTGAATTAAATCAATTTAAATCAAAACAAATCATAGAAAATCCAAATCATTGAAACCTCAAGATATTGTGCATGTTTCAGGTCCTATATCCAACTAGCAATTGGATTAATTCGTGCAAGGCATAGGTGGGCACAAAAAAGATTGAGTTTGGCCTATTTTTGGAAGGATCTTCAAGTGAATCAAATCAAAATCAAAATCCATAATGGATGAAGATTCAGAACACTTTTTCAACCCTAATTCATTCCTCAGTATATAGTATACAATTGTAGACCTAAAACACAAGGCTGGAGAGGCGCACAAAGTCAGAACAAACTTGAAAAAATCAAAGAAAAGTGGTGATTCGATTTGCACTTCCAGGAACTTTCAAGATCCCCTAGCCATCTCATTCGATTCCTAGGATCACAAGTAAGCTATACCAACCAAGAACAAGGAGTTTCCAGCACTATAACTCACTGTAAGTCAGCCACGACAATGGCTTCTTCTTGAATTCGAATTGCATAATTTTGGCATCTATAGCATGAAATATTTGTATATTGTTTCTCCTTGAAGCATTTGCAAACTATCCATAAAATTTAATTGCGTTTTTGTGGACTGTATCAAGATGTGCCATTATTAGGGTTCTTGGTCTCGATTTTGGATCTTTTCACACAGGTAAAATTGGGCCATGAAAGGGGCACCATCACGCTCAGAAGGTCCATACGAGTTGATTCATGGCCTTAGATTTTATTTATCATGCTTGTGTTTGATTTTGAGAATTGCAGGATCTGTAGCTATGGACATATGTCCGTAGGTAAAAGTTTGTGACTTTTACTAACGGAGAGAGGAAGAAGATGACATACGTGGCTCCCTCTCAGTCGTTCATTTAAATTCTGACACGTGTTTTACAGCTAGGGTTATTTTATTCATTTTATTATTTTTGTTTCATTTAATAATCAATTGAACCAAATGGCCCAGTGGCAGCCAGCGAAGCGCTAAAGGCATTGGAGGGCATAAGGTCAGGGGTTCGACCCCTGCCTCTAACATTTGCATTTTTCTTGAATTTTCTCTACAGATTTCATGTTCCACAAAGCATGAGGCCTACCATGTGACCTCAAGGCATAACCAACCAGATGTCCAGGAAGCCAGATCTGATGGCCATCATGTGGTGTCCATGGTACACCCCAGTCAAAGCGCAGCATGGAGTCATGGGAGCCAACGTGGACCAGCTGTTTTGGGCCCAGAAAAGTGTTATCCACACCCCCCAAAATTACTGATTTCATGCCCAATTCTTCTGCCTTTCTTTTATATTTTTCTTTATTAATTTATTTAATTATCTTTACTAACACAAATTAATAATTCTTTTTATCAAAAAAAATCATAAAAAATAATGTTTTTCACCCAATTAGATTTAGGATATTCATTTTTTATACAAATATTAATTTAATTAGGTTATTTAATTTTAGGTAAATTTAATTTATTTTGTAAATAAATTTAAAAAAACAATTAGAACAATTAGGGTTTTTGTTTCTAACTTAATTATATTTTCTTTTTCTTAAAATAACCAAAAACACAAAAATAGGTTAAATTTAGTCATTTTCTTTAATTAATTTAATTACTAATTATTTTTGTATTTAATTTAAAAACTTAATTCTTTTTCTTAAAAATAGTCAAAAACAACAAAAATAATTTTTCTTTCGATTAGGTGAGACGGGGTCAAAACCCTAATTTCTTATCGTTCTTAATTTCCTCGCGCGCGCTTTATTATTTATTTTTACCATATTAATGTAATTGCTCACAAGTTGTAATAGATTAATTAGGATCTTTTACTTTCATTTATCACTTTTTTTTGACGGGTTTGTTTTTGGCTATGTAAATACACGAAGCCTTGTAATAGCATAGCTTTACTTTCTGCCCTTTAGTTTTCGCAAAAATATTAAATTGTTAGATGTGTGATATTAGGGCTGCATGACAAGAATGTATGATTAACTTTAAAACGGTTAGCAAACCCTATTTGTGCAAAGATAATAACTTAAAATTGAATCACTCGCACATGCGTATTCCTAGGGTATACTCTCACTTTGGTTGCCTTCGGTAAACGGTCATTAGGTATAAGATATTTTAGTGGTCGCTCTCTTGTCTAAACAAAGATCAAAGTCCCGTTCGGAATGGTTGCCTCGGAATTATTGTCTCGAATATTGATCTTAAGACATTAGGGTTACTACTAAGACGTCCTAACATTGCTTTAGTGATCGTACGTCCCTTTCGAATTGACCCTTAAAACTCCAACGATGGTGCTACCTACTCACTAATAGTAGGATAGCACTGTTTAAAGGAAACAAACATAGAACAATTCTTTTTTTCGAGTAGGTAGATTAGTTCTTAAGTACTTGCTCAATCCAAACAAACTTTTTCACACTTACAAACAAAGTTTTCAAAAACACTTCGTAACACTCTTGAAGACAGAAGCAAGGGTTAAATCGAAGTCAAAAACTTTTTTTTTCAAATCAAACACAGAAGCAAATTTTGAAAATGATGAGCAAGTACCTAAGAGCCCGTAGATAACTACGGATAGAAAGGGTGCTAATACCTTCCCTTTCTATAATCTACCCCCCGTACTCAGAAAATCTCGAAAAGGGAATTTTCCTGTGATTTTTTCCTTTCCAGTTGGATAAAATAAAAGTCGGTGGCGACTCTTGCTTACCGCAACATTTTACGAACACAAACGCAAAATGCAAACCAGCAATTACTAAACCAGTCCGGTTCTAGCCACCGTATCACAGAACTGGCGACTCTGCTGGGGAGTTAATAAGTAGGGTATACCTTAGGATTAGTTCATCATATTGCTTCTATTGTTTGATTTGATTGCTTTATCTTTGTGGACTTTGTATTGGAGTTACTATAGATTCTAACCCGGATCTGAGGGACACCTTTTAGGTAAGTAGCAATAAACTGTGAGGGAACTGTACGGCGTAGACCGATACGGTTGAAGCAGTAGCTACGTTGATGTGGCACATTAGTTGGTATCGGTATCCCTCGTGGAGGAACAGGGAGAATACGGGGCTGCTATATGGGTCGGTAAGCATCAACTGACCTTAGAACCTATAATTGACCAACTTGGCCATAGGAAGTAGTGAGATAGTCGGCCTCGGCATAGAGCTGAGAACTGGTTGATACTCGATACTACACTCATTGAGACCATACTCTCGAGATAGTTCCAGTCGCAAGAAAAGATTGCGTGAGCTGAAACCATGACCGATGGAGGATGGTCAGTGATATTGAGAACCTCTAGAACCCGGTTACTATTATTAGGATAGGTTGAAACCAACTGAACTTCAAGAGGGTAGTACCTAGACTCCATGCAAGCCTGAAATTTAAGGGCTCTTGTGTGACTTGTGTGCCTTTACCATGTTTGTTACCTGTTATACCTATTGTGTGTTTTATCATGACATCATGCATCATGACATAGCATGCATATTTCATTAGACTAACCATTTCAAAGACCAAGGGAATTTATCTTTGTTCTGTTTTGCAGATTATGGCTTCAGTACATAGAAACACCATTCGAGTTAACTTTGTGCAAATGCCTGCTCAGCTAAGAGAGTTAGTCTCAAAAGTTCCTGATACTTCTTCATTCGTTAGAAGACATGGTCATCTCCTTAGCCTGGTCACTTCAAAGTTGGATGAACAAATGATGAGCGTGTTGTTCCAATTCTTTGATCAGGTGCATCACTGTTTCACCTTCCCGGATTATCAACTAGTCCCTACTTTGGAGGAGTTTTCTGATTTGTTGGGTATATCCATTCTCGAGCAGACACCCTTCACAGGTTTAGAAGAGGCTCCTAGGCCAGAAGACATTGCTTCAGCTTTACACTTGAAAAAGGCTGATGTAGTATCTAATTGGGAGACACGGAGCAGGGTTAAAGGTTTCTTGGCCAAGTTTCTAATGGATCAAGCTCAAAAATTCTGGGACAGTTTGGATTTTCAGGCTTTCGAAGACATTTTAGCTCTCCTCATCTACGGTTTGGTTCTTTTCCCGAATCCAGATTCCTTCATAGATGTGAATGCGGTCAAGATCTTCTTGTCTCGCAATCCTGTGCCTACTCTTCTAGGTGATACTCTACATGCTCTCTATACTCGTGTTGTGCAAAGAAGGGGGACCCTCATGTGTTGCACGCCTCTACTGGCGAGGTGGTTTATGTCGCACCTCCCCAAGTCAGTATAGAAGAATGAGGAAGGTGTAGGTTGGGCTTACATAATCATGTCCCTTGCTCATACGGACATTCTTTGGAGTTCTAAGGATATGGAGAGAGTAGCTGTCATTGATCGATGTGGGGAATACCCTAATGTCCCATTGCTTGGAATTAGAAGGGGTATAACCTACAGTCCTTGCTTGGCTTTAAGATAGTTTGGTCGCGCTCGGAGAGACGGTCCCCATGAGCTGCTTCTTACAGACATTGTCTTTGACTACAAGAGGGATGTGGATGAGCATTGCCGAAGGTTTATACGAGCGTGGAGCATGGTGAATAGGTCTGACCCTCAAGAGCTAGGACTAAAGACTTCTCTCCCTATGCAACCTTATCTCCAGTGGGTTCGAGCCCGTGCTCAAAAGCTGGGGATGCCTTATGAAGCTGTTTTTCCAGTGATTGTGGAGCATACTAATGAAGAAGGGGTTCCTTACACGGTCCTTCATCCCTACATGCCTACTGATCTTGGGCCATTGAAGAGATCTTGGATCCAGTTAAAGGAAGAAAGGGATACCTACAGGGAGAAGTATCATGAGCAAGAGAGGAAGATCTTGAAGCTCACAAGGCAGCTTGAAAATGAAAGGACAATCAATGATTATGTCAGCACGAAGGGAAAGCGGCCATGGGATTTCTGATTTCTGCTTGTTTCTAGTTTAGATTTGTTTTTCAGTTATTTCTTTTGTAACGCCTTAAAGGCATTGTTAAACATTGTTACAAGTTTAATCTAATAAAGTGTGTTTTATTTTGTTTTACAAATTTGAATCTCCCAAAGTCTTTAAAATCATTTCATACGCATTTCATTATCATGCACCTCATTACAGGTATCATTACAGGTTTCTCATCTTCTTCGCTGTTTATTTCAACACAGAATGTCTTCTGAAACACCTACCGATCAATCCATCAAGGCTCTTCAAGCACAGAATGCTCAATTCCAGGAGATGTTCCTGAACTTGGCCAAAGGGCAGCAGGATTTGAAGACTCTTATCCTGAAGGAGAAGAAGAAGAAGAAGAAGAAGAAGAAGAAGGTGGTTCTACTGAATATGGGTCACAAATTTGGAAATAGGCTGCGACAGGAAGCTGATTTATCTCATTCATCCGGAGGAGGAGAGAATCAAGAAGAAGGAAAGGGTCCTAGTCCTATGGTCTCTGATAATGACACTGATTTTAATGAAGACCAGTATCCTCCTGCTGAGGATAGGTATAAGAAACTTGAAGACCGGTTGAGTGCAATGGAGATTCAGAAGATACCTAGGTTGGACTTCGGATATCTGGGATTGGCATCTGGGGTGGTGATCCCTCACAAGTTTAAAGCTCCTGTCTTTGCTAAGTATGATGGAGTATCTTGTCCAAAGCTTCATCTCCGTTCATACGTTAGAAAAATTCAACCCTATACTGCTGATAAAAACCTGTGGGTTCATTTCTTTCAAGATAGTCTGTCAGGGACTCAACTTGAATGGTTCTATCAATTGGAAGGAGCTAACGTCCGCAACTGGGAGGATCTTGCTGCTTCTTTTTACAAGCAATACCAGTATAATGCCAGCCTTGCTCCCACGCGTACTCAGCTTCAGGGTATGTCTATGGGTACAGGCGAAGGCTTTAAGGACTATGCTCAGAAATGGAGAGATTTAGCTGGAAGAGTCCAACCCCTTCTGTCTGATAGGGAGTTGGTGGATATGTTTCTTGGGACTTTGTCTGGTCCATTTTTCAACCATTTGATCGGCAGTTCATCATCTGGATTTACATAATTGATTTTGACTAGGGAGAGAGTGAAAGCTGGTATCAAAAGTGGCAAGATACAGAAAGGTGCTTCAATAAGTACAGAAAAGAAGCCTTTCAAGAAAGAAGCTAATGCAGTTTACAGCTCGAGGAGCAAAAACCGACCTGAACACCGCCAAGCAGTTAACGCGATAGTAATATCAAGATGCACTGTTGCCCCATAGCGCAATAATCAGCAAAGAGTAGAGAGACCACAAAGACAGTATACTCGGCTCAGTATGACCCTGTCTCAAATTCTGCCGCAATTGTTGAAAACTAACCTGATAACTTTGAGGGAAGCCCCGAAGAATCCCAGTACTACATCATCGCTGTATAATCCAAACGCCCGCTGCGCCTATCACTCCGATAGCCTAGGGCATGATACAAACAACTGCTGGGCCTTGAGAAATAAGGCGCAAGATTTGATTGAAGCTAAAGAAATTAAGTTTGACGCTCCGGAAAATCCCAACGTCATAACTGCTCCCATTCCTAAACATGATCAAGGAGTGAATGCAATTGAGGATGATGAAGAAGAGTCAGATATTGACAGCTGGATTTACCCGACTACTGACGGTGGATTGAACAATTGGACGGAAAAGGACTTTGTGCTTGTTTCTTTTATTACACAGTAATAGACTTTTGTTTTTGAGATTGTAACAGACAGTTTAAAACTTTACGGCCCGGTGCCTTTCCCGAGACACCGTGGCTTTGTTTGTGAGGGCTTATTATGTGTCATTTCCATATATCATCAATAAAGCATTGCACTTTTTCTAGCATTACAAATTTTGCGCTCCTTGTTTTTTCTTTTCTATTTTGCACTTTATTAAAACAGCTATTGTCTTACACACGCTCACATATCATAATGCAGATCCACATCCACTCTGGATCCCATTGATAACGACTATGCTACTTCCAGTTATGACTTTAAAAATCCAATCAACCAAGTTGAGGACGGAGGTGAGGATGATTGTGAAGTGCCTGGGGAACTTGCTAGATTGTTACTGCAGGAAGAGAGGGCCATACAGCCTCCAAGAGCCACCAATTCTGATGCCTCCAGTTGAAGGAAGACTTCTTGATCTTATACTTGACAGTACTCGACAATTCAATGGGGTGCATGCTGGGGCAGCATGACGAGTCTGGCCAAAAAGAGCATGCTATTTACTACCTTAGCAAAAAGTTTACCGACTGCGAGACATGATACTCATTGCTCGAGAAAACTTGGTGTGCTTTGGCATGGGCTGCTCGCCGGCTGAGACAATACATGCTGACTCATACTACCCTATTGATATCAAAGATGGATCCAATCAAGTATATCTTCGAAGAGCCTGCCTTGTCCGGATGAATAGCAAGATGGTAGATGATCTTAAATGAGTATGACATCCAATACACAACCCAAAAAGCAATCAAGGGGAGTGTGTTGGCAGATCATTTGGCACATTAGACTGTGGATGATTACCAAGCCATGAATTTCGAGCTCCCGGATAAGAACATAAAAGATTGTGCAGAAGATGATGGTGACATACAAGGATTGGCACGAGATGTTGCCATTTGCTCTTCATGGGTATCGAACCTCAGCGCGAACTTCAACAGGGGAAACACCCTACTCTTTGGTATATGGCATGGAGGCAGTCTTACCCATTGAATTCCAAATACCCTCTCTTCGGATTATGAAGGATGCAGTTTGAGCGAGGACGATTGGATCCAGACCGAGCTTGATCAACTGAACTTAATCAACGAAAAGAGACTTTCTGTTATTTGTCATGGTCAAACGTATCAAAAGCGAATGATCAGGGCATTTAACAAGAAAGTTAGACGACAGGAGTATCAAGTTGGGGATCTGGTGATCAAACGCATCATACTGTCGCAAGGTGATCCCAGGGGCAAATGGACCCCTACGTACGAAGGGTCATTTGTGGTTAAGAACATTTTCTCATGAGGAGCTATGATTCTAACCACCATGGATGGTGACGACCTTCCTCACCCCGTCAATGCAGACATAGTGAAAAAATACTATGCCTAATCAAAGACCCGCTAGGTTGACTGGCCTAGGCAAAAATAAGGGCTTCCCGGCGAACCAAAAGGGTTCGGGCAAAAATAAGGGATGAAAATGAAAAACTGTACACCCGGCAAGTCGAAAACCTGAAAAGGCGGCTTGGGCAAAAAGGGGTATCCCGGTGGACTGAAAACCCGAAAGGGCGGTCCAGGCAAAAATTATGGATTGAAGCGTAACACTATGTCTCATTGGATCATCTTGCAACCAGACTTCGGTATCGATTATCAAGCTCAGACTGCACTAATCAATCTGATCTACCTTCAACCAAGTAGCAAAGTGATGAGACGCTTGAGGATATAAGGGCAGTAGCAGAGTTGGAACCCAGTGGGATTGTTTACATAGCTGTTTTTTCTTTTTGTTACACAAATTGTATAAATTCTATCATTCAGCGGCGTTCTCTTACTAGGACGTCAGTCTCTTGTACAAAAACGCCTATTTACAGGCCAACTTCAAAATCAATACAATTCATTTTCACAAAGAAATTTCAAATTGTTCTTCTTTTTTTTGTTTTGTTTTGCAAGAACGTCCAATGTTCATTTTTGATATATGCATTTGACAATAATTGCTACTCATAAATATTTACATGCGAAACAAAAGACGATTACTTGTAATATCAGAAAAAGGGGCAAACAAGAAATGTCTAGACCTTATAGTTTCTCTATTCACCAGGTACAAGGATAGACCCAGCTGAAGAAAAATGACTAAAATATGTATACTCCCCGCAGAGTAAGGAAAAGACAGTGATGTTAGCTGTCCCGAATAGGACACAACTCTCCCCAGCTGAGGTTCGCAATCACGAGTGAGTCGGTAAGATTCTCCCCGAGCAAAGTTCATCTTTCACCAACAATGGAAGACTACCCCCAGTGGAGTTTATTTCTTCCACAAGAATAAACTCAATCCCCGACAGGTTTCAGTATCGCCAGCAACAGTAATTCGTCCCCAGCCGAGGTTGTTCCTCCAAATCAACATATCTTCTAGCAGATTATCTCTTCCCCACAGAGTCATTCTCTCGTCGGTTTATTCTCCAGCAGGATTATTCTCCCAATCATCTTCGGTCGTTATCCCCAGCGAGCGAAACTCTTCATATTCTCCAGCAGCAGTCCGGGATTTATTTTCCCCAGCTAGAGAGCATCATAAAAACATTACACATCCATACATCATGGCATGTGCATACGCATCATACAACACAATCTCATTTATTTTGAGAACATCATTGCTTGATACATATCATGCATTACATACGACTAACCCTTTACCTTTCAGGAAAGACACAATCAAATTCTCACAAAGTTCAAGCTATGAAGCCCGGGTACGACCAGATAGTATCTTGATTACTCCATCATATTGTGAAGCCCGAAGAACGACCAGATAACAGTATCAAACACCGCGAAGCCTGGATTCGACCAGATAGTGGTATATCATAAACACAAGCCGTGAAGCCCGGATTACAACCGGATAACAGCTCAACAAGTTATTGTGAAGCCTGGATTACGACCAGATAGCAATACAAGTTTCTGTGAAGCCTAGATTACGACCAGATAGTAGTACAAGGACACCATGAAGCCTGGATTCGACCAGATAGTGGTATATCATAAACACAAGCCGTGAAGCTCGGAAATCGATCGGATAACAGCTTAACAAGCTATTGTGAAGCCTGGATTACGACCAGATAGTAATACAAGACACCATGAAGCCTAGACTCGACCAGATAATGGTAGAAGACATTATGAAGCCTGGGTTACGACCAGATAGCAGCCAAGAATACTATGAAGCCTGGAGTCGACCAGATAGTGGTATATCTTTAATGCAAGTTATGAAGCCCGGATTCGACCAGATAGTATCTTGATTTCTCCAATCACCATGAAGCTTGGATTCGACCAGATAATGGTATGAGACATCGCGAAGCCTGAATTACGACCAGATAGTGGTAAAAAAGCACTGAAGCCTGGATTACGACCAGATAAAAGTGAGGGACACTATGAAGCTTGGATTACGACCAAATAGCAGTTTACCCGACCAATTACTATGAAGCTCGGATTCGATCGGATATTAGTAGGCTCAACAGTCAAAGGGAAGCCCAAATGAGACCGTATAACCACTTGATTTCTTTTGAAGCCTGGATTACGACCAGACAAGAAGTGAGGTATTGTGAAGCCTGGATTCGACCAGATAACAGTACAAGACACCATGAAGACTGGATTCGACCGGATAATGGTATAACACATCGTGAAGCCTGGATTACGACCAGATAACGGTACAAAACACTGTGATGCTTGGATTTCGACCAAATAGCAGTTTTACTTGGACAATTACTAAGAACCCCGGAGTCGACCGGATATTAGTGTGCCCTAAATTCAAGTTGAAGCCCGGATGCGACTGGATAACAACTTAATTCCTTCTGAAGCCTGGATTACGACCAGATAAGAATCAAGAAATTTCGAAGCCTAGATCACGACCGAATAGCAAGTTTAATCTCATCTCCCTAGTAAGTCACTGTAAAGCCTGGAGTACGACCAGATAGCAGTCGGTCTTATCACTATGAAGTCTAGATCACGACCAGATAGTAGTTCATTTTCACCTCCTCGACTAAGAGACGATTCCCCAGTAGAATAACGGACGATTGAAGCTCCTAAAATTCAACTTTTCTCCCAAGACAGAGAACATCATTCCCCAGCGGAATCTTCCTCAACAACAGGTATACAAGCTCTCGCTAAGGAATCTCTTATGCGATCGACACTCCTTCGAATGGCATCTTTTAAGTCCATCTCTCATCATCAATTTCCAAATGGCATCTATAAGCCCATTCCCGACATCACAAGACAATTACCACTTCATGCGAGTGCAAATTTCTGGGCACTCTAGTGTTCAATCATCTTCCACCTTCGGATCACGAAAGGCAGAAAAGCCAATCTACATCCTCAGGTTTAAGAAGATTGAACAGGGGCAGCTGTTGTACCCCAAAATTTTCCCTCTCATATTTCTCAAAACATTTCAAGAAAGATCCTCAAGTTGCTCAAGGAAGTCCAAGGGTTGACCAGACAAGCTCTCTCCTAAGGCATTCTATCTCAAATTAGGGTTTCATGTTACATCAAGATACTTGATTCAAAGGTATCCCACATACTCACCATTGTCCTAATATGTTCTCAATATCATCCATGTCAAATTTCAAGCCTTGCAGAGGAAGTTTGCTCAGTCAATTACTCAAAGGCCTGAAAATCGACTATGTTAGGGCAAAAGTCAATTGTGGCCCACATACAGTCAAACTTCAAGATTTTTGGTCAACATCCTCATTTTGAAGTATTATTCATAATTTTATCAAGGGTTGATCATGATTCATCAAGGATTGCTCATAATTCATCAAGAACCAAAATTTGCTAAATTAGGGTTTTGCATGAAAAGTCAACTCAACTTTGACCAAGCATAACTTTCTCATACTTTATGTGAAATGACCCATAAAAAGCTCATTTTTAAGAGGATGCAATGCCCTACAATCTATCCTCATCTCCAAAGTTCAAAATATGCACTCACAAGAAGTTATGAATTTGGACATTATAGGTCATTTTGAAAAGTCAACAAAAACACCTTTTTTGTCAAAGCTTCATACATGAACATGGAATACCAAATTGAGATGAGACCAAAATGGTCGCTTAGAGGATATCTCAAGATTTCTAAAAAGTCCAAGAACACCTTCAAAGAGTCAAAATTGAGGAAGTTATGCATTGGTGAAGTTGACCTTTTTTGCAAAATTGTCAAAAGTCAACTATGCCTCAAATTGCAATTTTTGCTAAATGGGCCTAATCTTTTGCACTTGTTTTGAGTTGGTAGCATGGTCCACGAGTCCTATCTCTTCCCACTTGTCTTTATCTTATTTTTATTATTTATTTTGATTTTTATTTGAATTAAATAAATTTAAATCAAAACAAATCATAGAAAATCCAAATCATTGAAACCTCAAGATATTGTGCATGTTTTAGGTCCTATATCCAGCTAGCAATTGGATTAATTCGTGCAAGGCATAGGTGGGCACAAAAAAGTTTGAGTTTGGCCTATTTTTGGAAGGATCTTCAAGTGAATCAAATCAAAATCAAAAGCCATAGTGGATGAAGATTGAGAACACTTTTTCAACCCTAATTCATTCCTCAGTATATAGTATACAATTGCACACCTAAAACACAAGGCTGGAGAGGCGCACAAAGTCAGAACAAACTTGAAAAAATCAAAGAAAAGTGGTGATTCGATTTTTCACTTCCAGGCACTTTCAAGATCCCCTAGCCATCTCATTCGATTCCTGGGATCACAACCAAGCTATACCAACCAAGAACAAGGAGTTTCCAGCACTATAACTCACTGTAAGTCTGCCACAACAATGGCTTCTTCCTGAATTCAAATTGCATAATTTTGGCATCTATAGCATGAAATATTTGTATATTGTTGCTCCTTGAAGCATTTGCAAACTATCCATAACATTTAATTGCGTTTTTGTGGACTGTATCAAGATGTGCCATTATTAGGATTCTTGGTCTCGATTTGGGATCTTTTCACACAGGTAAAATTGGGCCATGAAAGGGGAACCATCACACTCAGAAGGTCCAGACGAGTTGATTCATGGCCTTAGATTTTATTTATCATGCTTGTGTTTGATTTTTAGAATTGCAGGATCTGTAGCTATGGACATATGTCTGTAGGTAAAAGTCTGTGACTTTTACCAACGGAGAGAGGAAGAAGATGACATATGTGGCTC
Source organism: Vicia faba (assembly GCA_948472305.1). Classification (NCBI taxonomy): domain Eukaryota; kingdom Viridiplantae; phylum Streptophyta; class Magnoliopsida; order Fabales; family Fabaceae; genus Vicia; species Vicia faba. The sequence continues at coordinate 1,020,566,204 of OX451737.1, read as the reverse complement.
CCTCTCATTCGTTCATTTAAATTTTGGCGCGTGTTTTACAGCTAGGGTCATTTTATTCATTTTATTATTATTTTTTTCATTTAATAATCAATTGAACCAAATGGCCCAGTGGTGGCCAGGGAAGCGCTAAAGGCATTGGAGGGCATGAGGTCAGGGGTTCGACCCCTGCCTCCAACATTTGCATTTTTCTTGAATTTTCTCTAAAGATTCCATGTTCCACAAAGCATGAGGACTACCACGTGACCTCAAGGCATAACCAACCAGATGTCCAGGAAGCCAGATCTGATGGCCATCATGTGGTGTCCATGGTACACCCCAGTCAATGCGCAGTATGGAGTCATGGGAGTCAACGTGGACCAGCTGTTTTGGGCCCAGAAAAGTGTTATCCACACCCCCCCCCCCAAATTACTGATTTCAGGCCCAATTCTTCTTCCTTTCTTTTATATTTTTCTTTTTTAATTTATTTAATTATCTTTACTAACAGAAATTAATAATTCTTTTTATCAAAAAAATCATAAAAATTAATGTTTTTCACCCAATTAGATTTAGGATATTCATTTTTTATACAAATATTAATTTAATTAGGTTATTTAATTTTAGGTAACTTTAATTTCTTTTGTAAATAAATTTTAAAAAACAATTAGAACAATTAGGGTTTTTGTTTCTAACTTAATTATATTTTCTTTTTCTTAAAATAACCAAAAACACAAAAATAGGTTAAATTTAGTCATTTTCTTTAATTAATTTAATTACTAATTATTTTTGTATTTAATTTAAAAACTTAATTCTTTTTCTTAAAAATAGTCAAAAACAACAAAAATAATTTTTCTTTCGATTAGGTGAGACGGGGTCAAAACCCTAATTTCTTATCGTTCTTAATTTCCTCGCGCGCGCTTTATTATTTATTTTTACCATATTAATGTAATTGCTCACAAGTTGTAATAGATTAATTAGGATCTTTTACTTTCATTTATCGCTTTTTTTACGGGTTTGTTTTTGGCTATGTAAATACCCGAAGCCTGGTAATAGCATAGCTTTACTTTCTGCCCTTTAATTTTCGCAAAAATATTAAACTGTTAGATGTATGATATTAGGGCTGCATGACAAGAATGTATGATTAACTTTAACATGGTTAGAAAACCCTAAATGTGCAAAGATAATAACTTGAAATTGAATCACTCGCACATGCACATTCCTAGGGTATACTCTCACTTAGGTTGCCTTCGATAAACGGACATTAGGTATAGGATATTTTAGTGGTCGCTCTCTTGTCTAAACAAAGATCAAAATCCCGTTCGGAAAATTTGCCTCGGAATGGTTGCCTCGTAATTGTTTCCTCGAATATTGATCTCAAAAACACTTCGTAACACTCTTTAAGACAGAAGCAAGGGTTAAATCGAAGTCAAAAACTTTTTTTTTCAATTCAAACACAGAAGCAAATTTTGAAAATGATGAGCAAGTACCTAAGAGCCCGTAAATAACCACGGATAGAAAGGGTGTTAATACCTTCCATTTCTATAATCTACCCCCCGTACTTAGAAAATCTCGAAAAGGGAATTTTTTGTGCTTTTTTCCTTTCCAGTTGGATAAAATAAAAGTCGGTGGAGACTCTTGCTTATCGCGACATTTTGCAAACACAAACGCAAAACGCAAACCAGCAATTCCTAAAACAGCCCGATTCTAGCCACCGTATCACATGGTGCATTCGGAAAAAACACATTATTTTGAAGTTGTCAGAGAGGTGTAGTCGTGGAACCAACCAGAAGACCCCTTGTAATCTTTGGAGTCTTAGGATCTGTCATCCCGCTTTCTCTCTCCTGCTCGAGGGGATATCTAGGGCTCCTCGCTTTTCAAGGGTTTGGCACTCTCTCGGTGCCTTGAATCCCTGGAACTGTTGGCCGCTTCTTTCTCCTCGTACTGAATGTACGCTTGAGCCTTGAGGAGGAGGGAGTCAGGCGTGGCTGGAGTTTCAATGCCCACAACCTTCGCGAAGTTGGTTTGGGGACAAATCCCTCGTTCAAGAAGGTACTTCTTAATTGCATCGGTCGTTGATACCCATAGAAATTCTTTGTTAAAGAACTCGATATATGAATATAGAGATTCGTTTATTCCCTGGATAATTGCTTCAAGTGAAGCCTCTCCTTTTGGATGTCGATGGGAGGCGGTGAAGTGCCTCGAAAATATCTTTCTGAATTGTTTCTAGGAAGTGATAAATTCATGGGGAAGAATTTTGTACCAAGCCATGGCACCTTTTCTCAGAGTGGTCAGGAGAAATTTATATTTGATTGCGTCTTTCATGCATCGATTATCAAGTACGGCGGTGATATCTTCTATATGATCATCAGGATCGATTGTACAATCATAGGATCCTAATGGGGGCGGCTTCTCGAGCTCAACCAGGAGTCATGCCTCAATAATTTATGTCGATAACGAGCCATGGAGCTCGTCGTCATCAGTCTTTTCTGGCGATGATGACGATTAGTGATGGTTTATTCCTCCTCGGGCATCATGATCTCTTCGAGGGGAGGGGCTCCTCCCTCGTCGCCTCGGTCTGGGTGGTAGTGACCTGCTGCAGTCGTCTTTTCAGGTGTTCTTCATCTTTTTGGAAATCGGAGAGTCTTTATCCTTCTTGGGAGGTGCTCAGTCATGCTTCTTACAGAAAGAAACATTGAGACTTTCCTTTCTTGGAGGACGCCCCTTTCGGGAAGGTGATATGCTGGAGGAGTTATGTCGTCGGTGTCTCTGAGGGGAAGATCTTGACTGCTTCCACTCCAGAGCCCCCATCCTTTTACTCTTTTAGAGGATGAGGGAGTTGGTTCACTTAAGGGAAGGTATCAGTGCTGTTATGGGTTGGTCAGTGCTCTGCGGAATGGGGACCGATTACAGAATCTTTGGCTAGTCTTTGACAGGGTTCTTGGGAAACTGTTCGTCCAAGAATAGATTGTTTTCGCAATTAGTGTCTATGGAATCCGAGATGTCGTATGTTCGTTACGGGCGCCGAAGTTATCCTCGAGGTGAGGATGTTTTAGGATTTTATCGGTCTTGTGTGTCGGGGAGAGCACAGTCTTTCTAGATAGGTGGTGATCACCATGGTCGGCCATGATTGATGAATGGAGAGGATCTTTGGTCTTCGAATTTTGGGAATAGAAAACGGGGAAGATAGATTCCCACAGACGGTGTCACTGATCTTACAAGTTGATTAGAGCCTGCAAGGTGGCCGGATGATGATCTTCAAACGGGATGGAAAGTCGAGGAGGAAAAAAGGGGTTTTACCTGCAAGGCACTCCAACGATCAAGTAAGTGTGGGAGCAAAGAGATACAAGCAAAGTATTAAATTTTTAGTGATGAATAGTGTATATTCGATACCTGGCTCTCACATGAGTGAGGGTTTATATAGTGCCCCTGGAGCTTGACAATTGGTCTCTATTTTTAAGCCTAGATATATGGGTCTGCAAAAATAGGTAATTGCCATGACTTGGTCAAACTAACCAGGTGTCCCTGCAACTAGCCGTTAGTTACGAGGAGGAGTTAGGTTACGGGCGGTGGTCTGGTCAATTCTTGGTTGTCTGGCTGACTTGAGGTTGGGCAGACTGAGAGGCGCTCGTCAATTGTCATTGGTCAGTGCTGGTTCAGGAGAGAAAATGATCGATGGTGCCCGACGGATGGCGGGAGAGTCTGGGCCGTGCTGAAGGAGGAGGTTAGACTGGACTCACTCTAGCCGTTGGGCTAGTTTTGATAATATTTATAAAAATAGAATAAAAAAAACTTATTCCCATTAAGAAAAAAAAATTAAGATTCAATCATTAATTTAAAAATAATATTTATCATTAATAACATATATTAGTGAAATGATTACATCAATAATATATATTTTATTTTTCAATATATTATCTTAAAAATTATTGTATCTTTAATTCAAAATAATTTTAAAATTAAAAATATTAGTAACATCATCAATTAAAAAATAATATATTTTTCTCGTGTTTGAATCTATACATGGTTTTAAATATATTTACTTTAATTTTCTATATATATACAAAAGATGTAATAATACAAGCGTTCGTACGAATTTTAGTCTGAATACCCATGTGTTTACATGGATATTGATGTGTTACCCGTGCATTCGCACGAATATTGTTGTGATACGCGTATTTGTTTACCGATATAAAAATATTTCTATCAATAATTTTTTTTTTGTTTTTTGTTTATAGAAAATATTTGTATCAACAATGTATTTTTTCTGTTTATAGAAATATTTAAATAAACAATTTTTTTTCCATTTATAAAATTAACCTTGTTTATCAAATATAAAAAAATATGGATAGTGATCTGACCTGATCAGAAATGGACCGTCACGGCTGGCTCCGAGCTGAAAGCTTTTTGAACGAGGTGGGGGGGGGGGTACCTGCAAGGCACTCCGATGCTGAAGTAAGTAGAAGCACGAGCAGGCAATAATTAAGTTTATGGGTAGAATGATGAATATCTGACCCTCTGGAAACAGAGGGTATTTATAGCCCCCAGCGCTGGGCCAAGGTTCCTTCATTGGGCCGGGCAGGTTTGGCCCAATAGAGGAACTTCCAGGTTCTACGTGCGTAGTGGGGACCCGCACGTGGTCCCCTTCCTGGATGTTCTGCGTGAAGTGCGGGCGGACGGAGACGCGGTCTTTTCGGGGTCTCGTTGGGAGCACAGTGGACTGAGTCTGCCCTAGTTGGGGTGCTCGAGGTGATGTCGAGCTGGACAGCAGGATGTCGAGCTGGAGGTGTAGAGGTCGAGCACATGACCTCAGGGAGCACGTCGGGCACGACTGTGACCCTTTGGTCGGCGTGGTCCTCAGCAAGTCCATTTGGATTGGGCCTTAGCAATGCTTTTGGGCCTGTCGGGGCCCAGTCCAGAACAGGAGCCCCGCAAGTCGTGGTTCCTTTGTTAGGAGCAATGACTTGAACTCAGGTCGTTTCCGCTTCGGGGTCTCGCGCCCGGGACAGAGATGCAGTCCCTCGAGGGCCTCTACATGCCGTGCTCGGAGACATCTTCCACAGTGGGTGCTCGGAGGATCCTCACCGGCGTGTGTCTGTCGAGCACACGAGGTACCTTTCGGGAACTGTGTCGCCACCCTATGATGATAGGGTCATCATTGCGTTGGGAGCAGAGCGTCGAGGAGAGAAACTCCGTGGCTGCCCGAGATGACGTTTGATATTCCACGTCATCACTATAAATAGGTACCTTGGGCCCCATAACACGTTTCTACTCTTCGCGCTCCTACTGCTGTTGTTCTTCCTGATTTTTCATAGCTGTGATCTTCTGTTACAGATTCTTTTCCTCCGTAGCCGAATCCACTTTTTGATTCAAGTAAGTGACTTATCTTCTTCATTTTCCTGTTGTAATGCATGATTTTCAGCGTTTGTAGACGTTTTAGGGACTGTGCGCGTGGGACTAGCCCGGTAAACTCATACTTAGCTCGACATATTCATGCTTAGAACCGGCAAACACATGCTCGTGGCCGGTAGATTCATAGTTTTAGGTAATAATCAGCAGCGCTGCCCGGGGTCTTCATGATCCAGGGCGCCTGATTCATGATCGTGCCCGGTATGTTCATGGTCCTGGCCGTGGGTCTCATGATGTTGCTCGCCATGTTCATACCTTGGGTCGACATGTTGGAGAGTGGCCGCGTAGTCGGTTTGGAGAAGAACACATCAAGTTTTCTGGATGTCGGGGAGGCGACTACTTGTGTAAACTGACTTTTGTGGTCGTGCATGGGACGACGTGGTTTGTCGAGCGTATGGTTTCGTGCCCAATTGACTGGTTTCCCGTGCTCTGCAGGTAACCATGGCGGACGAGCCGTGCTCCTCTGGACGTCACGAACATGAGGAACAAAGTGCCGATGAGGCGGTCAGCTTGATTGATACTGTCGACGACCCTTTGCTGGATTGGGAGGGCGCCGAGCCCCGAGGAATCGCGTCGATATATAGCCGAAGTGACCGAAATCCATATGCTGTCCTCGAAGCGGGCCAGGGCCAGCCTGACTTTCAAAATAATTTCGTTGTCATGCGTCCGACCTCCCGTGCCCGGATCAGCTCGGTGTACCCAGAGTATAGCTTCCCGATGTACGAGATCGCGTTCAAAGATCTTGGGCTGCAGCTGCCCTTCAGTGATTTTCAGACTGGGGTCTTCACTCATCTGGAGTTGGCCCCGTCACAGCTACACCCGAACTCACTGGCCTTTATCCGGGCGTTTGAGCTGACATGTCGCTTTCTGAGGATCGGGGCGACCATACCGCTCTTCTTTAGAATTTTTCATCTGCAGCGCCAGTCCCGAGGAGGGAAGCACAACTGGGTCTCCTTGAAACAGTCGAGGAGACTATTCAAAATGTACATGGACTCCGTGAGGGGTTTTAAAGACAAGTGGTATGTCGTGCGGCCAGTTACCACATCTGCTTTAGGGTCCCTGTACGGGGAGGAGGCGCCCATAAGCGATGATGACGGGGAGGCGGTCTTAGGCAACGATGGGTATCCTGTGATGGCCCGTACAGCCAAGTTCCCTGTGCATTGGATGTTCAGGCACTAGGAGCACGGGACCGGATACTACCATACTGCTGCCGGGGACATGTGTTCGGAGGACGAGGAGGCGTACGCCACTCTTTGTCGGTTCGTCGACAGCTTCCACCCCGCCCGGTGGGCCACTAGGGAAGGGGACGATGTCTTGGATGCAGAGGGTTATCCGACATTTGAGTCCCAGCCGATTGATACCAAGGCGCTCGTGGAGTGTCAGACGTTCAGGCAGGCTGCTCGTCTGCTAGTTCGTTTATTGCTTGAATTTCTTTACTCGTCATTCATTTATGAACTTGCTCGACACTAACCCGTCTTTTATTTTGTGCAAGTTCGATGGCTGGTCGACGGGAAAGACTTTTGAAGTTGTCTTGCGACCAGAAGCGAGGCAGGAGGGTCGTGAAGGCTCCCCAGGCGACGAGGATGGGCCCGCCACACAGTCCGGGCGCTCCTCAGGTGGTGAGGGTGGATTCGTCGCCCAGCTCGAGGGCCGCGACGGACGGGATCCCAGAGGTTGAAGAGGTCGATCCTAATGCCGTCCTGATACAAAGGAAGGGGACCCGGGTGGAAAGCGGTCCGGCTGTCAGCGAGGACGCCAGCGCTGTCAGGTCTTTCGGGTTTCCCCCTTGTTTCAAAGAGGAGGGTTTCTTCGAGAGATTCCCTCTGTCGGTGGTTGCCGACGAGGCTGAGACTATCAAAAGGATGAGTAAGGAGGATCGGAAGAGGCATCTGGCCGCCAGCATGGATGGGCTGGTGAAAATGGCCGAAATGGCCCTGGTGTTGACCGAGGAAGGGGGGGATCTTGTCCGTATTGAAGAACTTGAGGAGGAGAAAGCGGCTCTTACCTCGAGCTCGCGGAAGTTGAAGACTGCCCTGGAACGCTCCGAGGAGATGTTCCGCGAGCAAACAGTGCTGCTGGATGCTGAGAGGGAGATGCTGGTCCTGGAGAAGGAAAGGTCGGGGAAGCTGGCCGAGGAGGGGGAGTTTCTCCGTGCGGACAGGAATCGTCTGGAGTCTGACATCGGGCGCTTGACCCAACAAATCGAGGACATGAGAGTCGCCATGCTTCCTGTCGAGGACGAGCCGAAGGACATAGCGGCTTTGAAGAGTCGATCGGAGTTGGTCACCCATATCCGGCTACTCGAGGCAGATTGCGTCGGTACTCTGGAGGAGGGGTTCGACTCCGCAGTCGGCCAGCTTTCCTTGTTAAACCCAGGTTTGGTCACTAAGGGGACGGGCCACACACATCAGATCGTGGATGGCGTGATCGTGCCCCCGCCCGACTCTCCAGTTGTCGACAATGACGGTTCTGGGGAAGCCTGATTGTAGGATAGCGGGCATGCATGCCTTTGACATTTGTATTTTTTGGGCCTGCGTGCCCGTCGGTTGTATGTTATAAACATCGCCGGCCTTCTTGGTCGGTTTATAATTGTTTGCTTTGTCGCCTTCGGGCATTTTTATTTGAATGAATGCTGTTTTACATTTGAATGTTTTGCCCGTGTTTGAAATCTTTATATATTTGCGTAAAATTTAGCCTAAGTCATGGGCCCGAGGAGTGCCCGTAAGTGGCTGTGATTTAGCGGGCGAGTCTGCCCGTCTTTCGTTTGTATATGTGCCCGGCCCTCTTTGGCTGGCCAGAGTCAGCTAAGTGTTGCGCTCGAGGGGAGAGACTTCCTTTTGACCCTTTTAGATGGCCCGTCATTCTTGACGACTTGTCGGGCATATGGAGCGAAGTTGCTCAGTCGGGCGCGAAGCCCGGTAGGGACTATTCGCCCTTGGCGTGAACTGCCCATCGTGAGCTGGGTGTTCTGCCTTACGGGTACAACGACGGTGGTGCTCGATGTAGCTGTCCACGTCGGGCACTATCGTTTATCCTCGTTTGCCGAGCGATGTTGTGCGATTTTAGCCGTATGTCGGGCTTGTACCTCAGCCTTTATACGAAGTCGGACGTTTTTCCTCGTTGACCGAGCGCGGGTGCCGCAGGTCGAGGGTCCCAGGTGTTAGTAGTTTTCAACTGTAGTACTGCTTTAGCTTAGCAGCGTTCCAGGGTCGTGGTAATGGCTCTCCGTCTAATTGCTCGAGATAGTACGCCCCGGTACCAGTGGTGTCGTGGACGCGATAAGGTCCTTCCTAGTTCGCGGCCAGCTTCCCTTCGCGGGAATCCTTCTGGTTCCTACGTAATACCTGGCTGCCGATTTCGAACTCGCGCTTGATGACCTTGTTGTTGTGGCATAGAGCCACTCGTTGTTTTAGGGTGGCTTCGCGCAGGGCTGCACCCGATCGGATTTCCTCGACTAGGTCGAGTTCGTCCCTTAGCGCCTCTTCGTTCATTTCTTCGTCGAGGGGGTTCTCTGTTCGTCGTGATGGTTCCATGATTTCGACCGGGATGACAGCCTCGGTGCCATATGTCAGTCGAAATGGCGTCTCGCCCGTCGTTGAGTGGGGCGTGGTGCGGTAAGCCCACAAGACGCTGTGGAGCTCCTCGACCCATCCCCTCTTGGCCTCGCCGAGTCTTCGTTTGATTCCTCGGAGGATGACTTTGTTCGCGGCTTCGTCTTGCCCGTTGGTCTGAGGGTGCTCGACCGACGTGAAATGTTGTTTTGTCCCTAGTTTGGTGACGAAGTCCTGGAACCCGTGGTCGATGAACTGGGTACCGTTGTCGGTCACCAGGGCCCGCGGAATTCCGAATCTGGCGAGGATGTTTCTTTTGTAGAAACGGAGGATATTGTGCGAGGTGATTTTTGCGAGGGCCTCGGCCTCGATCCATTTTGTGAAGTAATCCACGGCGACGATGAGAAATTTGTTCTGGTAGGTTCCTTGCACGAAGGGCCCGAGGATGTCCATACCCCACCAGGCGAACGGCCACGGGGACGACAATATGCTCAGCTCGTGCGGAGGGGCGAGGTGCATGTCCCCGTGCTTCTGGCACTTATCACATTTTTTACGTGTTCCTTGGCATCCTGTTGCATCGTCGGCCAGTAGTATCCTGCTCGAAGGGCTTTCCTTGCTAAGGATTTACCGCCCATGTGCTGGGCGTTGATCCCTTCGTGTATCTCCCGCAGTACTTCGGGGATGGTGGACTCGTCGATGCATTTCAGGAGGGGGATGGAGAATCCTCTTCGGTACAGTTTCTGCTCGAGAACCACGTAGGAACATGCTCGTCGCTTGGTAACGGCAGCTTCGGCCTGGTTCGACGGGAGTTCTCCTTTTGTCAGGAAATTATAAACCGGGGTCATCCAGGACGTGGCATCCCCGATGGCATGGATCTCGACTGTAGTCGAGGGTCGTTCGATACTTAGACGTGTTAGAGATTCCTGGATGACGGATTTGTTCCCGTCCTTCTTTTGTGTGCTCGCAAGTTTGGACAATACGTCCGCCCTCGTGTTTTGCTCGCGGGGAACATGTGAAATTTCTGCTCGTGCGAACTTTGTCATGTGTTTTTTGACTAAGTTCAAATACTCGATGAGGTTGTCGTTTTTGGCCTGGTAGCTCCCCTTTACTTGAGAGGCGACGAGCTGGGAGTCGGTGTAGATCTGTACCTCGCGGGCTCCCAGGTCCTCGGCTAGTCTCAGTCCTGCGAGCAGGGCTTCGTATTCTGCCTGGTTGTTTGACGTCGGGAAGGAGAGAGCTAAGGAGTGCTCGATTACTACGCCTTCTTCGTTTTCCAGGAGGATTCCTGCGCCGCTTCCGGACGAGCTGGATGCTCCATCGACGAAGATGGTCCACTTGTGTTCTTTCCCCGGGGGAGGGTCGTGAGTGGTCATTTCCGCGACAAAGTCGGCAAAGGCCTGTGCTTTCAGGGCTTTCCTGCTTTCGTACTGAATGTCGAATTCGGAGAGTTCCAAGGACCACTTCAGCATCCTGCCCGCCATATCTGGCCGACCCAGGAGTTGCCTCACCGGTTGATCGGTTCGCACGATGATGGTGTGGCTCAGAAAGTAGTGTCTAAGCCTCCTCGCCGCATTGATGAGGGCCAGAGCAACCTTTTCTATCTGCTGGTATTTGCTTTCAGGCCCCTGTAAGGCTTTGCTCGTGAAGTAGACAGGTTTCTGCCCGTCGGGGGTCTCGCGGACAAGAGCGGCGCTGATGGCTTCGTTTGAAACGGCCAGGTATAAGTACAGCGGTTCCCCGTCGTCGGGTCGAGATAGCACGGGCGGCTGAGACAGGCTTTGCTTTAGGTGGCGAAGTGCTTGCTCGCATTCCTCATTCCATTCGAAGGCTGCTTCCTTTCGAAGGAGTTTGAAGAAGGGAAGGGCGTGCTGTGCATACTTCGCGACGAAGCGGGACAGTGACGTGAGCATGCCGTTCATGATTTGTATCGACTTCTTCGACGTCGGTGTTGGGAGGTCGGAGAATGCCCGACATTTTTCGGGGTTGGCTTCGATTCCCCGTTCTGTTAGATAGAATCCAAGGAATTTTCCTGCCTTAACCCCGAACGTGCATTTCTCGGGGTTGAACCTCATTTTGCACTGTCTTGCTTGGGCGAAGACTGTCTTGAGATGAGCTGCGTGATCGGTGTCTGCTCGGGATTTGACGATCATGTCGTCCATATATACCTCGAGCATGTCGCCGATCTGTTTGTTGAAAACTCTGTTCATCATGCGTTGGTAAGTTGCTCCGGCATTTTTCAGTCCGAAGGGCATTACGTTGTAGTAATAGTTGCCCGAGCTGGTCATGAATGCCGTGCAGTGTTTGTCGCCCAGGGCCATTGGGATTTGGTTGTATCCCGAATAGGCGTCCATGAACGACAAAGTTTTGTAGCCGGCCGAGTTGTCGACCAGCATATCTATGTTAGGCAAGGGGAAAGCATCTTTTGGGCAAGCCCGGTTGAGATCAGTATAATCAACGCACATTCTCCATTTTCCATTATTCTTTTTTACAAGTACAACATTTGACAACCAGGTGGAATACCGGGCTTCAGAAATAAAATTTGCCTCTAGGAGGTCTTTTACAGCTTTTTCAGCAGCCTCCGCTTTTTCTAGAGACTGCCTACGCCTACGCTGTACTACGGCCTTGGCGGCTGGATCAATGGCGAGGTGGTGACAGGCGACCTCAGGGTCGAGTCCGGGCATCTCCGCAGCGCTCCAGGCGAAGAGATCAGCATTCTCGCGCAGACAGGCCTTGATTTGCTTCCTGTCCAAGTCGGGGAGGTCTTTGCCAATCTTCACTCCCTTGGTCGGGTCTGTGCCGAGGGGAATGAGTTCAAAATCCCCGTCCGGAATTGGTCGGAGTGGGATTTGCTCGCTGCTGGATGGCTCGTCCTGATCGAAGCGGGTGTCGAGGGCTATGGAGTCGACCTTTGGTGGAGCCTTCTGGACTTCTTCCTCGGGGGATGCTTTCCTATCGGGCTCCTGTTTTGTCCTTTTAGCGGGTCTGGTCCCTATGTCGACGGTATCCCGTCCCTTGGAAGCAGCGTTGAAGCACCTACGGGCAGCGGCTAGGTCTCCTTGGATGGTGGCTACCCGTGCCCTCCTGGTGTAGAACTTCATCTTCAGATGGACGGTCGAGGGCACCGCTGTTAGCTCTGCCAGTGTCGGTATCCCCAAGATGCAATTTGTATAGAGACGGGCAGTCAATGATGAGGAACCGGACCTTAACTTGTCTCGTAGCCGTTCCTTCGCCGAACGTTACCAGGAGCTCGACATAACCCCACGGTTTGGAAGTCGAGCCGTTGAAGCCTTGTAGATCCGACCCCACATACAGAGAGAGATGTGAGTCGTCCAACTGTAAGGTTCGGAACAGCTGGTTGTACATCACGTCGACGGAACTTCCCTCGTCGACCAGGATGCGATGCACGTCAAAATTGGCCATTCTTGCCCTTATCAGTAAGGGGATGACCGCGTTCGGGGCTCCACCGGGGAGTTCTTCTAGATAGAAGGTGATGGGCTCTGACCTGCCCTTCACCCTTTCGAACGTTACTGTTTGCGGGGGAGCCGCGTCGACCAGCTCGTCCAACTTCCTCTTAGCTGAATTGATGGTGAGGTCGTTGAACCCGCCCCCGTTGATGACCATGGCGGAGGGAAAGTATTCCTACCTGCTGTGCATTGTCAGGGGCTCCTGCAGGTGCTCGGGAATGTCGAAATCCTCGGGCCTGGTTACCGAGAAGGCGGTCTGGATAGGCACCGACTCGTCTGATGGTCGGGCGTCTTCTTCTGGCTCCTTGGCCTCATGGGCGTCACGACGAGGAGCGTCGTTTCGCCTGTACTGCGCGAGCCTCCCTCCCTTGATGAGGGTTTCAATGGCATCCTTGAGGTGGACGCAGTCCTCTGTCAAATGACCATGACTCCTATGGTATTGACAGTATTTATTTTTATCCGCCCCTGGCTTGGTGGGAGCAGGTCGGGGACGCTTGACGCTGCCGTCCTTGAAATCTGTACTGGCACACTCCGCCAAAATACGCTCGCGGGAAGCTGTGAGCGGAGTGTACTCGGTGAAACGGCCCGATGGGCCCCTTTATTCCCGGACTTCCCGGGGTCGATCTTCTTTCCTTTTCTCCCCGGTATGTCGGGGAGGAGCCTCTTGCCGTGAACTGCTGCTGTTGTTGGGACCCCGAGCCCTGGAGTCTCGGGCTCTATTGGCCGCCTCCCTCTCCTCGTAGTCCGTATATGCTCGGGCCTTATCGAGGAGGGCATCAAATGTCGGAGGTGGCTCGATACCCACAGCCTTTCTGAATTCTGTGCCGGGGAGGAGACCCCTCTCCAGCAAGTATCTTTTCATATGGTCCGCGCAGGGGACCTGTATTGCTTCTCGGTTGAAGCGGTTGATGAACTCCCTCAAAGTTTCATCTTTTCTTTGGATGATGGCCTCGAGGGCCGCCTCGGTCTTTGGATGGCGCCGAGAAGCTGTGAAGGAACTGATGAACTGGTTCTTTAGGTTCCGCCATGACGTGATTGAGCCCAGGGCGAGTCCTTTATACCAGTCCATGGCCGCCTTCCTGAGATTCGTGGGGAAAAGACGGCACTTGATGGGCCCCCCGACATTATGATAATGGAGCATGGCTTCGAACCCGTCAATGTGGTCGACCGGGTCCGCAACTCCGTCATACTCCTTCAGATGTGGGGGCTTCTCCATGCCCGGGGGGATGGGTGCATCCATGATGGCCTGCGACAGGGGACCGCGGGGGTCGTCCTCGTCGCTCCTCTCCGGAGACAGAGATGGGGACCTGTAGTATTGTCTGGCACGGTGGTCGTGCTGAGTTTCCCTCGAGCGTGATGCTCGGTGGTTGAATGTCACACGTCCGTCCCCGGCGTGTCTCTTGTCGTGCCTTGCCGGGTCGCGACTGGGTTCTCCGGCAGGGATGGCGGGCTGTCTCTCCAAATAGGGGTGCCTTTGCTTTGGCCGGGGAGAGGGGCTTCTAGAGTTCTCCCTGTAGTGTCTCCGCGGGGGAGAAGGGTGTCGAACTTTTGTGACCCGAGGAGGTGGAGAATGTGGCCTCCGATACCTCCTCGGGGGTCTTCGGTCATCTTCAAGTGCCCTTAGTCTTTCTCCTTGGGAGAAGATGAGATAGTTTGTCTGATTAATGGTCGCGAACAGTGCCTGAGTCGTGGCATCTGCCCCGGCGGGAACTGGGACTTCATGGAACCGGGCAGCTCTGTAATGAGCGAGGGCCGCCGGGTCGTCTTCAAGTGGTGGTGGGAGCGGGGAGGACGGTGCAGTAGCCCCGTCCCTGCAGGAGGAAGTCCCAGGGGCGGTCGTCACAGGAATGGTACTATGGCCGGGGTCGCCGGGGTTATCGAGGTGTCCGTTTTTATCCGCCGTGCCGTTATTGATGTCGGCGACACGAACGTTCTGCTCAACGCGAGCTGGATCAGCCATGACAGGTAGTTGGATTTTGAGCTTTGGTCTTTTAAGTTGTTTGTTAGACGGGGAAGCTAGATTCCCACAGACGGTGCCACTGATCTGACCTGATCAGAAATGGACCGTCACGGCTGGCTCTGAGCTGAAAGCTTTTTGAACGAGGTGGGGGGTACCTGCAAGGCACTCCGATGCTGAAGTAAGTAGAAGCACGAGCAGACAATAATTAAGTTTATGGGTAGAATGATGAATACCTGACCCTCTGGAAACAGAGGGTATTTATAGCCCCCAGCGCTGGGCCAAGGTTCCTTCATTGGGTCGGGCAGGTTTGGCCCAATAGAGGAACTGCCAAGTTCTACGTGCGTAGTGAGGACCCGCACGTGGTCCCCTTCCTGGATGTTCTGCGTGAAGTGCGGGCGGACGGAGATGCGGTCTTTTCGGGGTCTCGTTGGGAGCGCAGTGGACTGAGTCTGCCCTAGTTGGGGTGCTCGAGGTGATGTCGAGCTGGACAGCAGGATGTCGAGCTGGAGGTGTAGAGGTCGAGCACATGACCTCAGGGAGCACGTCGGGCACGACTGTGACCCTTTGGTCGGCGTGGTCCTCAGCAAGTCCATTTGGATTGGGCCTTAGCAATGCTTTTGGGCCTGTCGGGGCCCAGTCCAAAACAGGAGCCCCCAAGTCGTGGTTCCTTTGTTAGGAGCCATGACTTGAACTCAGGTCGTTTCCGCTTCGGGGTCTCGCGCCCGAGACAGAGATGCAGGCCCTCGAGGGCCTCTCTGTGCCGTGCTCGGAGACATCTTCCGCAGTGGATGCTCGGAGGATCCTCACCGGCGCGTGTCTGTCGAGCACACGAGGTACCTTTCGGGAACTGTGTCGCCACCCTATGATGATAGGGTCATCATTGCGTTGGGAGCAGAGCGTCGAGGAGAGAAACTCCGTGGCTGCCCGAGGTGACGTTTGGTATTCCACGTCATCACTATAAATAGGTACCTTGGGCCCCATAACACGTTTCTACTCTTCTCACTCCTACTGCTGCTGTTCTTCCTGATTTTTCATAGTTGCGATCTTCTGTTACAGATTCTTTTCCTCCGTAGCCGAATCCACTTTTTGATTCAAGTAAGTGACGTATCTTCTTCATTTTCCTGTTGTAATGCATGATTTTCAGCGTTTGTAGACGTTTTAGGGACTGTGCGCGTGGGACTAGCCCGGTAAACTCATACTTAGCTCGACATATTCATGCTTAGGACCGGCAAACGCATGCTCGTGGCCGGTAGATTCATAGTTTTAGGTAATAATCAGCAGTGCTGCCCAGGGTCTTCATGATCCAGGGCGCCTGATTCATGATCGCGCCCGGTATGTTCATGGTCCTGGCCGTGGGTCTCATGATGTTGCTCGCCATGTTCATACCTTGGGTCGACATGTTGGAAAGTGGCCGCGTAGTCGGTTTGGAGAAGAACACATCAAGTTTTCTGGATGTCGGGGAGGCGACTACTTGTGTAAACTGACTTTTGTGGTCGTGCATGGGACGACGTGGTTTGTCGAGCGTATGGTTTCGTGCCCAATTGACTGGTTTCCCGTGCTCTGCAGGTAACCATGGCGGACGAGCCGTGCTCCTCTGGACGTCACGAACATGACGAACAAAGTGCCGATGAGGCGGTCAGCTTGATTGATACTGTCGACGACCCTTTGCTGGATTGGGTGGGTGCCGAGCCCCGAGGAATCGCGTCGATATATAGCCGAAGTGACCGAAATCCATATGCTGTCCTCGAAGCGGGCCAGGGCCAGCCTGACTTTCAAAAGAATTTCGTTGTCATGCGTCCGACCTCCTGTGCCCGGATCTGCTCGGTGTACCCAGAGTATAGCTTCCCGATGTATGAGATCGTGTTCAAAGATCTTGGGCTGCAGCTGCCCTTCAGTGATTTTCAGACCGGGGTCTTCACCCATCTGGAGTTGGCCCCGTCACAGCTACACCCGAACTCACTCGCCTTTATTCGGGCGTTTGTGCTGACATGTCGCTTTCTAAGGATCGGGGCGACCATACCGCTCTTCTTTAGAATTTTTCATCTGCAGCGCCAGTCCCGAGGAGGGAAGCACAGCTGGGTCTCCTTGAAACAGTCGAGGAGACTATTCAAAATGTACATGGACTCCGTGAGGGGTTTTAAAGACAAGTGGTATGTCGTGCGGCCAGTTACCACATCTGCTTTAGGGTCCCTGTACGAGGAGGAGGCGCCCATAAGCGATGATGACGGGGAGGCGGTCTTAGGCAACGATGGGTATCCCGTGATGGCCCGTACAGCCAAGTTCCCTGTGCATTGGATGTTCAGGCACTACGAGCACGGGACCGGATACTACCATACTGCTGCCGGGGACATGTGTTCGGAGGACGAGGAGGCGTACGCCACTCTTTGTCGGTTCGTCGACAGCTTCCACCCCGCCCGGTGGGCCACTAGGGAACGGGACGATGTCTTGGATGCAGAGGGCTATCCGACATTTGAGTCCCGGCCGATTGATACTAAGGCGCTCGTGGAGTGTCAGACGTTCAGGCAGGCTGCTCGTCTTCTAGGTTGTTTATTGCTTGAATTTCTTTGCTCGTCATTCATTTATGAACTTGCTCGACACTAACCCGTCTTTTCTTTTGTGCAGGTTCGATGGCCGGTCGACGGGAAAGACTTTTGAAGTTGTCTTGCGACCAGAAGCGAGGCAGGAGGGTCGTGAAGGCTCCCCAGGCGACGAGGATGGGCCTGCCACACAGTCCGGGCGCTCCTCAGGTGGTGAGGGTGGATTCGTCGCCCAGCTCGGGGGCCGCGTCGGACGGGATCCCAGAGGTTGAAGAGGTTGATCCTAATGCCGTCCTGATACAAAGGAAGAGGACCCGGGTGGAAAGCGGTCCGGCTGTCAGCGAGGACGCCAGCGCTGTCAGGTCTTTCGGGTTTCCCCCTTGTTTCAAAGAGGAGGGTTTCTTCGAGAGATTCCCTCTATCGGTGGTTGCCGACGAGGCTGAGACTATCAAAAGGATGAGTAAGGAGGATCGGAAGAGGCATCTGGCCGCCAGCATGGACGGGCTGGTGAAAATGGCCGAAATGGCCCTGGTGTTGTCCGAGGAAGGGGGGATCCTGTCCGTATTGAAGAACTTGAGCAGGAGAAAGCGGCTCTTACCTTGAGCTCGCGGAAGTTGAAGACTTCCCTGGAACGCTCCGAGGAGATGTTCCGCGAGCAGACAGTGCTGCTGGATGCTGAGAGGGAGATGCTGGTCTTGGAGAAGGAAAGGTCGGGGAAGCTGGCCGAGGAGGGGGAGTTTCTCCGTGCGGACAGGAATCGTCTGGAGTCTGTCATCGGGCGCTTGACCCAACAAATCGAGGACATGAGAGTCGCCATGCTTCCTGCCGAGGACGAGCGAGAGGACATAGCGGCTTTGAAGAGTCGATCGGAGTTGGTCGCCCATATCCGGCTACTCGAGGCAGATTGCGTCGGTACTCTGGAGCAGGGGTTCGACTCCGCAGTCGGCCAGGTTTCCTTGTTAAACCCAGGTTTGGTCACTGAGGGGACGGGCCACACACATCAGATCGTGGATGGCGTGATCGTGCCCCCGCCCGACTCTCCAGTTGTCGACAATGACGGTTCTGGGGAAGCCTGATTGTAGGATAGTGGGTCTGCGTGCCTTTGACATTTGTATTTTTTGGGCCTGCGTGCCCGTCGGTTGTACGTTATGAACATCGCCGGCCTTTTTGGTCGGTTTATAATTGTTTGCTTTGTCGCCTTCGGGCATTTTTATTTGAATGAATGTTGTTTTACATTTGAATGTTTTGCCCGTGTTTGAAATCTTTATATATTTGCGTAAAATTTAGCCTAAGTCATGGGCCCGAGGAGTGCCCGTAAGTTTGTATGATTTAGCGGGCGAGTCTGCCCGTCTTCCGTTTGTATATGTGCCCGGCCCTCTTTGGCTGGCCAGAGTCAGCTAAGTGTTGCGCTCGAGGGGAGAGACTTCCTTTTGACCCTTTTAGATGGCCCGTCATTCTTGACGACTTGTCGGGCATATGGAGCGAAGTTGCTCAGTCGGGCGCGAAGCCCGGTAGGGACTATTCGCCCTTGGCGTGAACTGCACATCGCGAGCTGGGTGTTCTGCCTTACGGGTACAACGACGGTGGTGCTCGGTGTAGCTGTCCACGTCGGGCACTATCGTTTATCCTCGTTTGCCGAGCGATGTTGTGCGATTTTAGCCGTATGTCGGGCTTGTACCTCAGCCTTTATACGAAGTCGGACATTTTTCCTCGTTGACTGAGCGCGGGTGCCGCAGGTCGAGGGTCCCAGGTGTTGTACCCCAAAATTTGCCCTCCCATATTCTTCAAGAATTGCAAAGAGCATGCTTCAAAATCTCCCCAAGGGTTGCACAGTTCAAGGGCCTCCTAACAGTCAAAAACTAGGGTTTTGGTTCTGGCAAAGAAATTGAAGTTTTCAAGGGTCCAATCAAGTCCCACATGCCTACAAATATTGTCAAGTATCCTCATGTCAAGTTTCAAGACTTACAGCACAAAATTGTACAGTCAAAAACCCTAATTGCCCAACAGTCAACTGTAGGGGCAAAATGGTCATTTGACAGTCAAAAGTCCAAATTTTTGGTCAACATCTCATTTTGAAGCCACAAACATCATTTGATCAATGCTTGATCATGATTCTCAAAGCTTGGCTCAAAAAGTCTCAAGATGCAAAAGTTTCCATATTTAGACAGTTGAAAAAGTCAACTATAACTTGACCAAGGCATAACTTTCACATGGATTATCAGAAAAATTCCATCCAAATCTCATTTTGAAGAGAAAGACAATTCCTACAATTCCTCTTCACACTTCAAGTCCAAGAAATGCTCTCACAAAAAGTTATCGATTTCAACATTATAGGTCATTTTCAAAAGTCAACAAAAAGGGACTTTAAGTCAAGGGACATAACTTGAGATTGGTAAATCAAAATGACATGGGACCAAAGACATTAGTTAGAGGACTTCAAGACCTTTCCAAAATGTCCAAGAACATGATCAAAGCTTAAAAATTGAGCAAGATATGCCTTGTGGAAGTTGGGAAATTTTTGGGTATTTTGAAAAGTCAACTTTGCTTCAAATGCCTTAAAATTGCTAATGGGCCACATTTTCTTCCAAGATTCATCATTCAAAGCATATGCACGACCATTTGGCCCAAAGGGAGCTTATTCATCATTTTTATTTATTTATTTGAATTTTTAATTGCTATTAATTCATTTAATAAAATAAAATATATGAAAAATACCAAAGCAAGCTTTTCAAATCTTTTTATGCATGAAATATCTTCAAGATTTCGTGCATTATCTGGTATGGAAAGAATCAAGGTGATTTGGACATAATTGGTATCAAATATGCATGGAAAAGATTTGAAAATATATGCATGAAAATCAAATATGCATTCCATCAATGCAAGGATTTTTTGGATCAAAAACTCAACCCTAATCCATCCTCATATAAGTGTGATCAAAACCTAAGGCCAAGAGACCTGGAAGCTGCGCCCAAAGCTGAAGAAGAACATTGCACTTTTTGTGAAAAATTCCAAAACTGAAAACGCGATTCCAAAACATTTCAAGGCAAGAAAACTATCCCATTACACTCCTGAGGCTTCAAGGAACGTATACTGATCAAAACCATCAACTCTAACGTCAAGAAACGGTAGAACGACCGTGTCCTGTTCATGATTTTTTCCATATTCTTGTATCATAATTCATACATTGTTTGCAATTTTTAATATTGGATTTGTATTCATTGGATCATTCTAAAGCTAACCATATGTTTTAATTGAGTTTTTATGCATAGTACGCGATTTCACCATTGAAGCTCGCTAGGGTTCCTCAAGCTCCAAATTGGGCATTTTCGTATACTGTAAAATTAGGACATCCCAGTACCATGGCTAAACTCAGGAAGCTTGGACGAACTTAACACACTATTCGCGCTCAATTTATGAGCCACCATATTCTATTCGCTATTTTTTATGCTTGCTATTTAGTGGGGGTTTAAAACCCCCGCTATTCAGTTTGTTTTTGTTTCAGGTACAGCAAGCAAGTGGGGAAGAAGGTGAGGTGTAAGGAGATGGTTGGTGTATTTGAATTTCGCGCGGAAAAATGCCACTAATCTTTATTTCACGTTATATTGATCACTTGTCATATTATGTACAAAGCAACACAGCAGCGCAGCTGGCAAGGTATTAGTTTGGTAAGCAATGGGACCTGGGTTCGATCCCCAGGTCCCCTCCCTTTATTCCATATTATTTTGCTAACCATGTTCCTATGCAGCACTTTCCCCAAGCGTTCATCATACACCCATAATCCAGACGTGCCACATGGCCACTGAGGGCAATCCAAAGGCCAATGTTTGAAGAGCACCATGGGCGTTAGTCAACGAGTCTACACGTAATTGCCAGAAGTCAACCAGGCCAGGAATCAATTGGGCCAGAATTGCTGGATCACACCTCCAGTTTGGGGACAGAACCCCCCATTGGTTTGCTTTTCATTCTTTTTCATATTTTTCTATTTTGTTTGTTTTAATTAGTTTTAATGTAATTCTTTAAATTAATTTACTTTCATAAAATATAAAAATAATATAAAAACCAGAAAAGACAAAAAAAAATATATATATTTTATTTTAATATCTTTGTAAATAAATTGTATCAATTAATTTAGTTTTAAATTCTAGGATTAATGCTAATGTTTTTTAATAAACTTAAAAATTGTAGAATTAGGGTTTTATTACTTTTATCCTTTTTTCCCTTTTTCACCATATTAATTATTAATTATGAATTACTTATTTTTGTAAACAAAATTGTATTAATTAATTAGGTTACTTTTAGATTAAATTTTAATGCTTTTTCTTAATAAAATAAAAATAACTAGAATTAGGTTTTAAATTCCATAATCTTCTCATTAAAATTCCATAAATACCAAAAAATTCAAAAATCTTTTCTTTTTATTTTAATTTAATTAATTTGTTAAATCGTAATTTAATTTCATTAAAAAGGGTCCAACGCCCTCGCTTTCGATTTTAATTCTCTTTGCATTTTTTATTTCTGTTCTTATAATATTCATGTAATTCTCCCAAAGCCGTGTAAATTGGACATTTATATTTTTCGCACTTTACTTTATTTTATGTTAAATCGGGTCCTGGATTTAATTTGGCGATGTGGACCCGCGCCTTTGTAATAGCGTAGGAACCTTTAATTTCTGCATCTTTTTAACTGTTAATAAATTTGCATGCAAGAATGAATGTTAAAATAAAAACAAAAGCGTAGATCACCTATGACATGAACAAGGTAAATGCAAATGAACATGACACACAAATCACACACCACCCCTAGGGTACGCCTCATTGTTGCCTTGCTCCTCGAAAGGTGATCGTCGAGTAGAGGATGTTTTAGTAAGTCCTCATGATCCGGGAACCTGGCATGAGGGTAGCTTCTAAGGTGTCTTCCTATTGCTCCGGTGATCACCATGTCCCGAACCTTCGAATTGACCCGATCACCTCCAACGGTGGTGCTACCTACCTCTCAATGGTGGGATGGCACTACTTTAGGGACTTCTACACAGCCTAATTCCTTAGGGTAGGTAGATGACTCATAGATACTTGCTCTAAAAAACATATCAAAACTCTTTTCACACCGACACTTTCAAAAAAGCTTTCAAAACAATTTTTCAAACACTCTTGAGGACTGATACAAGAGTCGATCTGAAATCTTTAAAACGAAACTTTTTCAAACTCACTCACAATTGAAAAGCAAACAATTTTGAAAACACAAATGAGCAAGTACCTAAGAGCCCATGGATAACCATGGATAGAAAGGGTGCTAACACCTTCCCTTTCTATAAATCTACCTCCCGAACCGAGAAACTATCTCATAAGGAATTTTGCTGTGCTTTTGTCCTATCCATGTTGGAGAAAATAAAAGACGGTGGCGACTCTTGCTTCCGCGACATTTCGCGAACCAGCATTAAACAGTCAGTTCCAGATCCACCGATCACAGAACTGGCGACTCTGCTCGGGAATTATTTTAAAGTAAGGTGTACCTTAGGACTAAGATCACTTGTGTTTTCAATTGTCTGAATTGTTTGCTTTAAATTGTGGGTACTGTCTTGGGAGTTCTATAGATCCTAACCCGGATCTGGGGGATACCTTCTTAGAAAGTAGCAACAAGACTGTGAGGGAACTGTGCGGGGTATACCGACATGTTTGAAGCAGTCTGCTACGTTGATGTGGCACTTTGGTGTGTACCGGTAACCCTTGAGTTCAGTCAAGGAGAGTACGGGGCCGCCGCGTGGTGTCGTGAAGCATCAACAGACCTTAGGAACCTTAATTGAACCATCTTGGCCTCTTTAAGGTAGTGAGATAACTGACTTTGGTGAAGTCCGAGGTTGGTTGATACTCGATACTACACTCAATTGAGGGTTGTTTTCTTGGAATATTTCGGTCGCCAGTTCAGTGGCTAAATCGAAACGATGAACAATGAAAGCAATCCAATGATATTGGGATCCTTAGAACCCGGTTACTTTTGATAGGACAGGTTTTGAGCCCACCAACTTCAAGAGGGTAGTACCCCAAACTTCACGCTGGCCTAAACTCTAAGAGCTCTTCGTGTGACTTGTGTGCCTTCATACTTGACTATTTGCATGCTTGTCATCTGACACTTGAGTTTCTTGCAGGTTTTATTTACAGTCCTTAATCTGGACTCATAACAGGGTTTACCTACTCCATGCATAGCATGACACCATACCATCATACCATTGCATACATCCTACATAAGGACTAATCCATTTCAAGGATCTCAAGGGCTTGTGATGCAGGTCATGATGAATCAAAGTGGCTAGCAAGGGGCAAAGGGGATTTATTTTCCTCTAGCCGAGGTTGTCAGGGGCTATGACCCACTCGATATGGTGAGCCTTGACCCTTGAAGAAGGACTCTCTACAACACGAAGTTACTTCAATCAAGATACCAGATTCTAATTTTAACAAATTTTCTTGTTTACCCCGCGAGATCCTTGAAAACATCGCATGCATACATACACATCATTGCATAACAGGTACCCTTTTTTCTACAGGTTGCTTACCTTCTTTGCTATTTATTTCAGCAGTCTCATCATGAATCCGGAATCATCTACCGAGCAATCCATCAAGGCCCTCCAGGCTCAGAACGCCCAGTTCCAAGAGCTGATCATGAGTTTGGCCCAGGGGCAACAAGATCTGAAGACTCTGCTCTCAAAGAAGAAGAAGAAGAGGACGGTGTTGTTCAACCCGAGACGCAAATCTGGGAATGGGTCACAAAATGAAGTTGAGCTGACTACCCCGTCTGTTAGGAAAGAAAGTCCCCGTGAAAGAGAGGTTCCTAGTCCAGTGGTCTCTGACAACGAGACCGACTATAATGATGAACAGTACCCTCCAGCTGAGGACAGGTATAAACAGTTGGAAGACCGGCTATGTGCCATGGAAATACAAAAAGTGCCCGGCCTGGACTTCGAAGATCTAGGTCTGTCTTCTGGGGTAATAATCCCGCACAAATTCAAGGCACCTGCCTTTGCCAAGTACGACGGGGCATCCTATCCTAAGCTGCATCTCAAGTCTTACACAAGGAGGATCCAACCCTACACGGCTGACAAGAATTTATGGATTCACTTCTTTCAGGATAGTCTGTCTGGAACCCAACTCGACTGGTTCTATCAATTGAATGGAGCCAACATCCGCAGCTGGGAAGACTTGGCCACTGCATTCTACAAGCAATACCAGTATAATGCTGACCTTGCTCCCACGCGCACTCAGCTCCAGGGAATGTCTATGGGTACAGGCGAGGGCTTTAAAGAATATGCTCAAAAATGGAGGGACCTTGCTGGAAGGGTACAACCACCTCTGACTGACCGTGAGCTCGTCGACATGTTCTTGGGGACCCTGTCTGGTCCATTCTTCAACCACCTGATCGGGAACTCTGCTGCTGGGTTTACAGATCTGATCTTGACCGGGGAAAGAATAGAAGTTGGCATCAAGTCGGGGAAAATACAGAATGGTGACTCCTCGAACATTGAGAAGAAACCCTCCAAGAGAGAATCTAGTGTTGTCAACGCGGTAGCTATTGCAAAGTCGGTTGGTGCTCCTCAGTGTCACAATCAACAAAGGGAAGAGAGACTCAAAAGGAAATTCACTCCCCTCGGCATGACCTTGTCACAGATATTGCCACAGTTGCTGGAAACCAAGTTGGTAACTCTCATGGACCCTCTAAAGAATCCCAACAGGACGCCTTCAAGGTATAACCCCAACGCCCGCTGCGCTTATCATTCTGACAGCCCGGGGCATGCTACAGATGATTGTTGGACTTTGAGAAATAAGGTCCAGGATCTGATTGACGCAAAGGAAGTCCAGCTCGACTCTCCAGAGACTCCGAATGTGATCACTGCTCCCTTGTCAAAACATGGCTAGGATTGGAAACTTTTGTTCATTTGAATGTTCAGATTGTAATTTTCTTTGATTGTTCAAACATTTCATTTCATGTCAAACTTGGTTATTTCATTAATGCATTGCACATGTCTGTTTTGAAGTAATTATTTCGTATTCACTATATGCAAACTGTTTTCATATTTTTGTGATGATCAACTCTTGATTGAAAATTCTAAGCCTCTTGAGGGAGGATGACGAAAACGATACCACAATCTACAATATGCTTTTGAACAGACCCCGCTGATGAGGTACAGGCATTGTTTCAATTCCTAAACACTGGAGTTATAAGGAAGATAATCCCTCGTCAACCCCTTTGAGCCAAAGAGGTAGGAGTTTTTCTTTTCGAAAATTAAAACCCTTAATCATAACCTGGGGCAGGGTAGTCTCTCAGTTGATCCAAGTGCATAACGAATGGCACCAAAGAGGTCCTTACAAAACAAAAAAAAGACAGTGATGGTTCCGAATAATCATACAGACAGACAGTCATTACTTCTCAAAATAAAAACCCATTAAGTCAAAACCTATGAAGGAGACTTACAAAATCCCGCTGACTGTAATTCCAAAAAGAAACAGTTCAGGCAAAAAATAGGGATAATGAAAAAAAAAAAGAGGTTTCACAGACCCTCAATAACAAAAAGGAAATGACTGCCTATTCATCTGAACCATCATTGGAACATCAGAGCAAAGACTCAAACAAGGTCTAACGTATGATCAACTGAGTTTAGGTTTGGAGGACATCACGAAGAGCGGGTGGGTACAAATAATTTGAGCCTTTATCCTTTGTTTCTTAAACCGTGAACCAGGCCACGTTATAACCTTTAAAAGTCTTAGCTGAAGTACGGGTTGGTTCGAAAGCATACTGTTACGAAAGGTATCCTGACTCCTTAAGGCCTACGGTAAATACGGAGTTGACATCACGTTTTACAAACATTCACTTGTTTTATGAAAAAGAATGCATTTTCAAAATCTTCAAGACAGACATAAGCTTTGCATTTTTGATATAACATTGTTTGCATATGACTTTTTGTTTGAACAGCAGAAAAATTCGCGCGAAGAATATCTGGTGAACAAAAGCACTTCCAATCAAGGGGCAGACGTGAGTATTGTCCATCATCTGGGGCAATTAAGTCAAGATTCGGAGAATCTCTCAAAAGACCAAGCTGCCTGGGGCAAATCTCTGCCTGAGTCACTTGGGGCATTCCAACAACGAATCTTGCCTGATCAAACACCTTCTATGGCATGACAAAACACTTCTAATAGGGGCAACTCCCTACATTCTGAGAGTATGGATATGGTCGAAAAATACTACTCAAAATCAAAGACCCGCTAGGTTGACATACCTAGGCAAGAATTAGGGCTTCCCGGCGAACCAAAAGGGTTCGGGCAAAATGAAGGGATGAAATGAAAAATCTGTACACCCGGCAAGTCGAAAACCTGAAAAGGCGGCTTGGGCAAAAATGGGTATCCCGGTGGACTGAAAACCCGAAAGGGCGGTCCAGGCAAAAGTTAGGGATTAAAGCGTACGACTATGTCCTGTCACCTGCCTACCAGAAGAAGGTTTGTCCATCAACAACTATCAGCACCTCACAGGTCTTCCTCTCCCACCTCAGAAACAGGGGCAATAACGAGCTGTCTAAACGGTCTAATGGTTTTGTCCATCAAAGTACCAAAGTAAGTTCGGCTGAAGAACACAACCAGTATGTCTTAACTCCCCAGAGAGTGAACCAGCAAGCCCATACACTCTCCCCAAGCAAAGCTATGCTATCAGGCCGTAAGGAAGTTGGGTATCCTCCCGCAGATCTCAACATTCCCCAGCAATATACATGCATTCTTAACAAGCATCCCTGGCAGCCTTGACCTAAAGATTGTTCCCCGGTGGTATATCAAACAATCAGTGGAGTCACTTCCCGTACAGTTCAAAAACTTCCCCAGGAGAGTCCAATCCAGTTCCCTAGGAAAGTTGGAAACCATCTCCCCAGGCAGTAAGCTTATCCCCAGTAGATTCTGGAAGCTTATCCTCGCAGAGCACGAACGCATCTCCCGGCTTTATTCAAAGAGTTGTTTCCCTACCAGGATATAACTGGGTTATCCTCAGCTAAAAGCCACAAAAAGATCGTTCTCGGAAAAGTCTCGGTATCCCCAGCAAAGTTTATTAACACTTATAACACAACAACGGTATCCCCAACGGAGTTACCATCAATATCCCAGCAAAGTATCTCTCTCCCCACAGAGTACTATTCCCCAGCAAGATCGCTAGAGTACTTTTCTCCCCGCAGAGTAATCCATTCGCCAAGTTCATTCCCCAACAGAGTCATCTTCTCCTACCGGTATTCTTGCAACTATCATCCCCAGTGGAGGCAAAAATCTATTCTTCAACATCAGCCCAGGAGTGACTTCCCGGCACCCGTCAAGGATTTTATTTTCCTAAAAAACAAAAAGATACATAAACATCATATTTTCATACATTATAGCATGCATCTATGCATCATAACATCATTGCTTGATCCATATCATGCATTGCATATGACTGACCTTTACCTTTCAGGAAAGAATCAGTTAAGTTCTCAACTATATTTCAAGACCTAGACCGGTTTAGTTAAATCGACCCTGAGATTTTTCTGTTTCTTATCCAGTCAAAGGCCTTCTCTGGTTCAGTCAGATCGACCCTAAGATCTCCCTGATTCTTATCCAGTTGAAGACATTTCAAGACCTAGACCGGTTCAGTTAAATCGACCCTAAGATTTTACTGTTTCTTATCCAGTCAAAGTCCTTCTCTGGTTCAGTCAGATCGACCCTAAGATCTCCCTGTTTCTTATCCAGTTGAAGACATTTCAAGACCTAGACCGGTTCAGTTAAATCGACCCTAAGATTTTACTGTTTCTTATCCAGTCAAAGGCCTTCTCTGGTTCAGTCAGATCGACCCTAAGATCTCCCTGCTTCTTATCCAGTTAAAGATTTCAAGACCTAGACCGGTTCAGTTAAATCGACCCTAAGATTTTCCTGTTTCTTATCCAGTCAAAGGCCTTCTCTAGTCCAGCTAAATCGACCCCTAACAGATTTTCCTGATAAAGACTCAGTAGAAGATATCCAAGATTCTCTCAGCGTTACTGTTGAGGTAGAAGTCGCCCAAGATTCTCTCAGCGTTACTGTTGAGGTAGAAGTCGCCCAAGATTCTCTCAGCGTTACTGTTGAGGTAGAAGTCGCCCAAGATTCTCTCAGCGATACTGTTGAGGTTGAAGTCGCCCAAGATTCTCTCAGCGTTCCTGTTGAGGTAGTAATCGTCCAAGGTTCTCTCACCGTTCCTGTTGAGGTAGTAACCATCCCTGGTTCATTCATCACCTTTTGAAGCTCTAGATCCAGCTCCTGTAACCAGACAGGACACATCTACACAAGAATTTGAAGACCAGCTCCTGTAACAGGTTAGGTAATCATTTTTCTTTTTCAGGTACGCAAGCTCTCGCTAAGGAATCTCGTACGCGATCTACATCCAGATGGCATCCATAAGCCCATCCACCATCCATAATCTCTCAGCATGGCATCTATAAGCCCATCATCCTATCCATCAATCTCCAAATGGCATCTATAAGCCCATTCCACCATCACACTGCTACTATGCGAGCGCAAATTTCTGGGCACTCTAGTGTTCAATCATCTTCCACCTTCGGATTACGAAAGGCACGTCAGCCAATCTGCATCCTCAGGTTTAAGAAGATTGAACAGGGGCAACTGTTGTACCCCAAAATTTGCCCTCCCATATTCTTCAAGAATTGCAAAGAGCATGCTTCAAAATCTCCCCAAGGGTTGCACAGTTCAAGGGCCTCCTAACAGTCAAAAACTAGGGTTTTGGTTCTGGCAAAGAAATTGAAGTTTTCAAGGGTCCAATCAAGTCCCACATGCCTACAAATATTGTCAAGTATCCTCATGTCAAGTTTCAAGACTTACAGCACAAAATTGTACAGTCAAAAACCCTAATTGCCCAACAGTCAACTGTAGGGGCAAAATGGTCATTTGACAGTCAAAATTCCAAATTTTTGGTCAACATCTCATTTTGAAGCCACAAACATCATTTGATCAATGCTTGATCATGATTCTCAAAGCTTGGCTCAAAAAGTCTCAAGATGCAAAAGTTTCCATATTTATACAGTTGAAAAAGTCAACTGTAACTTGACCAAGGCATAACTTTCACATGGTTTATCAGAAAAATTCCATCCAAAGCTCATTTTGAAGAGAAATACATTTCCTACAACTCCTCTTCACACTTCAAGTCCAAGAAATGCTCTCACAAAAAGTTATCGATTTCAACATTATAGGTCATTTTCAAAAGTCAACAAAAAGGGACTTTAAGTCAAGGGCCATAACTTGATATTGGTAAATCAAAATGACATGGGACCAAAGACATTGGTTAGAGGACTTCAAGACCTTTCCAAAATGTCCAAGAACTTGATCAAAGCTTAAAAATTGAGCAAGATATGCCTTGTGGAAGTTGGGAAATATTTGGGTATTTTGAAAAGTCAACTTTGCTTCAAATGCCTTAAAATTGCTAATGGGCCACATTTTCTTCCAAGATTCATCATCCAAAGCATATGCACGACCATTTGGCCCAAAGGGAGCTTATTCATCATTTTTATTTATTTATTTGAATTTTTAATTGCTATTAATTCATTTAATAAAATAAAATATGTGAAAAATACCAAAGCAAGCTTTTCAAATCTTTTTATGCATGAAATATCTTCAAGATTTCGTGCATTATCTGGTATGGAAAGAATCAAGGTGATTTGGACATAATTGGTATCAAATATGCATGGAAAAGATTTGAAAATATATGCATGAAAATCAAATATGCATTCCATCAATGCAAGGATTTTTTGGATCAAAAACTCAACCCTAATCCATCCTCATATAAGTGTGATCAAAACCTAAGGCCAAGAGACCTGGAAGTTGCGCCCAAAGCTGAAGAAGAACATTGCACTTTTTGTGAAAAATTCCAAAACTGAAAACGCGATTCCAAAACATTTCAAGGCAAGAAAACTATCCCATTGCACTCCTGAGGCTTCAAGGAACGTATACTGATCAAAACCATCAACTCTAACGTCAAGAAACGGTAGAACGACCGTGTCCTGTTCATGATTTTTTCCATATTCTTGTATCATAATTCATGCATTGTTTGCAATTTTTAATATTGGATTTGTATTCATTGGATCATTCTAAAGCTAACCATATGTTTTAATTGAGTTTTTATGCATCGTACGCGATTTCACCATTGAAGCTCGCTAGGGTTCCTCAAGCTCCAAATTGGGCATTTTCGTATACTGTAAAATTAGGACATCCCAGTACCATGGCTAAACTCAGGAAGCTTGGACGAACTTAACACACTATTGGCGCTCAATTTATGAGCCACCATATTCTATTCGCTATTTTTTATGCTTGCTATTTAGTGGGGGTTTAAAACCCCCGCTATTCAGTTTGTTTTTGTTTCAGGTACAGCAAGCAAGTGGGGAAGAAGGTGAGGTGTAAGGCGATGGTTGGTGTATTTGAATTTCGCGCGGAAAAATGCCACTAATCTTTATTTCACGTTATATTGATCACTTGTCATATTATGTACAAAGCAACACAACAGCGCAAATGGCAAGGTATTGGTTTGGTAAGCAATGGGACCTGGGTTCGATCCCCAGGTCCCCTCCCTTTATTCCATACTATTTTGCTAACCATGTTCCTATGCAGCACTTTCCCCAAGCGTTCATCATACACCCATAATCCAGACGTGCCACATGGCCACTGAGGGCAATCCAAAGGCCAATGTTTGAAGAGCACCATGGGCGTTAGTCAACGAGTCTACACGTAATTTCCAGAAGTCAACCAGGCCAGGAATCAGTTGGGCCAGAATTGCTGGATCACACCTCAAGTTTGGGGACAGAACCCCCCATTGGTTTGCTTTTCATTCTTTTTCATATTTTTCTATTTTGTTTGTTTTAATTAGTTTTAATGTAATTCTTTAAATTAATTTACTTTCATAAAATATAAAAATAATATAAAAACCAGAAAAGACAAAAAACAAAAATATATTTTATTTTAATATCTTTGTAAATAAATTGTATCAATTAATTTAGTTTTAAATTCTAGGATTAATGCTAATGTTTTTTAATAAACTTAAAAATTGTAGAATTAGGGTTTTATTACTTTTATCCTTTTTCCCTTTTTCACCATATTAATTATTAATTATTAATTATTAATTACTTATTTTTGTAAACAAAATTGTATTAATTAATTAGGTTACTTTTAGATTAAATTTTAATGCTTTTTCTTAATAAAATAAAAATAACTAGAATTAGGTTTTAAATTCCATAATCTTCTCATTAAAATTCCATAAATACCAAAAAATTCAAAAATCTTTTCTTTTTATTTTAATTTAATTAATTTGTTAAATCGTAATTTAATTTCATTAAAAAGGGTCCAACGCCCTCGCTTTCGATTTTAATTCTCTTCGCATTTTTTATTTCCGTTCTTATAATATTCATGTAATTCTCCCAAAGCCGTGTAAATTGGACTTTTATATTTTTCGCACTTTACTTTATTTTATGTTAAATCGGGTCCTGGATTTAATTTGGCGATGTGGACCCGCGCCTTTGTAATAGCGTAGGAACCTTTAATTTCTGCATCTTTTTAACTGTTAATAAATTTGCATGCAAGAATGAATGTTAAAATAAAAACAAAAGCGTAGATCACCTATGACATGAACAAGGTAAATGCAAATAAACATGACACACAAATCACACACCACCCCTAGGGTACGCCTCATTGTTGCCTTGCTCCTCGAAAGGTGATCGTCGAGTAGAGGATGTTTTAGTAAGTCCTCATGATCCGGGAACCTGGCATGAGGGTAGCTTCTAAGGTGTCTTCCTATTGCTCCGGTGATCACCATGTCCCGAACCTTCGAATTGACCCGATCACCTCCAACGGTGGTGCTACCTACCTCTCAATGGTGGGATGGCACTACTTTAGGGACTTCTACACAGCCTAATTCCTTAGGGTAGGTAGATGACTCATAGATACTTGCTCTAAAAAACATATCAAAACTCTTTTCACACCGACACTTTCAAAAAAGCTTTCAAAACAATTTTTCAAACACTCTTGAGGACTGATACAAGAGTCGATCTGAAATCTTTAAAACGAAACTTTTTCAAACTCACTCACAATTGAAAAGCAAACACTTTTGAAAACACAAATGAGCAAGTACCTAAGAGCCCATGGATAACCATGGATAGAAAGGGTGCTAACACCTTCCCTTTCTATAAATCTACCTCCCGAACCGAGAAACTATCTCATAAGGAATTTTGCTGTGCTTTTGTCCTATCCATGTTGGAGAAAATAAAAGACGGTGGCAACTCTTGCTTCCGCGACATTTCGCGAACCAGCATTAAATAGTCAGTTCCAGATCCACCGATCACACCAGGTGTTAGTAGTTTTCAACTGTAGTACTGCTTTAGCTTAGCAGCGTTCTAGGGTCGTGGTAATGGCTCTCCGTCTAATTGCTCGAGATAGTACGCCCCGGTACCAGTGGTGTCGTGGACGCGATAAGGTCCTTCCCAGTTCGCGGCCAGCTTCCCTTCGCGGGAATCCTTCTGGTTCCTACGTAATACCAGGCTGCCGATTTCGAACTCGCGCTTGATGACCTTGTCGTTGTGGCGTAGAGCCACTCGTTATTTTAGGGTGGCTTCACGCAGGGCTGCACCCGATCGGATTTCCTCGACTAGGTCGAGTTCGTCCCTTAGCGCCTCGTCGTTCATTTCTTCGTCGAGGGGGTTCTCTGTTCGTCGTGATGGTTCCATGATTTCGACCAGGATGACAGCCTCGGTGCCATATGTCAGTCGAAATGGCGTCTCGCCCGTCGTTGAGTGGGGCGTGGTGCGGTAAACCCACAAGACGCTGTGGAGCTCCTCGACCCATCCCCTTTTGTCCTCGCCGAGTCTTCGTTTGAGTCCTCGGAGGATGACTCTGTTCGCGGCTTCGGCTTGCCCGTTGGTCTGAGGGTACTCGACCGACGTGAAATGTTGTTTTGTCCCTAGTTTGGTGACGAAGTCCTGGAACCCGTGGTCGGTGAACTGGGTACCGTTGTCGGTCACCAGGGCCCGCGGAATTCCGAATCTGGCGAGGATGTTTCTTTTGTAGAAACGGAGGATATTGTGCGAGGTGATTTTTGCGAGGGCCTCGGCCTCGATCCATTTTGTGAAGTAATCCACGGCGACGATGAGAAATTTGTTCTGGTAGGTTCCTTGCACGAAGGGCCCGAGGATGTCCATACCCCACCAGGCGAACGGCCACGGGGACGACAATATGCTCAGCTCGTGCGGAGGGGCGAGGTGCATGTCCCCGTGCTTCTGGCACTTATCACATTTTTTTACGTGTTCCTTGGCATCCTGTTGCATCGTCGGCCAGTAGTATTCTGCTCGAAGGGCTTTCCTTGCTAAGGATTTACCGCCCATGTGCTGGGCGTTGATCCCTTCGTGTATCTCCCGCAGTACTTCGGGGATGGTGGACTCGTCGATGCATTTCAGGAGGGGGATGGAGAATCCTCTTCGGTACAGTTTATGCTCGAGAACCACGTAGGAACATGCTCGTCGCTTGGTAACGGCAGCTTCGGCCTGGTTCGACGGGAGTTCTCCTTTTGTCAGGAAATTATAAACCGGGGTCATCCAGGACGTGGCATCCCCGATGGCATGGATCTCGACTGTAGTCGAGGGTCGTTTGATACTTGGACGTGCTAGAGATTCCTGGATGACGGATTTGTTCCCGCCCTTCTTTCGTGTGCTCGCAAGTTTGGACAATACGTCCGCCCTCGTGTTTTACTCGCGGGGAACATGTGAAATTTCTGCTCGTACGAACTTTGTCATGTGCTTTTTGACTAAGTTCAAATACTCGATGAGGTTGTCGTTTTTGGCCTGGTAGCTCCCCTGTACTTGAGAGGCGACGAGCTGGGAGTCGGTGTAGATCTGTACCTCGCGGGCTCCGAGGTCCTCGGCTAGTCTCAGTCCTGCGAGCAGGGCTTCGTATTCTGCCTGGTTGTTTGACGTCGGGAAGGAGAGAGCTAAGGAGTGCTCGATTACTACGCCTTCTTCATTTTCCAGGAGGATTCCTGCGCCGCTTCCGGACGAGCTGGATGCTCCGTCGACGAAGATGGTCCACTTGTGTTCTTTCCCCGGGGGAGGGACGTGAGTGGTCATTTCCGCGAAAAAGTCGGCCAAGGCCTGTGCTTTCAGGGCTTTCCTGCTTTCGTACTGAATGTCGAATTCGGAGAGTTCCAAGGACCACTTCAGCATCCTGCCCGCCATATCTGGCCGACCCAGGAGTTGCCTCACCGGTTGATCGGTTCGCACGATGATGGTGTGGCTCAGAAAGTAGTGTCTAAGCCTCCTCGCCGCGTTGACGAGGGCCAGAGCAACCTTTTCTATCTGCTGGTATCTGCTTTCGGGCCCCTGTAAGGCTTTGCTCGTGAAGTAGACAGGTTTCTGCCCATCGGGGGTCTCGCGGACAAGAGCGGCGCTGATGGCTTCGTTTGAAACGGCCAGGTATAAGTACAGCGGTTCCCCGTCGTCGGGTCGAGATAGCACGGGCGGCTGAGACAGGCTTTTCTTTAGGGTGCGAAGTGATTGCTCTCATTCCTCATTCCATTCGAAGGCTGCTTCCTTTCGAAGGAGTTTGAAGAAGGGAAGGGCGTGCTGTGCAGACTTCGCGACGAAGTGGGACAGTGACGTGAGCATGTCATTCATGATTTGTATCGACTTCTTCGACGTCGGTGTTAGGAGGTCGGAGAATGCCCGGCATTTGTCGGGGTTGGCTTCGATTCCCCGTTCTGTTAGATAGAATCCAAAGAATTTTCCTGCCTTAACCCCAAACGTGCATTTCTCGGGGTTGAACCTCATTTTGCACTGTCTTGCTTGGGCGAAGACTGTCTTGAGATAAGCTGCGTGATCGGTGTCTTCTCGGGATTTGACGATCATGTCGTCCATATATACCTCGAGCATGTCGCTGATCTGTTTGTTGAAAACTCTGTTCATCATGCGTTGGTAAGTTGCTCCGGCATTTTTCAGTCCGAAGGGCATTACGTTGTAGTAATAGTTGCCCGAGCTGGTCATGAATGTCGTGCAGTGTTTGTCGCCCAGGGCCATTGGGATTTGGTTGTATCCCGAATAGGCGTCCATGAATGACAAAGTTTTGTAGTCGGCCGAGTTGTCGACCAGCATATCTATGTTAGGCAAGGGGAAAGCATCTTTCGGGCAAGCCCGGTTGAGATCAGTATAATCAACACACATTCTCCATTTTCCATTATTCTTTTTTACAAGTACAACATTTGACAACCAGGTGGAATACCGGGCTTCAGAAATAAAATTTGCCTCTAGGAGGTCTTTTACAGCTTTTTCAGCAGCCTCCGCTTTTTCTGGAGACTGCCTACGCCTACGTTGTACTACGGCCTTGGCGGCTGGATCAATGGCGAGGTGGTGACAGGCGACCTCAGGGTCGAGTCCGGGCATCTCCGTAGCACTCCAGGCGAAGAGATCAGCATTCTCGCGCAGACAGGCCTTGACTTGCTTCCTGGCCAAGTCGGGGAGGTCTTTGCCAATCTTCACTCCCTTGGTCGGGTCTGTGCCGAGGGGAACGAGTTCAAAATCCTCGTCCGGAATTGGTCGGAGTGGGATTTACTCGCTGCTGGATGGCTCGTCCTGATCGAAGCGGGTGTCGAGGGCTATGGAGTCGACCTTTGATGGAGCCTTCTGGACTTCTTCCTCGGGGGATGCTTTCCTGTCGGGCTCCTGTTTTGTCCTTTTAGCGGGTCTGGTCCCTATGTCGACGGTATCCCGTCCCTTGGAAGCAGCATTGAAGCACCTACGGGAAGCGGCTAGGTCTCCTTGGATGGTGGCTACCCGTGCCCTCCTGGTGTAGAACTTCATCTTCAGATGGACGGTCGAGGGCACCGTTGTTAGCTCTGCCAGTGTCGGTCTCCCCAAGATGAAATTTGTATAGAGACGGGCAGTCAATGACGAGGAACCGGACCTTAACTTGTCTCGTAGCCATTCCTTCGCCGAACGTTACCAGGAGCTCGACATAACCCCACGGTTTGGAAGTCGAGCCGTTGAAGCCTTGTAGATCCGACCCCACATACGGAGAGATATGTGAGTCGTCCAGCTGTAAGGTTCGAAACAGCTGGCTGTACATCACGTCGACGGAACTTCCCTCGTCGACCAGGATGCGATGCACGTCAAAATTGGCCATTCTTGCCCTTATCAGTAAGGGGATGACCGCGTTCGGGGCTCCGCCGGGGAGTTCTTCTAGATAGAAGGTGATGGGCTCTGACCTGCCCTTCACCCTTTCGAACGTTACTATTTGCGGGGGAGCCGCGTCGACCAGCTCGTCCAACTTCCTCTTAGCTGAATTGATGGTGAGGTCGTTGAACCCGCCCCCGTTGATGACCATGGCGGAGGGAAAGTATTCCCACCTGCTGTGCGTTGTCAGGGGCTCCTGCAGGTGCTCGGGAATGTCGAAATCCTCGGGCCTGGTTACCAAGAAGGCGGTCTGGATAGGCACCGACTCGTCTGATGGTCGAGCGTCTTCTTCTGGCTCCTTGGCCTCATGGGCGTCACGACGAGGAGCGTCGTTTCGCCTGTACTGCGCGAGCCTCCCTCCCTTGATGAGGGTTTCAATGGCGTCCTTGAGGTGGACGCAGTCCTCTGTCAAATGACCATGACTCCTATGGTATTGACAGTATTTATTTTTATCCGCCCCTGGCTTGGCGGGAGCAGGTCGGGGACGCTTGACGCCGCCGTCCTTGAAATCTGTACTGGCACACTCCGCCAAAATACGCTCGCGGAAAGCTGTGAGCGGAGTGTACTCGGTGAAACGGCCCGATGGGCCCCTTTGTTCCCGGACTTCCCGGGGTCGATCTTCTTTCCTTTTCTCCCAGGTACGTCGGGGAGGAGCCTCTTGCCGTGAACTGCTGCTGTTGTTGGGACCCCGAGCCCTGGAGTCTCGGGCTCTATTGGCCGCCTCCCTCTCCTCGTAGTCCGTATATGCTCGGGCCTTATCGAGGAGGGCATCAAATGTCGGAGGTGGCTCGATACCCACAGCCTTTCTGAATTTTGTGTCGGGGAGGAGACCCCTCTCCAGCAAGTATCTTTTCATATGGTCCGCGCAGGGGACCTGTATTGCTTCTCGGTTGAAGCGGTTGATGAACTCCCTCAAAGTTTCATCCTGTCTTTGGATGATGGCCTCGAGGGCCGCCTCGGTCTTTGGATGGCGCCGAGAAGCTGTGAAGGAACTGATGAACTGGTTCTTCAGGTTCCGCCATGACGTGATTGAGCCTGGGGCGAGTCCTTTATACCAGTCCATGGTCGCCTTCCTGAGAGTCATGGGGAAAAGACAACACTTGATGGGCCCCCCGACATTATGATAATGGGGCATGGCTTCGAACCCGTCAATGTGGTCGACCGGGTCCGCAACTCCGTCATACTCCTTTAGATGTGGGGGCTTCTCCATGCCCGGGGGGATGGGTGCATCCATGATGGCCTGCGACAGGGGACTGCGGGGGTCGTCCTCGTCGCTCCTCTCCAGAGACAGAGATGGGGACCTGTAGTATTGTCTGGCACGGTGGTCATGCTGAGTTTCCCTCGAGCGTGATGCTCGGTGGTTGAATGTCACACGTCCGTCCCCGGCGTGTCTCTTGTCGTGCCTTGCCGGGTCGCGACTGGGTTCTCCGTCAGGGATGGCGGGCTGTCTCTCCAAATAGGGGCGCCTTTGCTTTGGCCGGGGAGAGGGGCTTCTGGAGTTCTCCCTGTAGTGTCTCCGCGGGGGAGAAGGGTGTCGAACTTCTGTGACCCAAGGAGGTGGAGAATGTGGCCTCCGATGCCTCCTCCTGGGTCTTCGGTCATCTTCAAGCGCCCTTAGTCTTTCTCCTTGGGCGAAGATGAGATAATTTGTCTGATTAATGGCCGCGAACAGTGCCTGAGTCGTGGCATCTGCCCCGGCGGGAACTGGGACTTCATGGAACCGGGCAGCTCTGTAATGAGCGAGGGCCGCCGGGTCGTCTTCAAGTGGTGGTGGGAGCGGGGAGGACGATGCAGTAGCCTCGTCCCTGCAGGAGGAAGTCCCAGGGGCGGTCGTCACAGGAATGGTACTATGGCCGGGGTCGTCGGGGTTATCGAGGTGTCCGTTTTTATCCGCCGTGCCGTTATTGGTGTCGGCGACACGGACGTTCTGCTCAATGCGAGCTGGATCAGCCATGATAGGTAGTTGGATTTTGAGCTTTGGTCTTTTAAGTTGTTTGTTAGACGGGGAAGCTAGATTCCCACAGACGGCGCCACTGATCTGACCTGATCAGAAATGGACCGTCACGGCTGGCTCCGAGCTGAAAGCTTTTTGAACGAGGTGGGGGGGTACCTGCAAGGCACTCCGATGCTGAAGTAAGTAGAAGCACGAGCAGGCAATAATTAAGTTTATGGGTAGAATGATGAATACCTGACCCTCTGGAAACAGAGGGTATTTATAGCCCCCAGCGCTGGGCCAAGGTTCCTTCATTGGGCCGGGCAGGTTTGGCCCAATAGAGGAACTGCCAGGTTCTACGTGCGTAGTGGGGACCCGCACGTGGTCCCCTTCCTGGATGTTCTGCGTGAAGTGCGGGCGGACGGAGATGCGGTCTTTTCGGGGTCTCGTTGGGAGCGCAGTGGACTGAGTCTGCCCTAGTTGGGGTGCTCGAGGTGATGTCGAGCTGGACAGCAGGATGTCGAGCTGGAGGTGTAGAGGTCGAGCACATGACCTCAGGGAGCACGTCGGACACGATTGTGACCCTTTGGTCGGCGTGGTCCTCAGCAAGTCCATTTGGATTGAGCCTTAGCAATGCTTTTGAGCCTGTCGGGGCCCAGTCCAGAACAGATAGCAATACATTTTCTCCCCTATATAAAAAATTTTGGATCATCACTAAAAATTTCTCTTATAAAATTAAGTTGATAAAATTTTTTTTATAACATATAGATATAACTATATGATTTTTTAAATGAATTTAAGCTATTATAATCAATATTTTATATGTATTATTTTAGTTATTATAATTGAAAAAAATTTATTTTTGTAAACTAACAATTAATTAATTTTTTTGAAAAAAATATTGTGTCTTAAAATACATTTTCAAATTTATAAAATAAAAAATTGATTTAAAATGTTAATTAACAATAATTTATAATGATCATAATCAAATGTTATTTTTCATTAAAAATAAAGTATTAGAATGATAATAAATTTATTTATTTAATTAATAAAAACTTATAATGAAATAGTAAAGTGATGTATACTATTATAATAAAACTGTTATTTTGTTGTATAAGGAAGAAAGAAATGATATCAAATCCTTTCATGTCCATGTTTAATGGAGGCAAAAACTCAGACTATTAGGGTATTTTCAAGTATATTAAAAACTTATGATGACAAATATTATACAAGTATTAAAAAGAATGGGCTTTGAAGTCTCTTCAAGTACTATATTGGTGAAAAGATGTAAGACCAGGGAAAGAATGCCAATCACAAAGAGACTTTATATATCGTTCTTAAATACTTTGTATAATAAATCAACATTTTAGAAAGTTAAGTATCTTAAGAAGCATTTGTTGCAAAATCTCACCAACTTGATCCACCAGTAACTAATTTTAAGGCAATGCAATTGAAAATGAAGAATCATCTTTTAAAGAATGAAAGTACTGCTGCAAAACATGCACTTGCAGGTACCTGTGTGAAAACCTTTAATTAACAACAACATATGTGTCACATGTAACAGAACATTTCTCTTGAATATAGTTTTGTAGATGAATTAAAGTTCAGTTTGGATTATGTTTTAACTTAAAGAAGCTTTTTAACTAACAAAAATGTCCACATGAGTTGCGATGGAGATGTAAGATAAGAGAGAATTTGAAAATGTTCTGATGTAGAAGCTCATTTCAACTTATACAAGAAGTGACTGGTTAGACCAAATCCTCCCTGTGTGGTTCCAATCCACCACTTCTCCCACCACTTCTCGTGAAATGCTCACTCGGATCATTAGATGCAAGAGGTCCTGGATTTTCTATTGTTTTCAATTTAAGTGTGCAAGAAGCAGTACCTGATTGATTTGTATTTCCTTATATGGAGAATTCTATCTAGAGCCTGACGATCCACTGCATGGTTCCACCAAGGATCAATGAGGAAATTCTGACACTGAGCAATAAAAAACTGTTAACCACGTGAGAAATCCAACTTAAGAATGACAATTGACCTAGCGTAGCCAACTTCTAATTGTTAAATTGTAATTCAGTGTCGAAAAAATTTGATTTGTTTTAGATTTAAATAGATTTGATTTAAATCTAGAATAGATTTGATTTGATTTAGTAACAAAACAGATATTTTGGGCTTTGGGCTTAGGGTTGTAAGCAAGTCAAACAAGTCATTCACAGTATTTTGCAGTTGCAAAGTGAATAAGAAAGTTTTCACAGTTTGTGAGCAGAGAGAAACTCTGCAGAAATTATTTGTCTTGTCTTCTTTTCTTTGTTTGTCTCATAATTAAATTATCATTGTGGTAGAAATTCATCATAGAATTTGGTGGATTTCCAACATCTGGTATCAGAGCTTTGTTTCGATTCGAGGGAAGTGTCAATCAAGAACGATTGAAGAATTCACGATGACAAGTTATGAAGTCGAAGCGCTTGGAGAAAACACTTCAGAAGAAGAAAAGAAGAAATACACAGAATCTGAGAAGCTGAGTTATAAAGCAGTATTTATAATTAATCAATGTGTCAGCCCAGACAATTTCGAAAAGGTTAGTGATTCAGAATCTGCAAAAGAAGTTTGGGAAATCTTTGAGAAGTCTTTTGGAGACGCTGAGAAAGTGAAAGAAGTGAGGTTACAAACTCACAAAAGGACGTATGAACTGCTTCAGATGGAAGATAGTGAAAGCATATCTGATTTCTTCACTAGAGTTACAAAACTAGTAAATCAAATCAAGATATATGGAGAAACGTTAACAATAAGAGCTGTTGTTTCGAAGATCTTGAGATCTTTAGCTCTTAAGTTCGACCACATAGTGGTGGCGATAGAAGAGGGGAAATACTAGTCGAAATTGACAAAGGAAGAGCTTCAAGGGACGTTTGAATCTCATGAACAAAGACTGAATGAAAGAGTTGCAGGCAAATCAAAGAGTGATGTGGCCTTGCAAGCATATTCAACAAAAGAAACCAAAGGAAAAGGAAAGTGTTTCGACAGAGGTAGAGGTGGCTACAACAAATCGAATGGTAGAGGAAACCAGATCGAAAGAAACGTGTCGAATCAAAGAAGATCATACCAAGGCAACCAAAGAGGTGGTGTTGCAAATAGAGGAAGAGGTGTGGTCAAAAACCTGATAAGAGTCACATTCAATGTTATAATTGTCAGAAGTATGGTCACTATTCGAGTGATTGTCCAGAAAAACGAAAGAATTAAGAAAGTGATGCAAAGCTTGCAAAACATGAAGAAGAAGAAGAGATGATGCTGATGGTCACAAAAAGAGATGAAGATAGATTCAAGGACCAATGGTACTTGGACTCGGGATGCTCATCACATATGTCTGGAAGGAAAGACTGGTTTGTCAATATAAAGCCCTCAATGAAAAATATGGTAAAATTTGCAAATGACAATACCCTAGGAGCTGAAAAGGTATCGGTGATGTTATGATTATGAGGAAAGATGGAAAAAGGTCATTAATCTCCAATGTGTTGTACATACCAGGAATGAAGAGCAATTTTCTCAGTATAGGGCAGTTGGTCGAAAAGAATTATAAAGTTTTAATCGAAGATAAGATGATGAGAGTCATTGATGCAAATGAGAGATTAATCTTGAAGGCCCCTATGTCTCAGAATCGAACCTTCAAGATTGAACTAAATGTGACGGAGCACAAGTGCCTTTCGACTGCAGCTAGCAGAGATAAATGGATATGGAATTATAGACTATGTCATCTCTACTTCGGAGACATCAGATATTTGAAGAGGAGAAATATGGTTTCAAGATTTCCAGAAATCGACATTCCAAACGAGGTAAGTAAGGAATGTGTGTAGGCGAAGCAACACAAGAATAGCTTCAGCAAGGATGCAGGAAGAAGTTCGAAGGCTAGTCTTGAAGTCATATACTCTGATGTATGTGGATCAATCCAGGTGGATTCGATGGGAGGTAACAAATACTTTGTTACATTCATAGATGATTTCAATCGAAATCTATGGACTTACCTGATCAAGAAGAAAAGTGAAGTGATCGAAGTATTTGTCAAGTTTAAGTATATGGTCGAAAGACAAAATGGTCGAAAGCTCAAAGTTTTGAGAACTGATGGTGGTGGAGAATATGTGTTGAAAGACTTCGACATGCTATGTGAAAATGAAGGTATTGTGCATGAGGTGGTGCCACCCTACACTCCACAACAAAATGGAATTGCAGAAAGGAAGAATCGAACCATCATGAATATGGTGAGAAGTATGTTGAAAGGAAATAATTTACCTAAAGAATTTTGGGGTGAAGCTGTTTCGACTGCAACATACATTTCGAACAGATGTCGTACAAAGAAGCTAGAAGAAATTACTCCAAAAGAATGTTGGTCTGGTGTGAAGCCTAAATTGAGTCATCTAAAGGTATTTGGATCTATTTCACATAGACATGTGCCAGATCAGTTGAGAAGAAAACTTGATGATAAGTCAAGTCAAATGATTCTAGTTGGATATCATTCGACAGGAGGCTACAAGTTGTTTGATCCAGTGAAAAAGCAGATTGTGATCAGCAGGGAAGTGATCATAGATGAGTTTAAAGAATGGGATTGGACTGAAAATGTCAAGAAAGATTCAGTGGGAATCCTATTCGAAGAACCATAAACTCAAGTCAAAAGAGAAGTTCGACAAGAGGAACTAGTAGATATACCAAGTACAAGCAGACCTCAAAGAACAAGACGCATGTCTGCAAGATTGCAAGATTGTATGATTACATCAGATGATGTGATAGATGATGAAGGTGAGCTGGTACATTATGCTTTCTATGCAAATGTCGAACCTGTTAATGCAGCTGAAGCATTAAAGGATTCAAAGTAGGTGAAAGCAATGAACGAAGAAGTGAAGTCTATCGAAGAGAACAACACTTGGTCACTTATCGAATTGCCTCAAGGCAAGAAGGCAATTGATTTCAAGTGGGTATACAAAGTGAAAATGAATTCGAAAGGTGAAGTAACTCGACACAAAGCAAGGCTTGTGACGAAAGGATTTCTACAGAAAGAAGGAATAGACTCCGATGAAGTTTTTACACATGTTGCTAGGATCGAAACAATCAGGTTGGTTGTTAGTCTAGCAGAAATAAACAATTGGCACA
Source organism: Vicia faba (assembly GCA_948472305.1). Lineage (NCBI taxonomy): Eukaryota > Viridiplantae > Streptophyta > Magnoliopsida > Fabales > Fabaceae > Vicia > Vicia faba. Next base: position 1,020,523,004 of record OX451737.1, on the reverse strand, counting down.
TATGTCAGATAGACGTGAAGTGTGCATTCCTAAATGGACCCTTAGACGAAGAAGTCTATGTTAAACAACCAGTTGAGTTTGTGAAATATTACGAAGAAAGAATGGTGTACATGTTGCATAAATCCCTGTATGGATTGAAACAAGCTCCAAGAGCTTGGAATAAGAAAATTGATAGTTTCCTAAGGGAGAAGGAATTTGTGAAGTGCACAAATGAATATGGAGTATATGTAAGAAGAAGCAAGAGTAAATTGCTTATATTATGTCTCTATGTAGATGATTTGTTGATAACAGGTAGCTGCAAGAGTGAGATCGAAGACTTCAAAGGTGATCTCAGCAAGGAATTCGAAATTTCTGATTTGGGTGAGATTTTATATTTCCTTGGTATCGAATTCTACAAGAGCATTAGAGGTTTGATGATGCATCAAAGAAGATATGTAGGAGAAATTATCAAGAGGTTTGAGATGGAAGAATTCAACTCAACTTCTACACCTGCAGAACCAAGATTGTAACTGTCGAAAGATGCAGATGAAGATGATGTTGATCCAACCCAATACAGAAGACTTATTGGACCATTGAGATACCTTTGTCATACAAGGCCTGACTTAGCATACAGTGTAGGTATGGTAAGTAGATTCGTGCAAAAGCCAAAGGTATCACATCTAGCAGCAGTGAAGAGGATACTAAGGTATCTCAAAGGAACTTTTGATTATGGCATTTTGTTTCCTGTAGTTGATAAAAGAAAAGAATATAAGTTAGTGGGTTACACTTATTCGAGTTGGTGTAGTGATGCTGAAGATCGAAAGTCAACAGCATGATATGTGTTTATGCTAGGTGGTGCACCAGTTACTTGGAATTCAAGAAAGGAACCAGTAGCGGCATTATCATCATGCGAAGCAGAATACATAGATGCTTCTCTTTGTGCATGTCAAGCAACTTGGATGGTGAACTTGGTCTAAGAGATAACAGGGAAAAATCATGGAGCAATTACCATGAAGATCGACAGTATGTCAGCTATTAATCTGGCAAAGAACCCAATAGCACATGGTTGAAGCAAGCACATCTAAATGAGGTTCCATTATCTTCGAGAGCAGGTAGCAGATGGGAAGATGAATTTGGAACATTGTAGAACTGAGAATCAGATTCCATACATCATGACAAAGGGAGTGCAAGTCGAAGTATTCAGAAGACTAAGAGCCATGATGACCATAGACAGTTTAGACACAATGAATTAAGTGGTGTGTTAAATTGTAATTTATAGTTTCGAAAAGATTTGATTTGTTTTAGATTTAAATAGATTTGACTTAAGTCTAGAATAGATTAGATTTAATTTAGTAACAAAATAGATATTTTGGGCTTTGGGCTTAGGGTGTAAGCTTAGTTATAAATAGAGGGAGTAGCCCCCATTTTTTGTAAGCAAGTCATTCACATTATTTTGCAGTTGCAAAGTAAATAAGAAAGTATTCACAGTTTGTGAGCAGAGAGAAACTCTACAGAAATTATTTGTCTTGTCTTCTTTTCTTTGTTTGTCTCATGATTAAATTGTCATTGTGGTAAAAATTCATTATAGAATTTGGTGTATTTCCAACACTAATTCCAACATCTAATTTAATTCCTAATTCCAACATCTAATTCAATTCCAACTATTATCAGTATAACGCGTAGAAAGGAAATAGAAAATTGATAGCTTATATGAAGATTTTGGATCGGGAACAACAATTGACTTAGAATCAAGCATAACCATGAGAGCTGCCATCACAAATGTTTCATCCCCAATCAAGCAGGAGACGAGATTTTTAGGTATAAGGCATAACTTAGTTATAGAAAAAACGCAACATTCAAACAGAAACAAATGTTGTATTGACAATCCAAATTCTCATACTTGTTAAATTTTATCCAGAGCCTTATTTAATATATTTGTCGTGACAACACCGATAATAGTTTTCGCTGGACATTCTCTCGACGAGAATTCTACTGGGAGAACGACACAATCTGTGATCTAAAGTCCAAACATCTAAAATTTAAATTTAACTTGACTGTCGATTTCTTCACCTTTGTAAGCTATGCAAATTTATGATCCGTGTTCGAAGTAAGAACAATTACAAATGGTCCCGACAGAAGTTTCTTTAAGAGTTATGGTTACAAACAAAGATTATGCTCAGCATTGATGAAAGTGTACACAAGATATTTAATCGAAAATTTTACATTTATAGTAAACAGATCATAAAAAACAAAGTGTCTTCACTTTAAAGGTTTTATGTCGTATACAAGAAAACCAGAAACTAACTTTCAACGTATGAATTAAAATTGGAGAAGCAAAAGGAGACTTATCTGAGTTCAAACGCCAACGTCGGAGACTTATCACACTTAAACCTGCATTAACAAAGATTAAAACCAGTTCAGCATACAACTCTACATAAACCATACAACTTTAACATCAATTTCAAGATAACAGTTCACGTTTCACACTAACTCAAATCCATAACAGTCATCAAACTCAGCCACCTCGTCATCTTCATTATCTTCTTCCATAACCTCAGGATTATCACTTCTCCTTCTTTCTCTTTCAATATCCTTCCCACAAAAGTTGAGGAGAAATATTAGTTCTACAATTAATCCAATTCAAAAGCTCTAACAACCATCAATAGTCAAGGCACATTAGTGAATATGCATGAGAATAAGGTTTCTTAATGTACCTTCTAAATGTTTTCTCTTATATCATACTTGCATGCATACTGAAAAATTTAAGTAATACTAGCTCCATTGGTCCAGACGTTCGGGTCGCAATAGAGCAAGGTCTATAATGTTTTGTTTATTAGTGGCCCCAATGATAAACACAATTTTTTTCGCCGACATTCCATACATTTTTGTAAGCAGTTGATTTAAAACTCTGTCAGAAGCACCACCAATATCTCCAGAACTACTGGCTTTCTACAAGATAAGGCACACACAACAGATTTAATTTAAACACAATTAATGAGAAGTTACAGGGGCTTAAAGGCACACTAATTAGTCCTTTATTATATATGTTTTCTCACACTAATATATTTAAAATAAACCTATCAATGTTTTACAACCCAAAAACCTATATGAAACATGTATTTTTAATTATGATGAAAGTTAACAACCAAAACATACAGCTCAAAATTCAGATCATTGCAATAAGTAAAAAAAATTAGCATCTTTTTTCCATAATGCTTGCTTGATATAACACCATTATAAAAACTCATATCAAAAGGCAATCCATATTTGAACAATAAAAAAGGCACAAGGGCGTGAAGAAATGTTCACATACAGGAAGTCGGTATTCTGTTTGAGAAATCATGTGACCCCCTTTAATTGCAAAATGAGCACAACTAGGATACTTTCTCTTTCTTGAGTATAAATTAAGGTAGAGATATACTAAGTCACCCCGAATTAAGTTTGAGCCTCGGTGATTTAAAACTCAATAAGAAAAAGCATAACAATGTTGATTTTAATTATCACTAAGAATTATCACATTCTTTATGATCAAAACTGAAATCTCATCAACCTTATATCATCAATTTCGACACAACTACAACTATTACTACAACAGCTAATCAAAATCATGCTAACAAAAATCATTTACAAAAATTGTTATACCTCATCATTTAGAGAAACCTCATCAATAACATTCCTAGATGAATCTTCTTTCTCTTTTGATAAATCAATACATAAATCAGTAAATAACCAAACAAAAAACAAACAAAATTCATAACAGAGAAATACCTTTCGAGAACAAAGCGCACAACTAATTTCCAGATATCACCGCATCCTGATTCACAAATTCAACATTACAAAATTAACAACTGATTTCAATCATAAGCTTAACATTCATCGCATATTTTCACATACACATACAAAACCTCAAACACATTTTCTTGAAACAGATTTTAAACATTATAATTGACCAATAATAAAAATCAGAAACATATTTTGCACTAAACCAGAATGACATATATTGAAAGTGAATCTGACGAGGAGTTCTAATGAGACACATAACAACATCTTTAAAAGAGCTACATGTAAGGCTTTCTAAAGTAAACAATAAAAAGTGTAAAAATAAAGAAACATTATCCATAATAACAAATTTACTTCAGAAATAAGGGAAAGAAACACTAAAAAGACCTGAAAATTCAATTCAGAAAAAATGTATCTCTATGAAACAAATTGCAGGGCCTTCAGCGTTTTGTTCTTGGAAACATAATTGCAGGGCCTTAATCCTTCTTTTCTTAATTATGAGCAAGATATCCTTTCATTACCTTCAAATATTAGACAAAATGCTTGTTGTTTACATTTCTGACCTCCATTTTCAAGGGATTTTTCACCCAATGATGAATTGATGCATCTTCAGTAATAGTTGTTATTTAACCCAACTATGAACAAATGGCTGAAATGAAAAATTAGCAAAAAGTGTGTGAAGATTCCATTTCATATGTTGTCATGAAAAATGGAAAGATAGAGAAGAAATCAACAATGAAGATGAATGAAGAAGATCAAAGAATCATGAGGGTCTAGCCAAGAAGATAAAAATATATGTAACCAGGGGGAGAAGGCGTGGGTTCAATATATAAGGGTTCTCTTGGCTGTACTGAAACGAAAATGTGAGATAAGGTTAGGTCTGGAGGATTTAAGAGAGAAGGTGTAGTTTTTAAAAAAAAGCAGAGCATGAAGAAGGCGGGGTTGATGGCAGAAGTGATGTTTTGCGTTCCCAAAAATGTAGCATTGGAAACGATAATATATTGGAAAAGGGAAAATAGGTAACTGAAAAAGTAATGTTTTGGTTGTATTTGGATGATATGGCATCTTATTCATCCTTTTTGGGCTGCAAAGCAAAAAAAGTATTACCAAAATTTGTAACAATTGGTTCAAATAGCCAATTACTTAGCAAATACATTTTTAGACAACAATTATCCCTCAAATCATGGAATGTTAAGATTTAAGCAAGGGAAAAAATGGATTAACCAGAGGTTAGTGTGTTCTTATATTATAGATTGAGGTTACAATATAGTCTTAAATTGATTCACAAAATAGTGATAACAGCCGCAAATTACAAAGCAAAGTAGCTTACAAATAAGAATCCAAAAAGCTAAAAAATTACCCAAAAAGCTGAAAAGATTGGCCCTCACAAAGTTTTCTTTAACTTTCATGCCTTTAAAGGCAATGAAAGGTTAAATAGTATCATACTTTATAGTAGACCATGCAATGGTCGAAAGCCAACTCTATGTTGAGTTGAAACCATGGAGATTATTCTTCGATGGTTCAACATATCAGAATGGTAGCGGAGTTGGATTGCTTTTGATTTCTCCTGAAGGAATTCCAATAAAGCTTAAGTATAGGATTGAAGGCCCTCTTTGTTCAAACAATGAGGCTGAGTATGAAGCCTTGCTTGCTGGACTCGAAGCTTTATTGGAATTGGGGGCAACCAGAGTCGAAATCAAAGGGGACTCTGAATTGGTGATAAAGCAACTAACGAAAGAATACAAATGCATAAAAGAAAACTTGATTATGTATTTTGTGTTGGTTAATAGATTGCTCAAAAAATTTGAATATGTGGATATAAAGCATGTCCCTAGAATAAAAAACCAAGAAGCAAATGACTTGGCACAGATAGCCTCGGGGTACAAAGTGTCAAAGGAAAGATTAGAAGGATTGATTGAGATAAAAGGAAAAGCATTGGCTACGAGGTTATAACCAATTGATTTAGAAGCTACTAAGCTAGGGTTTGCCAACCCATAAGAGTTTAAGGTACTAAATATAAGCACTCTGGCAAATACAGATTGGAGGAGCCCAATTATTAACTATCTAAAAAACCCTTCAACCAACACGGATAGAAAGGTTAAATACAGAGCTTTATCTTATTACTTGATGGGAAATGAATTATTCAAAAAATCCCCTGAAGGAATTTTGTTAAAATTCTTGGGGGAAAACGAAGCGTATCTGGCATTATCAAGCATTCACAGTGGAACCTGTGGGGCCCATCAAGCAGGACATAAGATGAAATGGTTGTTGTTTCGATATGGGATGTATTGGACAACTATGTTAAAAGACTGTATAGACTTCGCCAAGGGTTGTCAAGAATGTCAACTGCATGCAAGCATTCAACATGCCCCTGCAAGTGAATTACATTCAATCATTAAGCCATGGCCATTTAGAGGATGGGCACTGGATTTAATAGGAGAGATTCGACCCACTTCGTCTAAAGGACAAAGATATATATTGGTAGGAATAGATTATTTCACCAAATGGGTAGAAGCTATTCCTTTGGCAAATGTAGACCAAGAAACAGTCATTGAATTTATCCAAAAACATATACTATATAGGTTTGGAATCCCAGAAAGCATAACTACGGATCAAGGGTCAGTTTTTACTGGTCGAAAGATGCAAGAATTTGAAAAAGAAACGGGGTTCAAATTGCTAACATCTACACCATATTATGCTTAAGCAAATGGTCATGTCGAAGCAGCCAACAAAGTTATAATAGGCTTAATCAAGAAGCATGTCGGAAACAAGCCAAAAAATTGGCATAAAATGTTAGATCAAGCACTTTGGGCTTGTCGAACGTCACCTAAAGAAGCAACCAATACTACACCATTCCAACTTACTTTTGGGCATGATGCAGTATTACCAGTCGAAATCTTTCTTCAGTCAGTCCGCATTCAAAGACAGGAAGAGATAGCTCCAAACCTTTATTTGGAAATGATGTTGAATGAATTGATAGATGTAGACGAAGAAAGGTTGTGTGCCTTAGAAGTGTTAATAAGGCAAAAGGAAAAAGTAGTTAGAGCCTACAACAAAAGGGTGAAAGGTAAAACTTTCGTTGTTAATGATTTAGTTTGGAAAGTTATTTTACCTATAGATAAAAAGAAACAAGCTTTAGGAAAATGGTGTCCCCATTGGGAAGGTCCTTTTCGAATTTTAAAAGTATTTTCGAATAATGCGTATGAGGTGGAAGAATTAGTAGAAGATCGAAGGATCCTAAGGGTAAATGGGAAATACTTAAAGAAGTACAAACCATTTCTGCAAGAAATTAGAATAAGAAAACAGTAGCGATAAATAAGTAAAGCGAAGCCAAGATGGAAATACTAGAATGTCTACTGTAACATATCAGAGAATTATAAAGAGAAAATTTTAATTAAAGGTGTCAAAATGGCATTTGTCTGAATATTACAATTAAAATGGCATTCTCAAGGCTAGCGGCTAAAAGCTAGAAAGGAAGATTGCTCTTTATTCTTGCATATTTTATCTTCGACAAATTAAGTTTATATTGGATAGTTGCTTTGGACTCCTGAATTTTGGCTATTTCTTTGTCCATATTGGTAGCCGCTTCCACTTGAGCAACACTTTCTTTCGCTAAGAGGTCATCCTGGGGATCATTCAAGCCTTGAATGGCAGCCTGTTTCTCTTTCGCCTCAGCAATCCTTGCTTGTAACTCTGAGATCTGAGTTTCCCAAACTTGGATGGAGGATGCATAGTTATTGTACTCCTCTTGGGCTTTCTTCTTCGACTGCATGAGAGTTTCAGAGGAAGTGTAGGCATTGTAAGCTTTTTCATATGCTAGAGATTGTGCTTTTTCCGCCGCTTGAAGTTTCTTCTGAGCATTGAAGTCTCTATTAAACTCAAAACTCACTTGATCAATCAATTGCTGAATATCAATTAGATCTTCGCCCACATTAGATGAACACGCTGTGATGGGTATCTGAGAAATAAGTTTCTTTATCCGAGAACCAGCGGTGCAATCCTCCTTTAGGTTGATAAAAAGGTCAACATCGAAGACAGCTTGCTTTACCTGTTGCAAGAGGGCATCAAGAGAGGTTTCTTTGATGCCAACACCAGCTTGGGCAAAGTATCAGGAAACGTTTTAGAAGGAGATGAATCCTTTAAAGCCATCATTAGTTTGACATACTTTAAGGGATCCGTTGCTTTTAGGGCAGTTCTTTCCTCTTCTGAGAAAGTGGCAATAGTGGGATGACTTGAAGAAGGTTGGTTGTGTGTCGAAGCAAGATTAGACTCTTCAGTGGCATGAGCAGAATCCAAGTCTTTGTTACTAAGAATCTGTTCTGGCTCTTCGACGTTTCTTTCATCATCTCCCATATCCTCATTACCTTCGAAGAAACCTTCTATGTCGGAAGAATGTTCCGCTTCCTCATTCGTTTCAATTTCCTCAGACGTGCCAGTATTAGGGGGAGTGCCACTTTTTTGAGCATCTGCCTCAGGAGAGGAGTTCTCCTGATCTTATGCGTCCTTCGACTCAGATTGAGGATGGCCAGTCGCAGACCCTTTGTTTTGTGCAATTCCAGCATTAGGAGGAGGTGAAGGAGTTCCTTCGACAATCGGATTTTTTAGAGGATCACAAGTTTTGGGGGACTTGTCAGACTTTTTCTACCAAAGTGAATGCCAATATTGGTTCAAGAAATATAGTATGTCAAAATATAGGGAAATGAAAAGAAGAGTTTAAAATAAAATACCTTATCAGCAGTAGAGGTGTTACTTCCAATACGCTCCAAAATTTTGGCTCCAGAGGTTGGAGGCCCCGCTTCTTTCGCAGAAGAAGGGAGAGTAGCAGTTTCAGTTTCCTTTTGGGCAGTGCCCTGGGACGAAGTAACCTTCGACCCTTTTTTCCTTTGCTTCTTCAAAGGAGGAGGAGAGTCATCAGCGCTACTACCTTCGAGTGTAATTATTTCTTTTTCAGAAACATTTTTTCTTTTCTTCGCCTTAGCAACTGGCGAACTCCCATCCTGCAGAAAACATCAAAATTTTGATAAATAAGCAAAACTAGAAGAAAATTTCAGAGAAGAAAGTTTAGTATGAAAACCTCAGAAGCTTTGACATTTTTTCTTGAAGAAACGTTCTTCTCGGCATTGTCTGGTTGTGGAGAAGTAGGCTTTGACGTTCCAGTTGGAGTGGTCTTTGAAGTGGGTTTTCCCTTTTTGGGGGTTTTCCTTTCGACAGTTGAAAATTCACAAAGTCAGAAGGGAACATGTTAAGATGGAAAATTTTAAAGTACATTTTTTCGACTTGGCACCTTGAAGCATTTGAGAAATGATTTTCACAGCAGACAAATCATAGTGTAGGAAACCGTCGAAACTGTCCAGAGTGAGCTTAGTCGGAACAACTCGTTTTGCACATTTTTGACTATCATTGTGTAAATCATGAAAAATGTTCCCACAGACGAACCAATCTGGATAAGGTGGCGAAAATTCCAGAGCGAAGTCCGCTGTGGGCAATTTTGGAAATCTGGGTAGTTGAAGTTCAAAAGCTAAATCATACTTGAATTTAGGTTTTACAGATTTGGGAAGTTTTAATTTTGAAAGAGTTTTCGTAAATTTTTCTTTCAAAATAAGTGACGCTTGATAGACAGTTCGACTAAGCTGCGTAGGGTCATAGACAGTTTCAAAATAATCCTGAAAAGCTTTTATTTCTTTGCAATGAGTAGTTTTACCTTTGGGTCCATGATCCTGCAAAGATGAAAAGGCTTGGATCAGTTGATATTTTATTTCAGTACTGTCGAACATGTTGTTAGAATAAAACTCGGTCCACCAAGTATAAAAGCCTTTGGTCATATAAGTCGCAGGTTCGAAAGAGGCAAGTTTGAAGACAGCAAAGTCAGCATGGTATTCTTGATGTTTCGTCACGTCCCTCATAACGTAATCTATTCCAGCATAGCAGATCTCCTTCTTATGATTAAAAAGAGACACGTGGACAAGTTGATTCAACCCAAACTGTCGAGAGACAAAGTTTGGTTGATAAGATAACATGCATACGTAGTTCTTCACATGCAAAATCCTGGAAATAAGGAGTCTGGGAAGGAGGAATGCACGCCAGACATCTTCTACTTCAGTATTGGCATCCTTTATGGCTTTTTCGATCGAAGCAGTAAACCAGGAAGGGCCATGAGTTCGTTTGGAGAAGGGAGCCATAGCAGGAGTAAAGGCATGACATTTCGAGAACATCAGAATATACTTGGTAAGGCTAGATTGAAGATTCATGTCTTCACTAGGAGTCAGTAGCAGAAGCCTAGTTCCTTCAATACTTCTTGCTACTATCATGGGATCCTCTTCATTCACATTTCCGGAAGTTTGAAGAGATGGTTTGAAGGTGGCATTCAGCCATAGTTGAAGAAGCCAGTAAGGTCCGGCTAAGAGGAGGTTACTACCAGCTTCATGTTCTTTAAGCTTGGTTACAGTAGCGCCTAGACTTTCATACAAACTTACTAGTAATAATTCACTAAGGCAAACCTTTCGACCAGAATGTAGTTGGTTAGCTAAAGTTAAAAATTTTCTAGCTACTTGGAGAGATTTGCAACAGAAAACAAATTTGGACAACCATAAAGCTAAGAAAGCTATATGTTCGATGTCGGAAACATCTTCGCCGTCTGTATGATAGAAATTCATATAGGCATTAAAGGAGGCGGTTTTGGTGTTGAAATCTATTGTGTTGTCAGATTGGAGAAAAGGGTCAAATATTTCTCCAATAGGAGAAAGTCCTGTAATGGCTGCTACGTCAAATAATGTAGGGGTTATCATCCCACAAGGAAGATGGAAAGTGTTATAAGTGGTATCCCAAAAATAGTGAGACGCGAGAAGTAAAGGTTGGCAATAGCTAAAACCTAATTTCGACATCTGGATCAGGTCGAAAATGCCTAAATCTTTCCAAAATTGGCTTTTCTTTTTCTCTACTTTTCCTAGCCAGTTCAAATAAGACTTGTCCAAAGTGGGGCAAGATCGGAAAGGTCTAAAATTCTCAGTGATATAGTTCATTTGGAAAGGTCCCCTATTTACTTCAGGACTTTCTATGGATATATTTTTAGGGGATTTGGAAGAATCATCGGAAGTGTTTCCCTTGTTAGGTATGGGTTTAACAGCATGATAGGTTGGAAAAAAGTTTTTGCAGTCTTTCAGATGTTTAGTAGAAACTAAAGGACCTATGAATCCTAAGGTTTTACCAGATAATGAAGAAGAAATTAATACCTCGGAAGCTAAAATGGCTTTTTTTTCTTTGGACAGCTTCGGAGGTGTGATAAATTCCTTATTATCGTGCGTGATTATTTTGCTAGTTGGAATGGATTGAGAAGAAGAACCGGTGGAAGCTCCAGAATTTTTGATTTTGATTTTCATTAATTGTTTATCTGAGGCCATTGTTGAGATTCTTTAAGTTTTTCTGGAGATTTTCTGAGTTTTTTGGAAAGGAAAAGGTTTCATAGAGAACTGAAAGGGTTTTTGCTAAGAGAAGTTTGTAAAAGTAAGAGAGATGGAGGAGAAAAACTTGTTTTATAGTGAAGAGTGATTGTTCATCAAGGGACACGTGTTCACATCCTGAAGGAGAAGGTGAGAAGTTTGTTAAGTCACCTGACATTGGAAATAGTTATTCATCATTATAAATTGTTGCACGCACGTCTTGAAACGACGTTTTTGAAGAGATGTCATGATGATATCATTGGAATGCGAAAAGGTTCTCTTTGCTGGTCGAAATAGCATAACTCACAAGAAATGCCTATTTCTGCACATATTCGAAATAGACAATTTTTGGGGGCAATTTATTAGCTGGGAATTTCGACCAGGTTAATAAAGGAGCTTTTACATTTTAAAATTTCCATAAGACGGCTGGAAAAAGAGTTTTTCTGTCGAAATATATTACTAGATCTGCGTCGAAGATAGTTTGAAAAGACATATTGTTTATTTGGTCAAGAGAGCGCATTTTCGACTGCCACGTAAGAAAATCATTACTGAAGGCTTGAGCGGGATTATTTGAAATTCGAAAATGGTTTCTTTGGATAAGAAGGACGTGTGGAAGCCTTAGAGTGTCGAAAGACATGCAAGAAAGCAACGTGGCCTTTTCTTAGAATAGTACCGCTATGGTTAGGACATTATAAATAGCTCCTTAGTGTTAAGGAAAAAGGAGGTCAGAATTCGTACAAAGTTACTCACAAAAATACTCAAGTACCAAGTTAAAGAGAAAGAGTTTCGTTGAGAATGTACGTATGACCTCACAATTTTATCTTTGAAATTGCACTTATCAATATAATTTTCTTTAAAATAATTCTTTTACATATTCTTGCAATTGTTCTTAAGATTCTTTATGTTCCGTTAAATTCTTTATGTTCTGTCGAATTGTCTTACTTTTCTGCAAAGATTTATAAATCAAATTCCTTTTAAAAGACTTTTTCTTTATAACCAAATCACTTAATTCCAGTATTAAGTCTTTTTATTGTCAAACATTTACATTCAAACCTTTTACCGTTTAATTAAGACGCTTCATCTAAACCTTTACATTGGAATTTAATTTTAGAAGTCTTGCATTCCAAGCCTTTACACAAACACATGCACAAGTATCACTTCATATTTTACATAAGCCCTCAAGAAAGTGTTACAATTGACGTTAAGACAATGTCCTAGGATCAATCTAGTCGATCCTGCAAGTAACCATACATATCAAATCTGTTTGGAAGACTAGCGGTTGTTTCGCCAGAAATCACTGCGAACACTCCCTCTATTTATAACTGAGCTTACACCCTAAGTTCAAAGTCCAAAATATCTTTTTTATTACTAAATCAAATTTAATTTATTCTACACTTAAATCAAATCTATTTAAATCTAAAACAAATCAAATCTTTTCGACACATAGTTTCGACACATTAGATTACAATTTAACAGTACTCTCATTTTAAACACATGAGAAATATAATGATAAAGACAAAAATATGTTTTCCAAAGCATTTTTTTTTTTAATTATGAACCATAGCTATTATGCCCCGACCCGTATTATACAATAGCAATTACCGTTGGCGTTGGTCGTATTGTTGGTTTGTTGTTTTTTCCATTCAACATATGATCCCAAAACAGCACAACCAAGGGCGATTGTAATATTCAAGAAAGTCGGTGGTTTAGAATTTGATGCCAGCTGTATGTATCAAAACTGCCCAACTGCTTTTTATTCTTGTTCCACAACACTCCAAATTTCATCTCTCTTTTATGCCACGTTGGCGGCTACCACATCTCACCCCTCCCAAAACACACTTTTTTTAAAGCTTGTGCTTCAACTTATTTGTTCTATGTTTCAATTGTCAAACTAACTTACAAGCTCTTTTCCTTTTTTGCTAGTGATAATGTAGAAAAATGGAGATATGTTTTCAGTACTGAAAATTTGGTTGGTATTGGACGGTAACATCGAGCAAGTTGTCGAAAAGAAAGCGAATCTCAAAAGCCAAAAATTATCTATAGCTGGTCCCCATGACAGTAACGTTTGGAACCAAAATCAATTATGTACTATTTATAAAACACGTAGTTAATTGGTTTAATCACCACACAAAAATTATGTACAAACGTATTTTATGTACTAAAATCAATTAGTTATGTTGTGTGGTTTGGTCTTTCACGTAAACATACTCTTTAAAAATATTCATTTGAGAGATTCTGATATTAGATCGCGTTTTTACAAGCAATCATATACCATTTCGATGTCACCAGAGATTGACAATTACCCCCCACGTGTTTATTCATCTCATCTAAACAAAGAATACATATGGAGGGGAGGACATGAATAATGTTTTATTTTCTCTTGTTACTCAAATCTTTTTGAATACATATGGAGGGGAGGACATGAATAATGTTTTATTTTCTCTTGTTACTCAAATCTTTTTTTATACATTGTTCTACTTTCTTTTTAGTTTGTTGTACGGCATCTCATAGTACTTCAATAACGAATATTGGAGTTTATGGTATAAGTGAGCTCATGAGACAAAGACGGTGTAAAGGTCGAATGAGTCGGAGTAGTCTTGACTAAACAAACAGCTGAGTTACTATCAATGTATCAGGTATGAGCAAGAGTCTGAATCAACATAAGAGGTCAGACATATGGTTCTCGAAGGCAAGTCTATGATCGTTTTTGGTAAAGACCAGTGTTATTGTTAGAATAATAATGCAAATGTGAGTAAGGAGGAAATAGTCTCACATTAGATAGAAATTTAGTGACTTGAACATTTATAAGTGGGATAATTCATTATCATATCATTTTAAGGTTTTAGGTAGACAAATTGTGTGTCTCTCACAAAGGTGTTTAGTCCTACACTATGTATCAATGTATGTGAATAAAAGAGTTTCCACTTGAGGAGGAGCATTGTGAACTCACTGAGGAAATAGTCTCACATTAAGGCTCTGATACTATTTGTTGGAGGAGTTAACTAGAGCATTGATACAATGTAGTACTAGACACATTTGTGAGAGACATGTCACTAACTAGGGAGCATTGATACATAGTGTAGCACAAGTCACATTTGTGAGAGATACACCACTAAGATTGATACATTATGCCAAGCGATTTGATATTGTACATGAAACTAGTGGGTAAAGTATTTCGACTTTTGATCTTTAACTTATTGTTTTTGTCGAAAGTGTAATTCCTTGGGTCGAAGCAGGTTGTTGCTCGATACAAGATGTGTCAAAATAGGCTTAGTATGTCGAATTGTGTTAGGTGTGTCGAAGCAGTAGCTACACAGATTTGATTTAGATTTGATTTAGTTTTAAAATAGGTACTTTAGGCTTTTATAGTTTTTGGCTTTTTGGCTTAGGGAGAAAGCAAGCTCAATTATAAATAGAGGGAGTAATCCCTATTTTGTAATCAATTCATTCATTCACAATATTTACAGTTGCAAGTGAATAAGAACGTTTTTCACAGTTTATAGGCAAAGAGAAATTTTGTAGAAACCCTAAATCTTTTTTCTTCTTTAATCTTCTTTTCTTTTCATTGTCATTACGTGGTGATAACAATCTTGTTCATCAAAATTGATAGAAATTCATTATATGTTTTATTGGATTTCCAACAATGAAGAGGAAGAAGAAGAGAATCACGATGGCTATGAATCATCCAAACGGGCATTTTCCAACAAGTCTTCCAATTCATAAAATTGATAACTATGTGAATTGGTGCAAGTAAATGAAGGTTGTGTTTTGTTGTCAAGATCTTTGGGATCTTGTGAAATATGGATTAGAACTGCTTGAAGAAGATGCTTCAGAAGAAGAAGAGGCGAAATACAAAGAATCAAAGAAGAAGAATTATAAAGCTCTCTTTATAATTTATCATTGTCTGAGTCCAATTTTTTTTGAAAAGGTTAGCGATATAGAATCTACAAAAGAAACTTGGAAGTTCTGAAGAAATCGTTTGGAGGTGCTGAGAAGGTGAAAGAGGTGAGGTTACAAACTCAGAAAAGAACGTATGAATTGCTTCAGATGGAAGATAGTGAGAGCATATCTGATTTCTTCACTAGGGTTACAAAACTAGTGAATCAAATCAAGATTTATAGAGAGACGTTAACAACAAGAGATGTTGTTTCAAAGATCTTGAGATATTTGGCTCCAAAGTTCGACCATGTGATGGTTTCCATAGAAGAGTTAAAGGACATGTCAACTTTATCAAAGGAATAGATTTAAGGGATGCTTGAATCACATGAACAAAGAATGGCGGAAAGAGCTGCAGGAAAATCATAGAGTGATATGGCTTTGCAGGCTCAATTAGCAAAAGATAAGAAAGTCAAAAGAAATTGGTTCGACAACAAAGATAGAGGTGGCTATAACAATTCAACTGGTAGAGAAAACCAACACGAAGAAAACATGTTGAATCAGAGAAGACCATACCAAGCCAACAAAAGAGGTGGTGTTTCTAATAGAGGAAGAGGTAGAGGCCGAAAGCTTGACAAGAGTCACATTCAATGTTTCAATTGTCAAAAGTATGGTCACTATTCTAGTGATTGTCCAGAAAAGAAAAAGAATCAAGAAAGTGATGCAAAGTTTACAAAACATGAAGAAGAAGAGATAATGTTGATGGCCACAACAAGAGATGAAGATAGATTCAAGGACCAATGGTACTTGGATTCAAGATGCTCATCACACATGACTAGAAGGAAAGATTGGGTTGTCAACATAAAATCCTCGATGAAGAACACGGTGAAATTCATAAATGACAATACCCTAGCAGCTGAAGGTATTAGTGATGTTTTGATTATGAGGAAAGATGTCAAGAGGTCAGTAATTTACCATGTGTTATACATACCAGGCATGAAGAAAATTTTTCTCAGTATAGGGAAGTTGGTCAAAAAGAACTATAAAGTGTCGATCAAGGACAAGATGATGAGAGTCGTCAATGCGAGAGGAAAGGTAATCTTGAAGGTTCCAATGTCTCAGAATAGAACCTCTAAGATCCAACTAAATGTGATGGAGCACAAGTTCCTTTTGACTGCAACCAGCATAGATGAGTGAATATGGAATTATCGACTAGGCCATCTCAACTTTAGAGACATCAAAGATTTTAAAAGAATAAATATGGTTTCAGGGTTGCCAGAAATCGACATTCCAAACAAGGTGTGTTAGCAATGTGTGCAGGCGAAACAGCACAAGAACATCTTCAACAAAGATGCAGGAAGCAAGTCGAAGGCTATTCTTGAAATTATATACTCTGATGTATGTTGACCAATCTAGGTATATTCGAATGGAGGTAACAAATACTTTGTTATATTCATAGATAATTTTAGTCGAAAATTATGGACTTATTTGATCAAAATGAAGAGTGAAGTGATCGAGGTATTTGCCAAGTTTAAGTCTATGGTTGAAAAACAAAATGGTCAAAAGCTCAAAGTTTTGAGAACGGATGATGGAGGGGAGTATGTGTCGAAATACTTTGAAAAAATATGTGAAAAAGAAGGGATTATGCACGAGGTGATGCCACCCTACACTCCACAGCAGAATGGAACTGTAGAAAAGAAGAATTGAACCATCGTGAATATGGTGAAAATCATGTTGAAAGGCATGAATTTATCTAAAGAGTTTTAGGGTGAAGTTGTGCCGACTGTAACATACATTTTGAACAAATGTTCGACGAAGAAGATAGAAGGAATTACACTAGAAGAATGTTAGTCTGGTGTGAAGTCTAGCATGAGTCATTTAAAGGTATTTGGATCTATTGCACATAGACATGTGCCAGATCAGTTGAGAAGAAAATTTGATGACAAGTCAAGTTATATAATCCTAGTAGGATATAATTCGAAAGGAGGTTACAAGTTGTTCGACCCAGTGAACAAATAGATTGTGATTCAGCAGGGACGTGATCATAGATGAACCTAAGGAATGTGATTGGAAAGAAAATGTCAAGAAAGATTCAGTAAGAATCTTATTCGAAGAACCAACAGTTAAAGTCAAAAGAGAAGTTCGACAAGAGGGAGTTTTAGATCAACCAGGACCAAACAGACCTCAAAGAACAAGACACATGCTTGCAAGGTTGTAAGATTGTGTTATTGTATCAGATGATGTGGTCGGTAATGAAGGCAAGCTGGTACATTATGCTTTCTATGCAGATGTCGAACATGTCAATACAACTGAAGCATTGAAAGATTCTAAGTGGGTGAAAGAAATGAATGAAGAAGTGAAGTCCATCGAAGATAATAACACTTGGTCACTTGTCGAATTGCCTCAAGGAAAGAAGGAAATCAATGTCAAGTGGGTATACAAGGTGAAGTTGAATCCCAAAGGAGAAGTAAATCGACACAAGGCAAGACTTGTGGTGAAACGATTTCTATAGAAGGAAGAAATCGAATTTTATAAAGTCTTTGCACCTGTGGCTAGAATCGAAACAATCAACTTGGTTGTTGGTCTAGCAGAAATGAATAGTTGGCACATATGTCAAATGGGCGTGAAGTGTACAATTTCTGAATGGATCCTTAGAGGAAGAAGTCTATGTTGCACAACAAGTTGGGTTTGTGAAACATGGAGAAGAGAGAAAGGTGTACATGTTGCATAAATCCATGTATGGATTGAAACAAGTGTCAAGAGCTTGGAATAAGTAGATAGATAGCTTTCTAAGGGAGAAGGAATTTGTGAAGTGCACAACTGAACATGGAGTACATGTAAGAAGAAGCAATAGTGAATTGCTTGTACTATGTCTCTATGTCGATACATTGTTAATAACAAGTAGCTGCAAGAAAGAGATCAAAGACTTCAAATATGATCTCATCAAGGAATTCAAAATGTTTGATCTAGGTGACATTTTGTATTTCCTTGGTATCAAATTCTACAAGAGTAGTAGAGGTTTGATGATGCATCAAAGAAGATATGTATGAGAATTTTTCAAGAGATTTTAAATGAAAGAATGCAACTCGACATCGACACCTGTTGAATCAAGGTTGTAACTGTCGAAAGATTCAGAAGAAGGTGATGTCGATCCAAACCTATACAGAAGACTTATTGGGTCATTGAGATATCTTTGTCACATAAGGCCTGACTTAGCATACAATTTAGGTATGGTGAGTAGATTCCCGGAGAAGCCAAAGGTATCACACCTAGCTGTGGCAAAAAAGATTTTAAGGTATATGATGGGAACTCTTAACTATGGCATTTTATTTGGTACAGCTAATAAAAAAAAGAATGCAAGTTAGTTAGATACACTTATTCAATTTGGTGTAGTGATGCTGAGGATCGAAAATCTACAGTAAGATATGTGTTTATGCTACATGGTGCACCAGTTGCTTGGAGTTCTAGAAAAGAACCAGTAGTGGCATTATCATCGTGCGAAGCAGAGTGCATAGCTGCTTCTCTTTGTACATGTCAAGCAACATGGATGGTGAACTTGGTCGAAGAGATCATAGGGAAAGATCATAGAGAAATTACCATGGAGATCGACAGCATGTCAGCTATCAATCTGGCGAAGAATTCGATATCACATGGTCGAAGCAAGCACATCAAAATGAGGTTCCACTATCTTCGAGAGCAGATAGCATATGGGAAGATGAACTTGAAACACTGCAAAACTGAGAATCAGATTACAAACATCATGACGAAGGGTGCGCAGATCAAAGTATTCAGAACACTAAGAGTTATGATAAATATAGATAGTTTGGACACAATGAATTATGTTGTGTGTTGAAAGTGTAATTCCTTGTGTCATAGCAGGTCGTTTCTTGACACAAGATGTGTCGAAATATGTTTAGTCTGTCGAAGTATGTCAAGTTGTGTTAGATGTGTCGAAGCAGTAGCTACAAACATATTTAATTTAGATTTGATTTAGTTCTAAAATAGGTATTTTGGGATTCTATAATTTTGGGCTTTTTGACTTAGGGAGAAAGCAAGCTCAATTATTAATAGAGGGAGTAACCCCTATTTTATCATCAATTTATTCATTCACAGTATTTGCAGTTGCAAGTGAATAAGAAAGTTTTTCACAGTTTATGGATAGAGAGAAACTATAAAGAAACCATAAATCTTTTTTGTTCTTTAATCTTCTTTTCTTTTCATTATCATTGTGCGGTGATAACAATCTTGTTCATCAAGATAGATAGAAATTTATCATAGGTTTTGGTAGATTTCCAACAGTTTTATGAATCTACGTTGCACATAGATTCTGTTGGTATGTTTGTTTTATTTTTTTCAACGTCGTTTGTGATCATATTTTTACTTGTCAGAGTTTGTTTAACCCGGTATTTTAATTTGTGATTTTGATCATTTGCAATCTCTTTATTAAACTTTGTTGTATATAGATCATTTTATTATGTTCATTTTCCTTTTTTTTGATTTAGCATGTGTCCAATTTTAATTTTCGGTTATTTCTGATCTATATTTTTATTCAAAATATAAAAAAAATTTCATGTTGATTTTATTTTATTTTTTTAGATTTTGTGATAATTTTTATTAAAAAAAGGATATTTTAGCCATTTAAAAAATCAAAAACCTAATTAATTAGTATAAATAATTAATAGTATAATTTAAATAAATAAAAAAAGAAAAGGAAAGTCTTGCTAGTTTGTTTATATACGTGATATTAATTCTTTATTAGTATTATTTTTTAATATATGTATGCCATAATAAATTGATATGGAGACATTATTGTTTATATATATATATATATATATATATATATATATATATATATATATATATATATATATATATATATATATATATATATATATATATATATATATATATATATATATATATATATATATATATATATATATATATATATATAATGTTATTTTTGAATCGTGCATTTTATCCTCAGCATAGGGCTCTATTTAGACTGGGTTACCCGAGATCTGTTGAAATATTAAATTAGATTTGTTAAAATATTAGATTATATTAGATATCATTTGATTTAATATTTAAATATAATTCAAGTTGTGTAGACTCAAGCTCAATTAGGATTCTATATAAATAGCTCTAGTCTGTATCATTATATGTACAATTCAATAATATAAATTCTTATTTTCTTTATTATTTCCTCTTTCTCTCCTCACTAAAGTGCCTCACGCACTAACAAATTGGTATCCAGAGCTTCCGGTTATTGTTCTTGATCGAGTTTTCAAGAATTTCACGTCAGAGATCGTGTTTCTAGGACAAGTGAATCAATCGTTGCGAAGATGGCTAGTGACAAGGGCATTCTGAATTCTCTTCCAATGCTTTACGGAAAGAATTGAATCCGATGGAAAAAACAGATGCAATTATTTTTTGGCTTTCATGAAACTCTAGATGTGGTTACCAACAGCGTTCCTGCGTTGGCTGCATTCCGACGAACAGAAAAAATCCACAATGAAGTCAAGAAGAAAGATTGCAAGGCTGCTTATTGCATTCAGACGGTGATCGATGCTGCTAATTTCGATAGAACCTCTCATGCTGAAACGACGAAGGAGGCATGGGATATTTTGGTAAACTATTACAAAGGAGGTGAGGAAGTCAAGGTTGTCAAGTTACAAACCTTGCATCGACAATATGAGTTGTTGTCGATGGGAGAAGATGAAAAAGTTGTAGAATATGTGTCGAAGGTTCAAAAACTCGTCCATCTCGTGAAGGGTTGTGGTGAAACTATGACTGATAAGATGATAATTGATAAGGTAATGAGAACGTTGACCTCTCACTTTGATCACGTTATCGTAGCTATTCAAGATCCAACAATCTTGAAACCACTAAAGTGGAAGATTTGATTGGTTCGTTGGAGGCGCATGAAATGAGGATTGTCGAAAGGAAATGAGTGCAAGACTCGATACAGGCTCTGCAAGCTCAGTCATGGAAAAAGGATGGTGGTTCCAACAAATTCAAAGACAAGTTCGACAAGACTCAAGGCAAGAAGCCTTGGTCGAAACCTCACAATCATCAGGTCGAAGATGAAGCTTCTGAATCCTCGAAAGGAATAGGAGGAAACTATCGAATGGGAAAAGAATATAAAAAAAAGGTGCGCAGTGCTATAACTGTGAAAAGTGGGTCATGTAGCCAAGAATTGTTGGTACGGAAAATACAAGGGATCGACAAGCAAGGACGAAGGAGCGAACCTTGCACGACAAGATTCAAATGATTCTGAAGGTGGTATGATGGTTATGGCTGCAGTTGCAGATAACCATGTCGAATCCAAAATTTGTTTTCTCGACTCAGACTGCTCGAACCACATGACTGGTCGAAAGGAGTGGTTGCCAGATTTTGAAGAGTCGAAGAAGAGCAAGGTAAAACTTGCTGATAATAGTTCATTACAAGAAGAAGGTATTGGAAATATAGTCTTTCAAATGAGTAATGGAGGGAAAACTATGATCAAAGATGTGCTTTATGTATCTGGAAAAAGTGCATCTTGCTAAGTGTTGGACAAATAGTCGAAAAAGGTTTCTCAGTTGTCATGAAAGATGGAGTTTTGAAATTGTTCGACACCAAGAACAATTTGGTCTTAAAATCTCCATTGCCGAAGAACAGGACATTTAAGACTATGATTAGTTTGACTAAAGTTCAATGTTTCAAAAATGTTGTTAACCACAAGTATAGTTGGTTGTGGCATTTGAGGTTTGGACATTTGAATTTTCGATCCCTCAATCAACTGATCACTCAAGATATGGTTACTTGAATTCCAAGTCTTGAGATGCCTGAAAAACTTTGTGAAGGATATGTAGCAGTAGAAATGTTGAGACTAAGCCATTGGATTAACTTGACTTGCACATATCAAAATAAAAATCGTCAGAGTGCTTTATTGTTTCCAAAGAAATGGGAAAAGAGAGAATAACCCAAAAAGATGGGGAGAGAATATAAATTCGGGGGTTGGTTATGCAAAAGGAAGGTATCAGCATCCTAAACATCTATGGTACTCCGTAGGAACCTCTTTTTAAATCTGTGTATTTTGGCTATAAATGTTGTATAAAATAATAGATGGTGGAGATGAGAAAAGAAGTACTTTTGTTATAATTTTTGCACCCTCCACGGTTGCGAACCTTTAGTGCCTATGTACCACCTTCCATGCAATAGAGGATCAAGGTACTCGTAGTTCACCTTTAGAAAAAAAATTAAAACAAATGTGTGTTGGTTATTTTTAAGAGATAAGACATCATCATCGTATCTGAGTGGAAAACATACTTACTACCCACGATTATGAAAAAGGAGAATTTGCGTCATCTCAAAGTGGAGGATATAACTTGGATTTTAAAATCAACATAGCCTCACTCAACATCCAAGTGGAAAATATCTCACTTCACTATATATCATAGAAGTATAGTAGCTCGCATCACTACAATGATTGACAAGAATCTAATCTTTTGAGAAAAGTTTTAAGATGAAAAAGCCAAAGTGGCAAAATAGTTTGAATGAGATTGATTGAATTTTAGTCTTCTCACAAAAATGTTAAGGTATTATTAAGTTGATTAAAGTTTGATTAAGAAAATGTTTTGAAAATGCATGGACCTAAGTCCAAGTTTATTGTGAAAGCGGTTCAAGTTTAGAAACAAGAAGAAATTTCAAGAGGGGGAAGATTTGTGAAATTAAAGAATATGGGAGAAGATGAAGGGACTATCCTAAAGCATAAGGTAAAATCTAGGGAAAAGAACCATCTAACCAACGAGAAGCCAACACTTGACACAATGAGTCAATATTGAATTCCATCCTTTAGATTTGAAACCAAACAAGCAAAGACAATAAACCTTTTAAGAAAAACTAAGCTTCAATTGCATTAATTCTTCACAAAAATTGGGTAGAGTAACGGCTGTATACAGATAAATTCCTGATCACAAACAAAGCATGTAATCACAATAACCTACACACAAAGCAAACAAACAAACAACCCAATGTCTTGGGATAAACCCCAAGTACTCCAGACAAAATAACAATTGAGGTCACAAGGTCTCAAAGTAGGTCACAACTTCTAATTATAAGTCCAAGAAGTCCACAATCTCCATAATGCCAGGGATAGTAACCAAGTAGTCCAAGTAACATTAAAGTTTTTTATTGTTCAAGTTGATTATTAGGTATCT
Source organism: Vicia faba (assembly GCA_948472305.1). NCBI lineage: Eukaryota > Viridiplantae > Streptophyta > Magnoliopsida > Fabales > Fabaceae > Vicia > Vicia faba. The sequence continues at coordinate 1,020,499,732 of OX451737.1, read as the reverse complement.
TCAAAAAGAAAATGAAAGCTCAAATGAGAAAAATAAAAATGACATAAAAGTAAATGCTCAAATGAGCAAAGATGAAAGTAGCATGAAATGTAAATGTCAAAATAGATGTGCTTAAAGTAAAAGCATAAAATAAAAGCATAAAATAAAGTTAATTGTTAATGAGTTAGAAAATAGAGGTTACTTGAATGACCATCTTGAAACTTTCATTTGAAAAATCATTAGAAGATTGATAGAACCAAAGCCTCTCAACAACAAGTTTCATTTGCTTTTTGTCAAGTATATCATTCATTTCAAAATCTCAAGACAACAATAAATGATCAATGATGTTTAAGTGATCCAATTTGACCAAAGTTGATGAAAATTCATTAGAGAATTGGTAGAACCAAAGCCTCCTAACAATGAATCTCAAAGTTATTGGATCAAAGGGTTCAAATTAACATACTTGGGCTTACAAACATGGGTTTGGGCCACGAATGATCATTTTCTCAAATCAGGACAAAATTTAGCGCTATGTTAAGCAATTGTAAGTGGACTTATATAGAAGTCACACCTATTTTAAGGTCGGTCAATAGCAATCTATGTACCATATGTTTTGAGAAATGGTATGAAAATCATTCTCCAATAACATTTAGTACAATGAGAAAGGGATAAGATGAAGAGAGATGGGGTAAGAATTAAACCACATTTGAACCAAAAATTTAATCAAGCTATTATTAAAATCATTCATCCATTTTTTTGGAGTTAAACTCAACACCATGGATCCAATGATGTTAATAAAGCTCATGATCAAAATCTCATAGTCCAAGATCATCCAGAATATATACAAGATAAAATATATTAAAAAAATAAAGAAAAATATTTTAAAAAAGGTTTAAAAATGAGAATAAATGTAGAAAATAATAACTATATTTAAAACATCCAAGAAAAATCAAACAAGGCTATAGAAAAATCAGAAATAAGCTCAAATATTTATATAAATTTTTTGGTAATTTTTTTAAGTCAGAAACTATTTTTAAAATTAAAAGAAATAGGCAAAACAAATCAAAAATTGTGAAAAATAGTAAAGTCAGAAATAAAAATAAAATGAGGTCACCAATATTTGTCAAAAGGTCATTGGATCCTTCCATATTTTTTTCAGAATTTAAAAGTTAAGAAAAGTAATTTTAAACATTTAAAACAATTCAAATAAAGTAAAAAATTATAAAAAATATCAAAACACAAAATAAAATTGTGAAAAAATAATAATCAGAAACAGAAAAATCAAAAATATTTTGCATAATATTTTCAGATTTTTTGAAGTTAAAATGAATTTTCTATGATTTTTTGAAGTTTAAAACAATTTAAATATAAAAATCAGAAAATTAAATAAAGTCAAAAAAATGTGGACCAATGGATGAGAGTCAAAATATGTTAGTAAGCTAATCCAATGGATCAGACGCGATGTGCGTATCATGGTCTTTACTGAATAATGCATGGAATCAACAATTAAATCATATTTTAAAAAAATGCGTGGCACGCCTTCATTGGTTGATAGATGACACGTTGGTCATCTTCAACCTCCAGCCAATGAATCTGCGGGTTCCAGAAACTGTAAAATTAGGACACCAGACTGGTACCATTCGCTTCGTCTCTTCAAGACGATTCCAAGTGTACCTTCGTGAAAAATTTATATAAACTGTAGCTCAATCGTTTTTGAAAAGAAGTGCTGAAAAGGGATTTGAATTTTCATGGCCAAAACGTACTTCCTGTTGAAAACAAGTGTTGCAACTACAATCAGGATGATGAGAGCTTCATAGCAGTATCAAAGTTTGAGAGAATTGGCGAAGGAATCTACCTATTGAAGTTAAGTTGCAGAGCTCTGAAATTGGACTTGGCTAGCACGATTTAGGAAGTCTTAAAGCTTAATTCTTCTTCCAGTAGCTTTAGTAAGGTTCAAGGAAGGTGAACTGACAAAGAAAAATGATTGAGAAAGGTTGTAAGAGCAAATTCGAAGTTGCAGAAAATTGAGTTCAAGAGAAAGTTTGGCACGGTGATTCTGGCTCTCTAAGCTTGAGAAAATGAATGAGGTATGATCCTCGATTTATAGAGAAGCTGCTTGAATGCTCAAGCGTGTGAAATGATGAAGTTTGGAGGGAAATCGTGTAAAGTTGCAAACAAGAAAAGTGTGACTTCTAATTTGATCAAAACTCATCCAAACCTTGCGTTTTAATATGCTAATCACTTTTGGAGGTTCACTAAACGTGTTTAGAAGCAAAAGCACGCAGAAAAATATGTTTAGAAGCTAAATCAAGGATTTCAAATTCTGTCTTCTGAAGAAACTTTAGTTTCAAGTTAGCTAGTTCAAATCAATGGCATTCTCAGTTCAAGGAGTCTTATGTTAGACGATGTGATCGATCTAGAAGGGGGGGGGGGGTGAATAGATCGTTTAAAATAATATGCGCTTTTTCAAATTATTTTTAGAAAAATATGTGAGAGCTTCCTAGAATCTCTAATCGTCTAAACAATCCTCTATTAAAAAGATCAGATATGCATAACTGTATGGGATGTAATGACAAAATAAGAATCAATGCATTTTACTCAATTGATCAATCACTTATACACCCTCAATGATTATTAATGACTACCAATGAGTTGAATGAGATAAGGATAAGCACAATGAATAATTTATGGATTAGTCAATTTTTCAAACACCTTGTGAGCAAAACACCTTAGGTTTGGTATTACTAAATTGTAGTGGTAAGTTTTCTTAGGTATCAACCAAAAGAATTGTTACTAACATTTTGAAATGAACTCAACACACTACAATTTCAATAAATGCAGATTTGACAAATTAATTTTCCAAAGTATAGTAATCAAGTATAGAGATAAAGAAAAAGCAGAAGAACACACGATTTGTTAAGGCAGTTCCCCTTGTCGTCCTTCCGTAGGGTACGTCTGCCCCCAATTCTAGAATCTAGAATTGAGATATTTGATATTAAGTTGCAAATGATACAAGAGAAGAGATAGTTCACAATACTAAAAAACCAATGTTGCTGATGTAACAATCTTCTTCCCTTTCCTTGGTTTGAGCAAAACCAAGTGCCAAATTCTTCGAACAAACCTCTGGTTACCGCTACTTGATTAAGCAAACCCACCGTTTCTTAATCCTTTCACTCGGCTGGTTTCGATCGCAAGCAATTTGACCCCAAATAAATCTTCACAATCCTCCGGTTACTGCTACTTGATCAAGTAAACCCACATTCTTAATCCTTTCACTCGGCTGAATTCAATGAAGCAAAGACTTGTGCAAAAAACTCCGCACCAATAGGAATCTTTGAGGAGAAAATCCCAATGATTTTATTCAAGAGCAGCCCACAATTGCTCAACCCAAATCTGAATTGAATCCTTGATTTGAACGTTATCACTGCAGGAATTTTCTTGAATCAACAACCATGGTTATGTGTAGATGTTGGTTTTTGAGAAGAGAGGATGAAGATGATGAGCACTATGTGTATCTTTCACTAGTTCTTGTTAACTTCAAATAATGATGCATAATGAATATATATATATATATATATATATATATATATATATATATATATATATATATATATATATATATATATATATATATATATATATATATATATATATATATATATATATATATATATATATATATATATATATATGTTACCTAATAGCCAAACCCACAAACATAGCATAAAATCATATGAGGCTAGCGAGCGGTCGACTCAACCAGAAGCCGGGGTCGGCACGACATAACCCGCACCAGGAGAGAAAACTGTTTTGAAGTGCAATGCATCGACCGCTTTAGGACTTGCATCGACGCAAACTTTGAATATTCTTATTCCCAGGTTGAATCGACCGAAAGGGTCGACGTGATACATCTAGCAGTCGGAGAGAATTCCATTTTGAAGTGCAGTGCATCGACCGTTTCAGGGCTTGCGTCGATGCAAACTTTGAATGTTTTGATTTCCAGTTTGAGTCGACCGGAAGGGTCGACCTGACACATCCAGGGCTTAATTAAAGATGATGAGTCGACCACACATATTTTTGAGTCGACGCACAGATTTAATTTTCTCAAAAATATGTGTTTCTGGAGATCTTCATTCTAATTATTCCATTGTAAGATTGTTCATAGAACCAACCCAAATAGAGAGATTAATAGTCGTTTTGACATCATTAAAATAATTATAGAGGGACTTTTCCCTCACATACTCCCTCTTTTTGATAATGTCAAAAAAATGCTCAAATATGCTCCCCCTGAGTTTGTGCGTTTCATTTGCAAGCTATGTATAGTCTTCTATATTCACTTCTCCCCCTTTGACAACATCAAAAAGATAAAAAGCACAAGGTCAAGAGTAATAAAATATATCAAATGCAACATAATTTTCCATTTGCAACTAAAAACACCAACAATCATTCACATAAAATGAAATTAATGCGGATCATAAAATGCAATAATTAGACAAATGTATGTAGAATATTACAAACCAATCCATAAGGATAAGTGCATGAGGTTATAAAAAAAATAACATAATAACTTCAAAAAAATTACATATATATAAACATGAATCAATTCTCTAGGTTGTCGGTATCATTGTTTTCTGGAGCATCAGGTGGAAGGTTTGGAAAATGCTGAAGGAAGGTGGAATGAAGGGAGGCAAGGTTCTCAGCTTGTGATTAAAGCATTCCTTTCAACATGGAGTGCCGTTGATCTTGAATATTTTAATAGTTTGAAAATATTTCATTTTTTACTTTGACAAGGTTGTAGATGTTCAAAATCCTCTCATTTTGAAGGAATGCGTCTTCCTTTTGTTGGATCTGAATTTTCTCCAAAAGAGCTATCACATTGGCATTGTTTTCTTGAGGAACCGGGACATCCTCGTCCATATTTGCTTCATTTTCTTCTTCCTCAGACTTCTTCTTCTTCATTACGAAATAGATGTACTTCTCATAATATAACGGTATTTTTGTTCCTTGTGATCCCATTGGAAGCCCATCAAGGTAAGTGATTTCTTTGTGAATTCAAGATCAGAAGTCATACCAACATAAGGAATTCCTGGAACTTTAATCTTTTCTCGATTGAGAACTCTCTTAATGAAAGAGGGATAGCATAGTGCGATGCCTCTTCCAGAGTTATGCACATCAAACATTCGGCTAGCAAAATAGTGTGGCCAATGAACCTTTATTTTATGTTTTAAAACATAAAGCAGTTGAACTTCAGGTTTATCCACACGAGAAAGACCTCCCTTCTTGGGTCGAATGATATGGCAAACGATCCAAAAGAGAATTCAGTCAAATGGGGCTAGGGAACCAGTTGTTACAGATCTTGGAAATAAATCACTGTTTAAATTCTGTCACTGTAAGGTTTCTTGAGCATGGAGTTTAAGGCCGACTTGAATTCATAGTTAGGATCAAGAACAATGTGATACGGTGAGAGAACTGACTTGAGGGTTTTGCGTTTTATTGCAAATGTTGTGGTTAGAAAGAGTCACCACCGACTTTTCTTTTATCCAAAAGGAAAGGTGAATAAGCACAGGAAAGACCTTTGAGATTGTTTCTTGAGTTCGGGGGGTAGATTATGAAAAGGGAAGGTATTAGCATCCTTTTCATCCATGGTTGTCCATGGGCTCTTAGTTACTTTCTAGATCACTTTCTTTTGTTTTGAAATTGTGCTTTGTGTGGTTTTGAAAGTATTTTGTAAAAGAGGCCATTGTTTAGGCAATCTTTGTAATGAATGTATACAAAGATGTTTGTCTTTTTGAAAATGTTTCCAATGTTTGTAATATGTGTGTGTTTGTTTTGAAAATAGCAAGGATAGTTGTTTGAAATGGAGCAAGTAACTAGAAGTAATCTACCTACTCAAATGTCTTTCTTGTTCATTTTCTTTTCCTTTGACATTGTTGTCTTACCATTGATTTGGTAAGCAACCCTATCTTTGGATGTAAACGGGACGGGAGTGGGTCATTGTATAACCATGATTAGCAATGTTGCAAAGTATCTTAGCATTTTGAGGGACCAAGATCATTTTGTAAGGCAACTTTGAATAGTGTCATTGAGGGATTATGATCTTATACTTATTTGTTTTGCTAAGATTCTTCGCATGCGTAATATGGCCATTTTTGTATAAGGCAACCAAGTGGAGTAACCCTAAGGGTGTTTGTGTGCAAGTGTGTTATTTTCATGCTTGATTTTGTCTTGGATTAGGGTTTTCTATTTGATTTTCTTTTCTTGTCATTCAAATCCTAATTACTAGCATGTTATACAAAAAGCGATAAATTGCGTAATTTAAAGATTGCTACGCTATTACAACATTTTATGGGAGGGGGGTATACAAATTATAAATGGGGATTGCAATAATGTAAATCTAATTAAGTTATTACAACCAAATCGAATTTGTACAAATATTTGAATAAATAACATACAATATAAATTAAATATGCAATGGTATGTATATGCAAGAAAAAGATTTTTGTTTTGTTTTTTTATATGAAAAACGAGTTTTGAACTAAACCTAGTATTTTAAGAAAAGGAAATTATTTTTAGAAATTGGTTAACCCTAATTTCTAATTTTTTAAAAGAAAATAAAGTTCTTTAAATATTATTATTGTGTATCTTTATCTTAAAACAATAAATAATAAATAATATTTTATGAAATATTTTAGTCCTTTTATACATTAGAAAAAATATTTACAAGTGTGAAGGAAGAGAAATAAAAAAATTAACCTAAGTCTATTTTATTTTACAAGTTATTTAAGAAAAATAGTTAATATATAATTTAATAAAAATATTTTTTATGTGAAAATAAAATAAAATAAACAAAAATGCAATATTTATCATGTTTTATATTTTTTATGATTTTTTATGTTAAAGAAAATATATTTATTAAAATGAAAATGAAAATAAAAATAAATGATAAAATGGTTGGGCCAGGGATATCCTGAGTAACCAGGAGGTAAGCATTAGAAAAAAAAATATAAAGCCCAATGAGACAAAGGCCCAGCGCTGCATAGTGAGAAAAATGGCAAAAAATGTGAGAAAATAGGCAAAAGGCAGGCACCAAGACTCGAACCCATGACCTTAGCAATTTCAGCACGCTGCCTTGCCACTGGGGTGGCTGTACATCCGTTAGTTTAAATGAAACTAAAAATAGATAACACAAAACACTTCCTTGCCCTGTACTTCATCTTCTTCCTCTAGCCAGCCAGACCAAACATATATCTCTCATTTCTCCATGAAAATGGAAACTTCAAACATGAAAATGGTAGTACTCTTTCCCACGATTTCAACCATGTAACTCATGTAAACTAACAGTCAAAGATCAAAGCTAATTTCAATGGCCCTAATTTCAGACCTAATTTTTATAGAAATTCGAAATCTAAAATTCTCTATACACAATGAGTATAAATGAAATCTATGAACATGGTTGGTTTTAGCATAAGGATATCTACATTTTATCTTCACAAATCGAGACCAAAGGATGCCTGTATGAAGAGATAGAAGTTAGAGTTCTTACCTCTTTTAGCTGAGATCGTGAATGGAGTTTGAGTGAGTTTTGAAAAGGCCTGAAGGTTCCTTTAGCTTGCCTGGACCTCCCTGAGTATGTTCCAATCTTTACCTTGTCTTGAAAGTGTCTGAATATCCCTATCGAAGTCAACCTGAAAGCTTGAAATTCAAAAATGGAAGATGGAGAAGGAGGAGTTACAGTGAAGGGATGATGGTCTGGAACACTTAGATATGATGTAGGTTAAGTGTTTAGGTGATTAGAACTTGAAACGCACGAGTAGATTTTTGGATTGCTATGCTTGATACAAAACTGCAAGTTATGGCAGGTTTTTGGTGATAGAGAGTTTGGGAGAGTTTCTGGCCTTTAGAAATCATGTGTTAGGTTTTAATGTGTTTGTGTATAAGTATAGAGAAGGTTCCAAATCAAATCCACACCAGGTTTCTCAGTTGTGGGCTTTTTGCTCTATTGCTTGCCTTTTAAGAAAAGTTAGGAGACAACTCTCTACATGCTTGTACAGGCCTGTGTTGAGTTGGTACAAGTCTAAGGCACTTTGCTTTTTGTTGTGGCTTTGCTTATGTGCATAAAAACAAGTTCAAGGCTCAAGGAGTGAAAAGTTGCAAAAATTATGCTTTATCAAAATGGAAATGGCACCTTTGTGCCAAAAATGGAAATGTTCATGTACAAAGCATTGAATGCTTGGATTTAGGGAATGAAACCTTGTGCAATTCCTTAATGGTGGAGTGACAAATGAGTTTGAGGCCTGAAAAGTGAAGATTGTACAGCATGCTTGAGGATTTTAATTTTGTTCTTCATGAAATGGCTTGAAATCAAAGTGAGAATTTGCCAACTTCATCTCTTCGATTCTCCCTACTCAAGAATGATCTCAAGGAATTGTTGGACATTTTGGAAATATTGCAATGTGCTCTATAACTAATCTTTGAAATGATTTTCAAGATTCCTCTTGGAACTAGATGAAAAGTTTCCATGAAGTTAGGTCAAAGACCTGCCTAAATTAGGGCAAAACTTCACTAAGTTATTTTAGTTCATGGGCATGTATTCACAAAATTGTATCTTGAGATCCATGCATCTTTAGGGAAAAATGTGTGAAGCAAAGTTGTAGATTTCATGGATATATACAACTTTTATGTTGGTAACTTTCTTTGAATCATCTTGTATCATGGTGGAAATTTGGCTTAAAGTTGAGAAAAAAATAAGAAATTTTCTATACTTTGAAAAATTTCTAAGTTAAGAAAATTTCAAATTTCAAAACAAAATCTTCAATCTTTGATTTCTTGATGAAAAAGTTTCACATTTTGACATGTTTTGATGAATTGTGATCCTTGGAACTTGATTTTGACCAAAAAGTCAAAGTTTGACTTTTTAGTATACAGTTGACTTTTGATCAGTTGACTGCAAATTTTATCTGTCAATCCAATGGATTGTCAATGTTTTGAACCATATAATTAGGTCAAGATGGTGCAATTGAGCCCTTGGAATCATGCTTCCAACCAATTGGTCATTTGCTAGGTCAAAAATAAGAAATTGCCTTTTCTCAATCAAAACCCTAATTTTGACCATTTTGCCCTTTTGATGATTTGATCAAATTTCTTGAGGAATTATGGTCCAAACTTGATCAAATGATACATATGAGTCCAAAATGTTAATGTGGATAAAAAATTATGAAGTTTGACTGTAAATTGGCCATGGTTGACTTTTTCCCCAATACAACTGATTTTTAGGTCAACTGTCCAATTGATTGATCAATAATGTGACTCAAGGCTTGAAACTTGACATGAGTAATCTTAGGGGTACATAATGATACTTGAAAGCCATATGAAACATTGATAGTCAAAAATCCTTGTGCAATCCAAAACCCTAATTTTGGGTCATCAGGGCATGATGAGATGTCTTGAGCTGGTCAAACCCTAATCCAGTCTTGAGTCAAATGGATCTTGTGAGAAAAGTCTTGATAAATGAGAGGGAAAATTTGGGGTACAACAGCTGCTCCTGTTCAATCTTCTTAAACCTGAAGATTTAGATTGGCGAGTTTTGCCATTCGTGACTCGAAGGTGAAAGATGATTGGACACTAGAGTGTCCAGAAATTTGCACTCGGCGATGTGTAGTTGAAGGAATGGGCTTAAAGATGCCATTTGGAGAGGTGATAGAGTCTTGTTGGAGATGGGCTTGTAGATGCCATCCAAGAATGTTTGTTGAATTGTAAGTTGTAAGCTGAAAGAATAAGTATCAGAATAGTGTCCGTGTCTGGAGCGTATCTGAACTGTATTTGAAAGGTTATATTTGAATGAGTGTCAGAATGGCATCCATGTCTGGAGCTGTGATCGGTGGAAATAGAACTGACTGTTTTTTAAGCTGGTTCGTGAAATGTCGCGGTAAGCAAGAGTCGCCACCGTCTTTTATGTTCTCCAACATGGAAAGGACAAAAGCACAGCAAAATTCCTTTTTCGAAATATTTCTCGGTTCGGGAGGTAGATTTATAGAAAGGGAAGGTGTTAGCACCCTTTCTATCCGTGGTTATCCACGGGCTCTTAGGTACTTGCTCACTATGTTTTTAAAATTTGTTTGCTTTTCAAGTGTTTGTGGGTTTTGAAAAAGTTTAGTTTGAAAAACTTCTAGGTAACTCTTGTATCAGTCCTCAAGAGTGTATGAAGTGTTTGTTTGAAAACTTTTTTAAAGTGTAAGTGCGAAAAGTTGTTTTTGTTTTTTGAAAGAGCAAGTACCCAGGAGAAATCTACCTACTCTAAGGAATTAGGCTATGTAAGAGTCCTTTAGACAGTACTATCCCACTATTGAGAAGTAGGTAGCGCCGTCGTTGGAGTTATTCGGGTCAATTCGATTATGAGGGACATGTGTGGTCACCAAAGCAATAGTAGGACACCTTAGCGGTAACCCTAATGTCCTAGATCCTTTTTATCTGAGGCAACCGTTTCGAGGCAACTGGATCTTTAGACAGGAGGGCGACCTCTAAAACACCCTATACTTGATGACCACGTCGAGGCAACCAGTGAGGCGTACCCTAGGAGTGGCATGTGCATGTGCGTTGTTTCAGTTTATGTTTATCTTTGAACATGCATTTGTGAGTTACGGATTGATTTTATTTTCATACAAATCTTTCATGCATTTTTAACAGTTAAGAGTGCGGAAAATAAATTGCGAAAAGGTAAATCTACGCTATTACAAGGCGCGGGTCTATACATCGCCAAAAACAAAACACGTTTGGAAAATAAATGCGAGAAAATAAATAAAGCGATAAAATCCTAATTATCTATTACATCCTCGGAAACAGATACATAAATAATGATCAAAAATAATAACGTGCGAATAAAAATTAAATCGGGACGTCCTTAGGGTTTTGACCCTTTTTGAGAAAAGAATTGAAAATTGGTCCTTTTTTGCAATTAATTAAATATTAAACCTAAAACTAATTAATTAATTAATTAATTAAAAGAAAAAATGTTTTTGTGTTTTTTATGTTTTAATGAAAATAAAAATAAGAAATTAAAATTCAAAAGTTAGAAAAAAAACCTAAGTCTAATTTATTTTATTTATTGTAAAAGATTAAAATTGTCCTAATTAAACAACTAAATTAATTAATTATAGTTTATTTACAAAAATAATTATTAATAGTGAAAATAATAAATAATAAAAATAAACAATATTTTAAGTTTCTGATTTTATTATGAAAAATAATTTATGAATTAATTAGATAATAGTAATAATAATTATTAAAAGAAAAATAAAAAGAAAGAAAATAAAAAAGAAATAGAAACCAGGGGGTGCCAGCCTTGTTTGGAGGTTTGTTTGTAAATTCCAGGCCCATTAAGCACAAAGCCACGTTGACTTTCTGGAATAATCCATGGCATAGCTGACTGGAAACATGGTGTTCTACTCATCCTGACCATTGGATTGATGGTTGTGTCCACTTGGCATGCTGAGGCGTGAGGGACATGATGTTCATCCTTTGAGAAGCCTGCATAGGATTATGTTAGAAAAATATGAAACAAAGATTTGGGTGGACCTGGGAATCGAACCCAGGTCCCAATGGTTATTGGACAGATCACCAATCACTCAGCCACCTGCCTGCGTTTGTTATAATAATAAACAGTGAATATATTATATGAAATAACAACATATGCTGGAAATCATGAAACCACGCGGCGCTTTTTGAATGCTCTAATCACAACTCAACACGTATTGTCTTCTTCCTCGTTTCCCTGTAAAACAAAAGCAATTAGCGGGGGTTTTTAACCCCCACAAAATAGCACGAGGAAACTTAACGATTAGGCCTATGGGCTATATAAATATGGTGCGATGATTGCTTTGTGTTCGTCTGAATGCCACGAGCTCAACCATGGGTCTCATGAAGGCTAATTTTTCCTGTACAGCAAAGCCCTATTTTGAAAGCTTCAAAACCCTAAAATCCATTAATGGTGATTTCTGTTTCAGGCCACCATAATGCAATTCACCTATACCGTTAGCTTCAGAAAGGTGTTAGCAATGCAAAGCAATGATTATAACATGTTAATGATGCATAAAACGTGAGTTTCGATTCTAGAAAAATTAAGCAAACCGTGAGTTTGTTCTGGACGTTTCCTTGAGTGTTAGCCCTTGATTTGATTTGCAAAAGGTTTCTGGGAATGCTAGCAATGTATTGGAATAAAAAACAAGCTTTGAATCACGTTAAATTATGGAATTCAGTTTTGAGTTTTCTTCACTTTTTTCCAATATTGCATATGGTGTTTTTGCAGCAATTTGCACGTGTTTGGAATTAGGTTTAGCTTATGCACTTATAGTAGAATGGTTTTAGGTCAAATCTTGCACCAAAAATCCATGGCATTCATGTTTTCAATATTTGATTTTCAATCAAATCTTTTTGCATATTTTTGATTGAAAAATCTTGCCAAATTGGGAGATTTTGTCCCCTTGATGTGCACACGAAATCTTCAGCTTGTCTTGAGCTTATTTGCATCACAAAAGATTGAGAAAAACATATCTTGATATTTTCCTACATTTTAAATCAATTAAATGAATTAATATTAATAAAAAACCCAATTAATTAATAAAAACTGAGAAAATAAATTCAAATAATCCCAATTGGTCGTGCATAGGCCTTGGACAATGTTTCAAGAAGAAATTTGAGGCCCATTAGCAAAAATCCTGTGTTTTGAGCAAAGTTGACTTTTGCAAATTCACAAAAATTTCCCAACTTCTCCAATGCATATCTTGCTCAATTTTGATCATATGAACATGTTCTTGGACATTTTGGAAAGGTATTGAAGTCCTATAACCAATGCCTTTGGTCCCATGTCATTTGGATTTACCAATCTCAAGTTATGGTCTTTGACTTAAAGTGCCTTTTTGTTGACTTTTGAAATTGACCTATAATGTAGAAATTGATAACTTTTTGTGAGAGCATTTCTTGGATTTGGAATGTGAAGATGAGTTGTAGGAAATGTCATCCCCTTAAAAATGAGAATTGGATTGGATTTTTATGATGAACCATGAAAAAGTTATGCCTTGGTCAAGTTACAGTTGACTTTTCAGCTGTCTAGAAATAGCAACTTTTGCATCTTTGATGATTTTTGAGCCATTCTTGTGGAATCATGATCAAGAATTGATCAAATGATGATTATGGCTTCAAAATAAGATGTTGACCAAAAATTCCGACTTTTGACTGTAAAATGACCATTTTACCCCTGCAGTTGATTGTGAACCAAATAGGGCTTTTGACTGTGCATTTGACCCTGTGAGCCTTGAGACTTGGCATGTAGGTGCTTGGCAATGTGTATAGGCCTATGAGACTTGATTGAACCACTGAAAGCCTCAAATTCATTGCAGGAACCAAAACCCTAATTTTGACTGCCCTATGAGGCATTTGGACTGTGCAATCCCTTAAGAAGTCTTGAACCATTTGAAGGTGATTCTTGACAAACTTTGAAGAATATGGGAGGGAAAATTTTGGGGTACAACAGTTGTCCCTGTTCAATCTTCTTAGACCTGAGGATGTAGATTGGCTTGCGTGCCTTTCGTGATCCGAAGGTGGAAGATGATTGAACACTAGAGTGCCCAGAAATTTGCACTCACATAGTGGAGTATCAGCAATATGATGTTGGGAATGGGCTTACAGATGCCATTTGGAAATATGGTGGATAGGATGATGGGCTTACAGATGCCATCTGGAGATGTGACAGAACCTTGTCGGGAATGGGCTTATAGATGCCATTTAGAAGTGTAACGGATAGTTGTGGAGATGGGCTTAAAGATGCCATCGGGAGATTGTCGATCGCGTAAGAGATTCCTTAGCAAGAACTTGTATATTTGAGAAAGAAAGATAATTTCTTGGCCTGTTACAGGTGTTGATCTTCAAACTCTTCATGCAGATATGCCCTGGCTAGATACAAGTATCGAATCTACAATCAATTGCTCACAGATGTGCCCTGGCTAGATACAGGTATCGAATATGGAACTTCAAAAGGTCGCTTACAGACGTGCCCTGGCTGGAGACAGGTATCGAATCTCTAAACTCTTCATGCAGATATGCCCTGGCTAGATACAGGTATCGAATCTACAATCAATCACTCACAGATATGCCCTGGCTGGATATAGGAATCGAATCTGGAATTGGTCGTCTACAGATATGCCCTGGTTAGATACAGGAATCGAATCTCTAAACTCTTCATGCAGACATTCCCTGGCTGGATACAGGTATCGAATCTACAATCAATCACTCACAGATATGCCCTGGCTGGATACAGGTATCGAATCTGGAACTTGGTCGTCTACAGATATGCCCTGGCTGGATACAGGAATCGAATCTCTAAACTCTTCATGCAGACATGCCCTGGCTGGATACAGGTATCGAATCTACAATCATTCATTCACAGATATGCCCTAGCTGGATACAAGAATCGAATATGGAATTAGTCGTCTACAGATATGCCCTGGCTGGATACAGGTGTCGAATCTCTAAACTCTTCATGCAGACATGCCCTGGCTGGATACAGGTATCGAATCTACAATCAATCATTCACAGATATGCCCTGGCTGGATACAGGAATCGAATCTGGAATTAGTCGTCTACAGATATGCCCTGGCTGGATACAGGTGTCGAATCTCTAAACTCTTCATGCAGACATGCCCTGGCTGGATACAGGTGTCGAATCTACAATCAATCACTCACAGATATGCCCTGGCTAGATACAGGTATCGAATCTGGAATTAGTCGTCTACAGATATGCCCTGGCTGGATACAGGTATCGAATCTCTAAACTCTTCATGCAGATATGCCCTGGCTGGATACATGTATCGAATCTACAATCAATCATTCACAGATATGCCCTGGCTAGATACAGGTATCGAATCTGGAATTGCGACAGTTGATAGTAATCATCTTTGGATTGACCTTTTCCTGAAAAGGCAAAACATTAGTTGTATGCAATGTCATGATGTATCAAATGCATGATGTCATGATGTTCTCAAAAATAAATGAGATCGTGTCGTATGCACTCTACCATGTATGTAAGCAGGATGTACGAAATGTGAAATGTCTATGAATGTATTTTTGTCTAGGAAAATAAATCCTTGACGAATGCCGGGAGCTTGTTGAATCCTTGGTTGATGTTTGAAGAGTTGAGTTCTTCGTTTCCGCTGGGGATGATGATTACAAGAATAAACCGGTAGGAGAAGATGACTCCGTTGGGGAATAAACTTGTTGAAGAGATTACTCTGCGGGGAAATACTCTGTGGGGAGAGATACTTCGCTGAGGTTTTGATGAGAACTCCGCTGGGGATTCCATTGATAAGTTATGTTGGGGAATTTGATGAACTCCGCTGAGGGATAGAAAGAACTTCGCTGAGGACGATCTTTCCGTTGCAATTAGCTAAGGATAACCCAATTATAAGCTCTGGTGGGGAATAACCTTTGAATATGGTTGGGGAGAGACGTATGTACTCTTCAGGTGATAAGCTTCCAGAATCTATTGGGGATAAGCTTCCAGAATCTACTGGGGATATTGATTCAACTCTCCTGGGGAGACTTTTGGACTGTACTGGGGAGTGGCTCCACTGGATGTCTGTATTCCGCCGGGGAACAATCTTATATCAAGACTGCCGAGGATGCTTGCTTAGGAACATCTGTATACTCCGCTAGGGAATATTGAAATTTTCTGGGGATACACAACTTCCTTAAGGCTGACAGTAGACTAACTCTGCTTGGGGAGAGAATCGCTGACTTGCTGGAGATACTGTGCCTGTCTAGGGCTGAGGAGAGACCAACTCTGCTAGGGGAGAGTACTGCTGAATCTTGTCTTACTCTGGGGAGTGAAGATGTCTTGGTCAGATTCTTCAGCCGAACCTACCTTGGTACCTGGTGGACAGAGCAGCTGTACAGTTTGGATAATTTCTATCGCCCCAGCTTCTGTGGGAGAAGGTACCTGTGGAGGTGCTTGATGACTACCGATTGATAAATCTTCTTCTGGTAGGCAAGTGACGAGATGACGGGACATAGTCGTACGTTTTTTATCCCTAATTTTTGCCTGGACCGCCCTTTCGGGTTTTCAGTCCACCGGGATACCCTTTTTTGCCCAAGCCTCCTTTTCAGGTTTTCGACTTGCCGGGTGTACAAATTTTCCATTTTAGTCCCTTATTTTTGCCCGAACACTTTTGGTTCGCCGGGAATCCCTTATTTTTGCCTTGGTGTGTCAACCTAGCGGGTCTTTGATTATGCGCAGTATTTTCGACTATGTCCACCTTCTCAGGATGTAGGGAGGTGCCCCTGTTGTTGTGTTGCCATGTGACCAAAAGATGTTTGAGCAGGCAAGATTCGTCGCTGGGATTCATGTCCAATGCCCCAAGTGACTCAGACGGAGAGTTGCCCCTGGCTGTTTGGCATTTTGAGAGATTCTCTTAATCTTGACTGGACTGCCCCAGATGATGAACAATGATCATGCCTGCCCCTTGGTTGGAAGTACTTTCGTTCATTTAGATATTCGTTATGCGAATTTCTCAGCTGTTCGAACAAATAGTCATATGCAAACAATGTTATTTTAAGGAATGCAAAGCTTATGTCTGTCTTGAAGTTTTTTGAAAATGCATTTTTTTATAAAACAAGTGAATGTTTGTAAAACGTGATGTCAACTCCGTATTTACCGTAGGCTTTAAGGAGTCAGGATACCTTTCGTAACAGTATGTTTTCGAACTAACCCATGCTTCATCTAGGAATTTTAAGGGTTATAGTGTGGCATGGTTCATGGTTTAAGAAACAAAGGATAAAGGCTCAAATTATATTTGTACCCACCCGCTCTTCGTGATGTTCTTCAAACCTAAACTCAGCTGATCGTGCGTTAGTCCTTGTTTGAGTCTTTGCTCTGATATTCCGGTGATGGTTCGGATCTTGACAATTATTTTGAATAGGCAGTCATTTCTTTTTTTGTCGAGGGTTTGTAGGACCTCTTTCTTTTTTGATTTCGTTATCCCTGTTTTTTGCCTGAACTGTTTCCTTTTTTGGAATTACAGTCAGCGGGATGCCCTAGTTTTGTAAGTCTCCTTCACAGGTTTTGACTTATTGGGCTTTTATTCTTAGGAAATAATGACTGCCTATCTTTTATGATTATTCGGAACCATCACTGTCTTTTGTTTCAGAAGGACTTCTTTTGATGCCATTCGTTGTGCACCTGGATCAACTGAGAAGACTACCCTGCCCCAGGTTATGATTAAGGGTTTTAATTTTTGAAAAGAAAAACTCCTACTTCTTTGGCTCAAAGGGGTTGACGAGGGATTATCTTCCTTATAACTCCAGTGTTTAGGAATTGAAACAATGCCTGTACCTCATCAGTGGGGTTTATCCAAAAGCATACTGTAAAGATCGTGGTATCGTTTTCGTCATCCTCCCTCAAAAGGCTTAGAATTTAATCGAGAGTTGACATCAAAAAATGAAAGCAGTTTGAATATAGCGAATGCGAATATATTGATTCAAAACAGACATATGCGATGCATTGATAAAGTAATAAAGTTTGCTATGACAATAATTGTTTGAACAATCAAAGAAAAATACAACTTGAACATTCGAATGAACAAAAGTTTTTTTATCAATCCTAGGATTTGTCACTTCAAATGGTGAATCTTGCAGGGATAGTAGAAGAACTCAGCCTGGCCATCTTGGGTGAATTCCACTGCTCCTTCGTCAATCAGATCCTGGATCTTGTTCTTCAGAGACCAGCAGTCGTTTGTGTCATGTCCCAGACCATCAGAGTGGTATGCATATCTTCTATTGGGATGATAAGTAGGAGCAGAGATGTTGGGATTCTGGGGAGGAGCCCTTAGAGTTACCAAATTCAACCTCAAAAGGTGTTGTAAAGCTAGAGACAACGACGTGTTAAGTTTGGTAAATTGCCTTCGAGGCTTACTCTGATCAACCCGTTGCTCTGGGCGAGGTTGTGGTTGGACCTGTGAAGTGGTAGCAATTTGGAGAGGTCTATTCTTCACCATACCAGACTCTTGTCCTCTTGGAAGCTGACCAATGACCTGGTCCCTGACTTGGACTGTTTGCTTCATGTTGTATCTCTCTTGGTGAAGCTGGTTGACCATGGTTCTCAACTCTTCTTGCTCCCGAGCCAAGCCTTGGATAAGAGCCATATGCCCCAGCATCTGAGTCCTCATTGCATCTACCTTAGCTTGCAGATCTTTCAGTCGTTCATCCTTACTGTCTTCTGGACTGTTCTTGACCAAAGTCCCCATGAGGAGTGTTCTCAGCTCTTCCTGCCCCTGGGATAGATTTAGGAGGATTTCCCCGAATTGAGCCTCTTGAGCATGAAGATCCTGGTTGTCTTGTTGGGAAGCCATTGTTGAAATAAACAGCGAAGAAGGTAAGTGACCTGTAACAAGGGTACCTGTTATGCAATGATGTGTATGTATGCATGTGATGTTTTCAAGGATCTCGCGGGGTAAACAGAGAAATTTGTTAGAAGTTGAATCCGGTGGCTTGATTGAAGGCACTTCATGTTGTTGAGAGTCCTTCTTCAAGAGTTAAAGCTCACCATATCCAGTGGGTCATAGCCCCTGACTCAAGTTATCGTGTTTGGGTTTTGACAACTTTGGCTAGAGGAAAATAAATCCCCTTTGCCCTTTGTTGGACAGTTGGTTCATCATGACCTGCATCACAGACCCTTGAGATCCTTGAAATGGATTAGTCCTTATGCAGGATGCATGCAATGGTATGATGGTATGATGTTATGATAAAGCACACCACAAGTATTCACAAAGGCAAACATGATAAGGCACACAAGTCACACAAGACAGCCCTTAGAGTTTAGGCCAGCATGAAGTTTGGGTGCTACCCTCTTTCAGTTTCGTTGGTTAAGACTTGTCCTATCAAAAGTAACCGGGTTCTAGAGGGTCTCAATATCCTCGACTACCCTCAATTGGTCATAACTCTAGCATCGCAATCTTTTCTTGCGGCCAGAACCATCGCGAGAGTTTAGCCTCAATGAGTGTAGCATACTGCTACTGTTCTATGGCCAAGTTGGGTCAATTTAGGGTTCTAAGGTCGGTTGGTGCTTAATGACTCCTCAGAAGACCCATATTCTCCTCGTTCCAACACAAGGGATATCGGTACAGACCAAGGTGTCACACCAACGTAGCTACTGCTTCACCAGTGTTAGTCTACGCCAGACAGGTCTCTCACAGCTTATGCTACCTAAAAGGGTATTCCCCAGATCCGGGTTAGGATCTATGTAACTCCAAAACAGGCCCACAATTTTAAAGCAATCAAAACAAGCAATTGAAAACATAAGAGTGGTCTAATCCTAAGGTACACCTCACTTTATAAGATCCCCAACAGAGTCGCCAGTTCTGTGATCGGTGGAAATAGAACTGACTGTTTTTTAAGCTGGTTCACAAAATGTCGCGGTAAGCAAGAGTCGTCATCGTCTTTTATGTTCTCCAACATGGAAAGGACAAAAGCACAGCAAAATTCCTTTTTTGAGATATTTCTCGGTTCGGGAGGTAGATTTATAGAAAGGGAAGGTGTTAGCACCCTTTCTATCCGTGGTTATCCACAGGCTCTTAGGTACTTGCTCACTATGTTTTCAAAATTTGTTTGCTTTTTAAGTGTTTGTGGGTTTTGAAAAAGTTTAGTTTGAAAAACTTCTAGGTAACTCTTGTATCAGTCCTCAAGAGTGTATGAAGTGTTTGTTTGAAAACTTTTTGAAAGTGTAAGTGCGAAAAGTTGTTTTTGTTTTTTGAAAGAGCAAGTACCCAAGAGAAATCTACCTACTCTAAGGAATTAGGCTGTGTAAGAGTCCTTTAGACAGTACTATCCCACTATTGAGAAGTAGGTAGCACCGTCGTTGGAGTTATTCGGGTCAATTCGATTATGAGGGACATGTGTGGTCACCAAAGCAATAGTAGGACACCTTAGCGGTAACCCTAATGTCCTAGATCCTTTTTATCCGAGGCAACCGTTTCGAGGCAACTGGATCTTTAGACAGGAGGGCGACCTCTAAAACACCCTATACTTGATGACCACGTCGAGGCAACCAGTGAGGCGTACCCTAGGAGTGGCATGTGCATGTGCGTTGTTTAAGTTTATGTTTATATTTGAACATGCATTTGTGAGTTACAGATTGATTTTATTTTCATACAAGTCTTTCATGCATTTTTAACAGTTAAGAGTGCGGAAAATAAATTGCGGAAAGGTAAATCTACGCTATTACAAGGCGCGGGTCTATACATCGCCAAAAACAAAACCCGTTTGGAAAATAAATGCGAGAAAATAAATAAAGCGATAAAATCCTAATTATCTATTACATCCTCGGAAACATATACATAAATAATGATCAAAAATAATAACGTGCGAATAAAAATTAAATCGGGACGTCCTTAGGGTTTTGACCCTTTTTGAGAAAAGAATTGAAAATTGGTCCTTTTTTGCAATTAATTAAATATTAAACCTAAAACTAATTAATTAATTAATTAAAAGAAAAAATGTTTTTGTGTTTTTTATGTTTTAATGAAAATAAAAATAAGAAATTAAAAGTCAAAAGTTAGAAAAAAACCTAAGTCTAATTTATTTTATTTATTGTAAAAGATTAAAATTGTCCTAATTAAACAACTAAATTAATTAATTATAGTTTATTTACAAAAATAATTATTAATAGTGAAAATAATAAATAATAAAAATAAACAATATTTTAAGTTTCTGATTTTATTATGAAAAATAATTTATGAATTAATTAGATAATAGTAATAATAATTATTAAAATAAAAATAAAAAGAAAGAAAATAAAAAAGAAATAGAAACCAGGGGTGCCAGGCCTTGTTTGGAGGTTTGTTTGTAAATTCCAGGCCCATTAAGCACAAAGCCACGTTGAATTTCTGGAATAATCCATGGCATAGCTGACTGGAAACATGGTGTTCTACTCATCCTGACCATTGGATTGATGGTTGTGTCCACTTGGCATGCTGAGGCGTCAGGGACATGATGTTCATCCTTTGAGAAGCCTGCATAGGATTATGTTAGAAAAATATGAAACAAAGATTTGGGTGGACCTAGGAATCGAACCCAGGTCCCAATGGTTATTGGACAGATCACCAATCACTCAGCCACCTGTCTGCGTTTGTTATAATAATAAACAATGAAAATATTATATGAAATAACAACATATGCTGGAAATCATGAAACCACGCACCCACTTTTTGAATGCTCTAATAACAACTCAACACGTATTGTCTTCTTCCTCGTTTCCCTGTAAAACAAAAGCAATTAGCGGGGGTTTTTAACCCCCACAAAATAGCACGAGGAAAAATAACGATTAGGCCTATGGGCTATATAAATATGGCGCGATGATTGCTTTGTGTTCGTCTGAATGCCACGAGCTCAACCATGGGTCTCATGAAGGCTAATTTTTCCTGTACAGCAAAGCCCTATTTTGAAAGCTTCGAAACCCTAAAATCCATTAATGGTGATTTCTGTTTCAGGCCACCATAATGCAATTCACCTATACCGTTAGCTTCAGAAAGGTGTTAGCAATGCAAAGCAATGATTATAACATGTTAATGATGCATAAAACGTGAGTTTCAATTCTAGAAAAATTAAGCAAACCGTGAGTTTGTTCTGGACGTTTCCTTGAGTGTTAGCCCTTGATTTGATTTGCAAAAGGTTTCTGGGAATGCTAGCAATGTATTGGAATAAAAAACAAGCTTTGAATCACGTTAAATTATGGAATTCAGTTTTGAGTTTTCTTCACTTTTTTCCAATATTGCATATGGTGTTTTTGCAGCAATTTGCACGTGTTTGGATTTAGGTTTAGCTTATGCACTTATAGTATAATGGTTTTAGGTCAAATCTTGCACCAAAAATCCATGGCATTCATGTTTTCAATATTTGATTTTCAATAAAATCTTTTTGCATATTTTTGATTGAAAAACCTTGCCAAATTGGTAGATTTTGTCCCCTTGATGTGCACACGAAATCTTCAGCTTGTCTTGAGCTTATTTGCATCACAAAAGATTGAGAAAAACATATCTTGATATTTTCCTACATTTTAAATCAATTAAATGAATTAATATTAATAAAAAATCCAATTAATTAATAAAAAATGAGAAAATAAATTCAAATAATCCCAATGGGTCGTGCATAGGCCTTGCACAATTTTTCAAGAAGAAATTTGAGGCCCATTAGCAAAAATGCTGTGTTTTGAGCAAAGTTGACTTTTGCAAATTCACAAAAATTTCCCAACTTTTCCAATGCATATCTTGCTCAATTTTGATCATATGAACATGTTCTTGGACATTTTGGAAAGGTATTGAAGTCCTCTAACCAATGCCTTTGGTCCCATGTCATTTGTATTTACCAATCTCAAGTTATGGTCTTTGACTTAAAGTGCCTTTTTGTTGACTTTTGAAATTGACCTATAATGTAGAAATTGATAACTTTTTGTGAGAGCATTTCTTGGATTTGGAATGTGAAGATGAGTTGTAGGAAATTTCATCCCCTTCAAAATGAGCATTGGATGGGATTTTTCTGATGAACCATGAAAAAGTTATGCTTTGGTCAAGTTACAGTTGACTTTTCAGCTGTCCAGAAATAACAACTTTTGCATCTTTGATGATTTTTGAGCCATTCTTGTGGAATCATGATCAAGACTTGATCAAATGATGATTGTTGCTTCAAAATAATATGTTGACCAAAAATTCTGACTTTTGACTGTAAAATGACCATTTTACCCCTGTAGTTGATTGTGAACCAAATAGGGCTTTTGACTGTGCATTTGACCCTGTGAGCCTTGAGACTTGGCATGTAGGTGCTTGGAAATGTGTATAGGCCTATGAGACTTGATTGAACCACTGAAAGCCTCAAATTCATTGCAGGAACCAAAACCCTAATTTTGACTGCCCTAGGAGGCATTTGGACTGTGCAATCCCTTGAGAAGTCTTGAACCATTTGAAGATGATTCTTGACAAACTTTGAAGAATATGGGAGGGAAAATTTTGGGGTACAACAGGAGAGTATATTAAATGTATCAAAAGTTGAATCTGAATGAGTATCAGAATGGCATTCGTGTCAGAAGCAAAAGTTGAATCTGAATGAGTATCAGAATGGCATCCGTGTCAGGAGCGTATCTGAACTGTATCTGAAAGGTTGTATTTAAATAAGTATCAGAATGGCATCAGTGTCAGGAGCGTATCTATACTGTATCGAAAGTTGAATCTAAATGAGCATCAGAATGGCATCCGTGTCAGGAGCGTATCTGTACTGTATCATGATTGCATATTGTCAATGATAACTGTTAATCTTATCCTGAAAAGGGTAAAATGTTAGATAAAACATAAAGTTATGTTGCATGAAATGTATGATGCAATGTATTTGCTTCATTAATGTTTTTTGATAAATGGATGCAATGTATGCGCATGTGGGTTGATTTGCTGTATTGCGATCTGTTTGAGGAAAATAAATCCCTGAATGCCGTTGAATTTTTATGTCTTGAAGTGGAAGTACTGGTGAACTTTTGTTGGGAGAAATACGTTCTGTTGTGAGGGCAAAGCCATGTGCTGCTCGTAAGATCTTCTTGGGGAATCTGGAGAAATTGGATGATTTCTACCGGGGATTGGTAAACTGGGAGCTTCGTTCCGTTGGGGATTTAAATGATGTACTGTAGGGGTTCACTTATGGAATAGCCTAGAGACATTTTCCTATTCCTTCAACCCATTAGTAATTGTCTTTCTCATTTTGTTTATTTGTAGACAGTAATCATGTTCAAATGCATATGTTCATCAATGAATCATTGGACGTTTTTGCAAACAAAACACAAGCGTAAAGGAAAAGACAAATAGTTTTTGCACTTTCAAAGGGATATCTTTGTATTGACTTTGAATAAATATTTTGTACAAAGGGAACAAACATTCTAGTAAGAGAATGTTGTCGTAAAACAAGAGAAATTTGATACAAAGAAAGATAGCTATGTGTAATAATCCCATGGGGTTCCCATTCTGCCATAGCTTCGTATCTATGAGTATCTTGTTTATTTTCCTTGTCCGAAGATGATTGAATTGATCAGAAACTATGAGTTTGTCAGTGGAAGCCAAAGGTTGCCCGTCAAGTGATCCAACATAGTCATACGCTTTAATTCCCTAACTTTTGCTTGGACTTCCCTTTCGGGTTTTTAGTCCACCGGGAAACCCTTTTTTGCCCAAGTCTCTCTTTTGGGTTTTCAACTTGCTGGGTGTACAGACTTTTTCATTTTATCCCTAATTTTTGCCCGAACCTTTTGGTTCACCGGGATGCCCTTGTTTTCCCTAGGTGTGTCAACCTAGCGGGTCTCTTATGCATAGTATCTTTTGACTATGTCCGTGTTCGCAGGGTATGGCAGGTTGTCGCCATCCATGGTGGTCAAGATCATTGCTCCACTGGAGAATATGTTTTTGATCACAAATGGTCCTTCATAGGTAGGAGTCCATTTGCCCCTGGGATCACTTTGTGGCAAGATGATACGTTTGATCACTAGATCCCCAACTCGATATACTTGGCATCTGAATTTCTTGTTGAAAGCCTTGATCGTCCGTTTTTGATACATCTGACCATGGTAGACAGCAGTAAGTCTCTTTTCATAAATTAAGTTCAGTTGATCAAGTCGAGTCTGGATCCAATCATCTTCGTTCAAGCCTGCATCCTTCATAATCCTCAGAGAGGGGATTTGGACTTCAATAGGCAAGACAACCTCCATGTCGTAAACCAAAGAATAGGGTGTTTCCCCGGTTGATGTGCGAGTCGTGGTATGATAACCATGGAGAGATAATGGTAGCATCTCATGCCAGTCTTTGTATGTGATTGTCATTTTCTATATGATCTTCTTAATGTTTTTATTTGCAGCTTTGACAGCACCATTCATCTTTGGCCGATAGGGAGAAGAATTGTAATGTTGGATCTTGAATTGCTCGCATAATGCGGTGATCATAGTGTTGTTAAGATTTGTACCATTGTCAGTGATGATCCTTTCTGGGATACCGTATCAGAAAATAAGTTTTGCTTGATAAAGCGGGCAACAACATTCTTGGTAACGGAAGCGAAGGAAGCTGCTTCAACCAACTTGGTGAAATAGTCAATGGCCACTAGGATGAAGCGGTGTCCATTGGAGGCTATAGGCTTGATTTATCCAATCATATCAATTCCCCACATAGCAAAGGGACAAGGAGCCGTCAAGATATTCAGAGGAACCGGAGGTACATGCACCTTGTCAGCATAAATTTGACACTTATGACAGGTCCGAGAGTGTTGATAGCAATCTGCTTCCATGGTAGACCAATAATAGCCTGCCCGTAGGATTTTCTTCGCCATCGTATGCCCACTGGAGTGGGTTCCAAAAGTACCTTCATGTAATTCAGCCATGATCTTTTCAGCTTCAACCTTATCCACACACTGAAGCAAAATGGAGTCATGATTGCGTTTGTACAAGATGCCATTACTAAGGAAGAATTTAGCAGAGAATCTCCTTAAGAACTTCTTATCATTGATTGAAGCTCCTTCTGGATATTCTTGAGCCTCGAGATACCTCTTGACTTCGTTAAACCAAGGCTGGTCCACTACTTCTTCAGTATTAATCTCATGACAATGTGCTGGTTCATCCATTCGTTCGATGGTGATTTGGGGAGCCTCGTCATCCCAATTAAGTTTAAACATGGATAACATTGTGGCTAGAGCGTCTGCTAGCTGATTTTCTTCTCGCGGGAAATGCTCGAAGGTAATCTTCTCAAAATGTGGTAGCAATGTCAAAACATGTTCTTTGTAAGGGATAAGGTTTGGGTGCTTTGTGTCCCATTCCCCTTTGATCTGACTGGTGACTAAAGCCGAATCTCCAAACACATCTAAAGATTTGATTCCCAAGTCTATGGTAGCTTTGAGACCAAAGATGAACGCTTCGTATTCCGCCATGTTGTTTGTACAGTTGAAGCAAAGTAGGCCAGTAAAGGGAGTATGACACCCTTCTAGAGATATGAGTACAGCGCCGATGCCGTTACCAAGTGCATTGGATGCTCCATCAAAAAACAGGGTCCATCGGGATCCTTGTTCAGGTCCGTCATATGGTCTAATTTCTTCACAATTGTCTAATGTCATGATGTCTTCATCCGGGAATTCGAACTTCATAGACTGATAGTCTTATACAGCTTGGTGAGCAAGATGATCAGCCAATACAATGCCCTTTATAGCTTTTTGGATAGTATACTGTATGTCGTACTCTGTCAGGATCATCTGCCATCTCGCTATTCTCCCAGAAAGAGCAGACTTTTCGAAGATGTACTTTATCAGATCTATTTTAGATATCAACAAAGTAGTATGAGTCAGTATATACTGTCTTAGCCGGCGAGCAGCCCATGCCAGAGCGCAGCAAGTTTTCTCAAGCAGTGAATATCTGGTTTCACAGTCGGTAAACTTTTTGCTCAGGTAATAAATAGCATGCTCTTTTCGGCCAGACTCGTCATGGTGCCTCAATACACACCCCATTGAGTTTTCTAAAACAGTCAGGTACATGATCAACGGTCTTCCCTCGACTGGTGGCATCAATACAGGAGGTTCTTGTAAGTATTCTTTGATTTTGTCAAAAGAAACTTGGCATTCATCATTCCATTTGACTACTTGATCTTTCTTCAATAGTTTGAAGATTGGCTCATAAGTAGCTGTTTGATGAGAAATGAATCTGGTAATATAATTCAAGCGTCCCAAGAATCCTCTGAATTCCTTCTCAGTACGAGGAGCAGGCATCTCTTGTATTGCTTTAACTTTGGCAGGATCGACCTTAATACCTTTGTTACTGACGACAAAGCCTAGGAGTTTACCGGACCGTACTCCAAATGTGCACTTGTTTGGATTTAACCTCAGCTTATACTTCTTCAGTCTCTCAAACAGCTTTTGTAAGTGATCAAGGTGTTCTTCTTCCGTTTGCAATCTGGCTATCATATCGTCTATGTAGACCTCTATTTCATGATGTATCATGTCGTGAAATAAAGCTACTATGACGCATTGATAGGTTGCCCCAACATTCTTCAATCTGAATGGCATTACCTTGTAGCAGAATGTGCCCCACTGTGTGACAAATGTTGTTTTCTCCATGTCCTCAGGTGCCATTTTGATTTGGTTATAACCTGAGAATCCGTCCATGAAGGAAAACACTTTGTGTTGGGCCGTATTGTTAACCAGGATATCAATGTGGGGGAGTGGAAAATCATCTTTAGGGCTTGCCCTATTCAAATCTCTATAGTTCACACACATTCGTACTTTGCCGTATTTTTTAGGTACGGGAACGATGTTGGCAACCCATTGAGGGTAGGAAGTGACAACCAAGAATCTAGCATTGAATTGCTTCATGACCTCCGTTTTGATCTTTTCTGACATATCAGGTCTCATGCGGCAGACTTTTTGTTTCACTGGCGGACAATCTTCTCTTGTAGGCAGACGATGTACCACGATGTCTGTATCAAGTCCTGACATGTCTTCATATGACCAGGAAAAGATCTCAACATAATCATGCAACAGCTGAATCAGACGCTCCTTGACACTGGATTCTAGATTGGCACCCACCTTGACCTCTTTTTTATCCTCCTCGGTACCCAAGTTGATTGTATCCACAGGTTCCTCGTGAGGTTAAATGGTTCTTTCCTCTTGTTGTAGTAGTCTGGCAAGTTCCCCTGGTACCTCACAATCTTCCTCACCTTCGTCTTCGGCTTGGTAGATTAGATTCTCAGAGTCACAAAATGCCATAGCAGTATCGTTACCCATGGGATCCAGAATGGACGGATACCTGCATTTGTGAGTGTGGGTGTGTGTAAGGGTATAGCCATCTTTTAAAAGAAAATAAAATGTAAAAGAAAAACAATGAACACAAAAGTTTGTATGCAAAAAACGTCCATGATTCATTGAATGTCATATGAAGATGAAATAATAACCCTTACAAATGGACCATTGTGCCTCGGGAAAGACACAAGGTTTTAAGAGTGCGAATTGTTTTTGAATATTACAGATCCAACAAAAATGTAAAGATAAATTACTGAGGGATGAAAGTTATTAGGACAAAGTCTCTGGCTTCCCAGTTACTGAGTCCTCCATTGACAGTTGGAAAGATCCAATTCTCCAAGTTGCAATCCTCCTCACCATCTTCTACTGTGTTGACCTCTCAGTTACTACTCTTCAAGGGTGGTCCTCCAGCATGGGCACGGTGTACAAACTTTTGAGCACTTGAAGTGAAACCTAAGCCAAACTTGTCAAACTTATACGGGATATTTGGGAGTTGCCCCAGATGGTGCATCCACCTTCCTCTACTGCTGCATTGGCGTCCTTCAGAGATGACATCCGGAGTGGAGGTCTTGTAATATTGGGAATCTGGGACACAGTCTTGGTCACTGCTACCTCTTGGGGGACCTCTTCGAAGTGTTGAAAAGGAGTTTCAATGAACTCGCCGTCCAATTCCACATACCTGAAGGAATTGAGATGGCTAATCATGTATTCTTCCTCTCCGTGGATAGTGATAATCTTTCCTTGAACCGGATACTTCAGCATCTGGTGCAATATAGAGGTGACAACGCCAGCATTATGGATCCATGGCCGTCTTAGCAGACAGGAGTAAGAGGGGCGGATGTCCATTACATAAACGGTTGAATTGAAAGTTTGAGTCCCAACCTTTATGAGGATATCCACCTCCCAGTGTACCATCCTCTTCGAGCCACCAAATGCCCTTACTACTATGTTACTTGGCTTTAAAATCAGTCCTTCGCAGTCAAGTCTGTCAAGAGCTTTTTTCGGTAAGACATTCAAAGATGAGCCAGTGTCCACCAAGACATGGGCCAGAGTCGTGCCTCTACATTCCACAGATACATGCAATGCCTCATTGTGCTTTCTTCCCCTTGGTGTCAGATCAGCATCCGAAAAGCCTAGGCCATTATCCGCTGTCAAACTGGCCACGCAGTTTTGAAATTGATCAGCAGACGTCTCTTGAGGCACATGGGTTGTCTTTAGGAACTTCACCAAGGCTTTCGTATGTGCCTCGGAACACAGTAGTAATGCCAGCATGGAGATTTTGGAGGGAGTTTGCCCCGACTATTCAACTACATCGTAGTCGCTCTTTTTTATAATTTTTAGGATCTTCTCCATTTCTTTCTTGGTGGTCTCGGGGATAGTCAGTGATTGAGCCTTCTTCCGGACAGGCTCCACTTGAATACATTTTCTCGAATTTCAGTAGTAAGAGTGTTGGTAGGAATGACAGCAGGGGTTATAAAGGCTTCATCAATAGGAGCACTTGTAGAGATGATTATGGGTACGGAAGTAACCTTTGGAGCAGCCACGGGTCCAAAAACTACCTTTAGGGGGGAAATTTCTGGAGAAAAGATCCTACCGCTTTGGGTAATTTTACTAGTTCCGACAATATTGCCAATGTCGGAATCTTCTTCTTCGGATTTTATCTCTTCGGCGGCCGACCCATCTTGTTTGATGCCATGGTAGTAAATGTCCCCACCGTAATTCCACGATACAGTTTTGTCTGATTCATATGGGGCTGGCCCAGGCCTTGTGATTATTAGAGGAGTAGTTTTTGGAACCGATGTAATTCTAACGGGTCTTTTGAGAACCCTGGAAGAATTGGTGGAGATGGTAATTATTGAAACATCTTCAACAGGAACAGGTGAAATAGGAGTACTTTCAAACAGGATCTCTTTATTGTCTATCAAGCGTTGAATGCCTGTTTTCAACAAAGGGCAGTCAGTCGATGAGGATAAGCAGAGGTGGCAGTCTTCATTACAACCCGGGAATACACCGGCTTTCAACAAGTTTATCTTAATGGTTGGAAGTGGAGTCACGAGTTTGTCAACTGTGGTAACAAACAAATATTCTTCAATAGCATTGGTGTTGTGACCATGTATGGGCATAGGAGCATGTGATACAGTGGCAGAACCAGACTGTTTTAGGAAAATGCTGGTTTACGTTTTGCGTTTGTGTTTGCAAAATATCGCGGTAAGCAAGAGTCGCCACCGACTTTCATTTTATCCAACTGGAAAGGACAAAAGCACAGAAAAATTCCTTTTTCAAGATTTTGAGTACGGGGGGTAGATTATAGAAAGGGAAGGTATTAGCACCCTTTCTATCCGTAGTTTTCTACGGGCTCTTAGGTACTTGCTCATCATTTTTGAAAATTGCTTCCGTGTTTGTGTGTTTTGAAAAGTTTTTGTTTTACTTCGTTTTAACCCTTGTATTAGTCCTCAAGAGTGTTACGAAGTGTTTTTGAAAACTTAGTTTGAAAAGAGTGTAAGTGTGGAAAAGTTTGATTTTGAGCAAGTACCTACTAGCATCTACCTACTCGAAAAAAGAATGTTTTTGTCTTATTTCCTTTAGACAATGCTATCCTACTATTGAGAAGTATGTAACACCATCGTTGGATTTGTAAGGGTCAATTCGAAAGGGACGTACAATCACTAAAGCAATGTTAGGACGTCTTAGTAATAACCCTAGTGTCTTAAGATCATATTCGAGGCAACATTTCCGAGGCAAAATTTCCTAGGCAACATTTCTGAACGGGACATTTGATCTTTGTTTAGACAAGAGAGCGACCACTAAAACACCCTATACTTAATGATCGTTTACCGAAGGCAACCAAAGTGAGAGTATACCCTAGGAGTGCACATGTGCGGGTGATTTGATTTCAAGTTATTATCTTTGCACATTTAGTGTTTGCTAACCATTTTAAAATTATCATACATTCTTGTCATGCAATCCTATTATCATACATCTAACAGTTAATATTTGCGGAAATTAAAATGCGAGAAATAAAACTACGCTATTACAAGGCTTCGGGGAGGGGAATTAATTACATAGCCAAAAACCCGTAAAACGATATAAAAATAAAGTCCTAATTAAACTATTACATTCCATGAGCAGTTACATTAATATTGTAAAAAATAATAAACGCGCGATGAATCGAGGACGAGAGAAAATTAGGGTTTTGACCCCGTCTAAACCTAGTTGCAAGAAAAATCATTTTTTTTTGTTTTTGATTATTTTAAGAAAATAAGGTTTTTGATTAAATAAGTACAAACCTAATTACTAATTAATTTAAATTAATAAAATAATTAATTTGACCTATTTTTGCATTTTTGGTTATTTTAAGAAAAGAAAATAAAAATTAAATTAAACAAAACCCTAATTTCTACTTTGTTTTAAATTATTTACAAAAAGATTAAAGTTGCCCTAAAATTAAATTAAATTAATTTTGACAAAATACATAAAACCTAAATTTGATGGAATTGATTTTTAAGAGTTTTTGTAAAAAAGAATTAATTTTTATGTTAGAAAATGATTAATCAAAATAAATTAAATAAAGAAAAATATAGAAAGAAAAAGAAATGGGCCTGGTTATGCTAGCAATTGAATGGGTGTCCATAGAAATTTCTGAGCCCAAAATTCCTTGGCCCACATTGACTTTTCAGGATCCATGTTGCACGTTTGACTAGGCCTATGGTAGACCTTCATGTGCCAGGCCTTGGATTTGGCTTGTTAGACATCTGGCTGGCTGATTATTGAGGATGTATGGTGAACCCCTTACCTGTACACACGCCTGATTATACAAGAAAAAACATTATGAAATAATATGGGGGACCTGGGATTCGAACCCAGGCCCTTTGGCTTTTCCACATGCCTCCTGACCAACTGAGCCAACGCATTTTGTTGTACATGAAATATCAAATAATCATTATATTGGAAACAAGCAAAGTGATATACTAAAACGCACAAACTTTTCAATGGACCAGCCAGGGGGTGCCACGCCACCCTTCTTCTTCCTCTCTCCGTTGGCAAAAGTGCAAGACTTTTACCTACGGTTTTCTAGGCGTAGGTATAAGCATGCGTTTCTCCAAAATCTCATACAAGCATCATAAATGAAAACTAATGATACAGATCAGTTCGTCTTGGCCTATTGAGCACCATGGTACCCCTCTTTTGGGCCAATTTTACCTGCATGAGAAAACCCTAAAACGAGCAAGAAAACCCTAGCAATGGTGGATCTCAGTTCGTGCGTCAAAAATTCAATTGAATATAACCAGAATATTGCAAGTACATTAACAAACACATATATGTCATTGAAACATGCTAATGCTGCGTAAATTGCAAGAATGGATTTTGAGTTTGAAGGGAAAACCGTGGGTCTGTGGTTCGAGCTTCTGGCCTTATGGATGCTTGCAAATGATCGTATCTGCTTCAGAGAAGGTCCAGGATGCGAATGGTGGTCTTAGAATGGCCTGAATTTTCCTCCAACTGCAAGAATGATTTCACACTTTTGAATGTTTTTTTTAATCTGATTATGCTCTCTCACGCCTCCAACCCCTTTGCCTTTGCTTTGGATTTGTTCCATATATATCATAGAATCAATTAGGGTTCCAATTTTGCATCAAATCCTTGCAATTATGAAGATTTGATCCTTGATTCACACTTGTATCCAATCTTTCCAAAACAAGAAAAATTTAATCTTTTTGTGTACAAACAAGGCTTGCACGATTTGATCTCATTGCAAGCTATTCATGGACCTGAAATATGCACAAAATCTCAAGGTTTAAATGATTTTGATATTTTCATTATTTATTATTGATTTTATTTGATTTAAATGAAATAAAAATCAAAATAAATGACAAAAATAAAATAAAGGCAAATGGGAAGCATCATGGGTCGTGGACCATGTTACAAACTCAATACAAAAGTTGGGCCCATTTGACAAAAATTGCAATTTGAGGCATATTTGACTTTTGGTACTTTTGCAAAAAAGGTCAATTTTGCCAATGTATAACTTCCTCAATTTTGACCCTACAAATGTGTTCTTTGACTTTTTAGAAATCTTGAGATGTCGTCTAAGCAACCCTTTTGGTCTCATCTCAATTGAGTCTTCCATGTTCATGTATGAAGCTTTGACAAAGTTATGAGAAAGTTATGCTTGGATAGGTCATTTTTCAAAATGAGCTTTGGATGGGTCATTCTTGATAAAGTATGAGAAAGTTATGCTTGGTCAAAGTTGAGTTGGCTTTTCCTGCAAAACCCTAATTTAGCAACTTTTGGGTTTTTGATGAATTGTGAGCAATGCTTGAGGAATCATGATGAATCCTTGATCAAATGATTAATAATACTTCAAAATGAGGATGTTGACCAAAAATCTTGAGGTTTGACTGTATGGGGACCACAGTTGACTTTTGCCCTAGCACAATCGATTTTCAGGTCTTTGAGCAATTGACTGGGAAAACTTTCCCTGTAGGGCTTGAAACATGACATGGATGATCTTGAGAACATATTAGGACAATGGTGAGAATTTGGGATCCCTTGAACTCAAGTATCTTGATGCAACATGAAACCCTAATTTGAGGTAGACTGCCTTAGGAGAGAGTTTGCCTGGTCAACCCTTGGACTTCCTTGGGAAAATTGAGGATCTCACTTGAAATGTTTTTTAGAAATATGGGAGGGAAAATTTTGGGGTACAAAAGCTGCCCATGTTCAATCTTCTTAAACCTGAGGATGTAGATTGGCTTGCTTGCCTTTCGTGATCCGAGGGTGGAAGATGATTGAACACTAGAGTGCCCAGAAATTTGCACTCACATGTAGTGGTACTTGTCTTGTGATGTCGGGAATGGGCTTATAGATGCCATTTGGAAATGAATGACAGGAGATGGTCTTAAAGATTCCATCCGAAGGAGTGTCGATCGCATAAGAGATTCCTTTGCGAGGGTCTGTATACCTGTTGTCGAGGAGAATTTTGCTGGGGAATGCTGGTCTCTGTCTTGAGAGAAATAGAATTTTAGGAGCTTTGGTCGTCCGTTATTCTACTGGGAAATCGTCTCTTAGTCGAAGGGGTGAAAATGAACTACTATTTGGTCCTGATCCAGGCTTCATAGTGATAAGATTGTCTGCTATCTGGTCGTTCTCCAGGCTTTACAGTGACTTACTGGGGAGATGAGATTAAACTTGCTATCCGGTTGTAATCCAGGCTTTGCAATTTCTCAATTCTTATCTGGTCGTACTTTAGGCTTCAGAAGGAATTAAGTTGTTATTCGGTCGCATCCGGGCTTCGACTTGAATTTAGGGCACACTAATATCCGATCGACTCCGGGCTTCTTAGTAATTGTCCAAGTAAACTGCTATTTGATCAAAATCCAAGCTTCGCAGTGTCTTATACGTTTATCTGGTCGATTCCAGGCTTCAGTCCTTTGCCGCTATCTGGTTGTAATCCAGGCTTCGCAACTTCGTACTTCTTATCTGGTCGTAATCCAGGCTTCATAAGAAATCAAGTGGTTATCCGGTCGCATCCGGGCTTTCCATTTGGTTTTTTAGGCCTACTAATATCCAATCGATTCCCGGGTTTCATAGTAATTGGTCGTGTAGACTGCTATTTGGTCGAAATCCAAGCTCTGTTGTCTTTTACCGCTATCTGGTCGTAATCCAAGCTTCATGATGTATTATACCATTATCTGGTCAAATCCAGGCTTCATGGCGTTTGGAGAAATCAAGATATTATCTGATCAAATTCGGGCTTCATAACTTGCATTAAAGATATACCACTATCTGGTCGACTCCAGGCTTCGTAGTATTCTTGGCTATTATCTGGTCGTAATCTAGGCTTCACAGTGTCTTATACCATTATCTGGTCGAGTCCATGCTTCATGGTGTCTTGTATTGCTATCCGGTCATAATCTAGGCTTCACAATAACTTGTTAAGCTGTTATCCGGTCGATCTCCGGGCTTCACGTATTATGTTTATGACATACCACTATCTGGTTGATTCCAGGCTTTATGGTGTCTTTGTACTGCTATCTAGTCGTAATCCAGGCTTCACAGTAACTTGCTGGGGATTAAACTATTATCCGGGCGAATCTGGGCTTCATAGCTTAAAGATAAACCACTATCTGGTCGATTCCAGGCTTTGCAGTAATTTGATATTGTTATTCGGTCGTTCTTCGGGCTTCACAATATGATGGAGAAATCAAGACATTATCCGGTCGGGTCCAGGCTTCATAGCTTGAACTGGAATAGAAATCTTAGCATTGATTTGACTGAACCAGAGAAAACTTGTGAGAATTTTAATTGTACCTTTCCATGAAAGGTAAAGAGTTAGTCGTATGTAATGTCATGATGTATGAAATGTATTGAGTAATGATGTTCTCAAAATAAATGAGATTGTGCTGTATGATGCGTATGCGCATGCCATGCTGTATGGATATGCAATGTTTTTATGATGTTCTCTAGCTGGGGAAAATAAATCCCGGACTGCTGCTGGAGAATGCAAGGAGTTGAATTCTTCATTCTCGCTGGAGATAACGACCGAAGATAAATTGGCGGTAGAATAACTCTGTTGGAGAATAAACTGGCGAGAGAATGACTCTGTGGGGAAGAGATATCTTGTCAGAAGATCTGCTGATTTGGGGGAATAACCTCGGCTGGGGATGAATTACCGTTGCTGGCGATAATGAACCCTGTTGGGGATTGAGTTTCTTCTTGTGGAAGAAATAAACTCTACTCGAGAGATGGCTTTATAAACTGCTCATGGTTATAAAACTGGGCTGGGGATGAATTACTGTCTGTGGAAGAAATAAACTTCACTGGGGATAGTCTTCCATTGTTGTTGATAGATGAACTCTGCTTGGGGAGAATTAACACCACTGTCTTTAGATACCTTTTTTCTCTGTGGGGAGTGTATGTACCTTTAGTCATATTCTCCAGCTGGGTCTATCCCTGTACCTAGTGGGTAGAGCAAATATATGGTTTGGACATTTCTTGTTTGCCCTTGTTCCTGGAATTATGGGTAATTGTCTTTTGTTTCGCATGTAAATATTTATGAGCAACAATTATTTTCAAATGCATATATCAAAATGAATCATTGGACAATAATTTTAAAATTTGTTGTAAAATTAATTGTATTGATTTTGAAGTTAGCCTGTAATAGGCGTTTTTTGTACAAGAGGCCGACGTCCTAGTAAGAGAACGCCGCCGAAAAGATAGAAATTATACAATTTGTGAAAAACAAATAAAAATATCTATGTGAAACAATCCCACTGGGTTCCAACTCTGCTATTGCCCTTATATCTTCGAGCGTCTCATCACTTTGCTACTTGGTTGAAGGTAGATCAGATTGATCAGCGCCATCCGAGCTTGATAGTCGATACCGAAGTCTGGTTGCAAGATGATCCAATGAGACATAGTGTTACGCTTTGATCCCTAATTTTTGCCTGGACCGCCCTTTCGGGTTTTCAGTCCACTAGGATACCCTTTTTTTCCAAAGCTGCCTTTTCAGGTTTTCGACTTGCTGGGTGTACATTTTTTTTTACATTTTCATCCCTTACTTTTTCCCGAACCCTTTTGGTTCGCCGGGAAGCCCTTATTTTTGCCTAGGCCAGTCGACCTAGCGGATCTTTGATTATGCGTAGTATTTTTCACTATGTCTGCATTGACGGGGTGAGGAAGGTCGTCACCATCCATGGTGGTCAGAATCATAGCTCCTCCTGAGAAAATGTTCTTAACCACAAATGGCCCTTCATACGTAGGGGTCCATTTGCCCCTGGGATCACCTTGCGGCAGTATGATGCGTTTGATCACCAGATCCACAACTTGATACTCTTGTCGTCTGACTTTCTTGTTAAATGCCTTGATCATTCGCTTTTGATACGTCTGACTATGACAAATAGCAGTAAGTCTCTTCTCGTCGATTAAGTTTAGCTGATCATGTCGGGTTTGGATCCAGTCATCTTCGCTCAAACCTGCATCCTTCATAATCCGGAGAGAGGGTATCTGGACCTCATTGGGTTAGACTGCCTCCATGCCATATACCAAAGAGTAGGGTGTTTCCCCTGTTGACGTCCGCGCTGAGGTACGGTACCCATGAAGAGAGAATGGTAACATCTCGTGCCAATCTTTGTATGTCACTGTCATCTTCTACAAAATCTTCTTGATGTTCTTATTAGCCGCTTCAACAGTCCCATTCATCTTCGGCCGGTAAGGAGAAGAGTTGTGATGTTGTATCTTAAACTGTTTGCAGAGCTCGGTGATCATTGTATTGTTGAGATTCGTACCATTATCCGTAATGACCCTCTCTGGTACACCATATCGATAGATCAGATTGTGTCGGATAAACCGCACCACAACATTCTTGATTACTGTAGCAAAGGAAGCAGCCTCAACCCACTTTGTAAAGTAATCAATTGCTACCAGAATGAAACGATGCCCGTTGGACGCAGTAGGTCTGATCTCGCTGATTATATAGATGCCCCACATTGCGAAAGGCCAAGGTGCCATCAAAACATTCAGAGGAACTGGAGGTGCATGCACCTTATCAGCATAGACTTGGCACTTTTGACAGGTCCGAGAATGCTGATAACAATCGGCTTCCATAGTAGACCAATAATATCCTTCCCGTAGGATCTTCTTCACCATGGTATGTCCACTAGAATGAGTTCCGAAGGTACCTTCATGTAACTCTGCCATAATCCTTTCTGACTCTCTTTTGTCCATACATCGCAGTAAGGTCGAATCATGGTTACGCTTATACAGAACACCATTACTGATGAAGAACTTCGCAGCGAACCTCCTCAGAAACTTCTTGTCATTAACAGATGCACCCTCGGGTTACTCTTGAGCCTCAAGATACCTCTTTACCTCGTGGAACCAGGGTTTATGTGCTACCTCTTCAGTCTCGATGTCACAGCAATGTGCGGGTTCTTCCAACCTCTCAACGGTAATCTGGGGAGCTTCATTGTCCCACCTGACCTTGAACATAGAAGACATGGTAGCTATTGCGTCTGCTAACTGGTTCTCTTCTCTGGGGAAGTGTTCAAAGGTTATCTCCTCAAAGTTTGGGAGCAACGACAGTACATGCTCTTTGTAAGGAATAAGATTTAGGTGTTTCGTATCCCACTCGCCTTTGATCTGACTGATCACTAGAGCGGAATCTCCGAATACACTCAAGAACTTAGTCCTTAGGTCAATAGCTGCTCGAAGACCCATGATGCACGCTTCATACTCCGCCATATTGTTGGTGCAGTTAAAACATAATCGGGCGGTGAACAGAGTATGACAGCCCTCAGGAGATATAATCACGGCGCCAATGCCATTACCCAATGCATTTGAAGCTCCATCAAAATACATAGACCATCGGGATCCTTCCTCAGGTCCTTCATCTGGTCCAGGTTTTTCACAGTCGGTCACCAACATGATGTTCTCATCCGGAAACTCAAAACTCATAGACTGGTAATCATCCATGGCCTGATGCGCCAAATGATCTGCCAACACACTCCCCTTGATTTCTTTTTGGGTTGTGTATTGGATGTCGTACTTGGTCAAGATCATCTGCCATCTTGTTATTCTTCTGGACAAGGCAGGCTTTTTGAAGATATACTTGATTGGATCCATCTTTGATATCAATAGGGTATTGTGAGTCAGCATATACTATCTCAGCCGGCGAGCAGCCCATGCCAAAGTGCAGCAAGTTTTCTCAAGCAGTGAGTATCGGGTCTCACAGTCGGTAAACTTTTTGCTAAGGTAGTAAATAGCATGCTCTTTTCGGCCAGACTCGTCATGCTGCCCCAGCACACATCCCATCAAATTATTGAGTACTGTCAAGTATAAGATCAAAAGTCTTCCTTTAACTGGAGGCATCAGAATAGGTGGCTCTTGGAGATATTCTTTTATCCTTTTGAAAGCCGCCTGACATTCATCATTCCATTTTACCACTTGATCTTTCTTCAGCAGCTTGAAGATTGGCTCACAAGTAGCAGTCAGATGTGAAATGAATCGGGAAATGTAGTTCAAACGTCCCAAAAATCCTCTGACTCCCTTTTCTGTTCAGGGAGCTGGCATCTCCTGTATAGCCTTCACCTTCGCAGGATCCACTTGAATACCTTTATCACTAACGACCAAACCCAGTAGCTTACCAGACCTTACCCCGGAGGTGCACTTGTTCGGGTTCAACCTTAGCTTGTATATCTTCAACCTGTCAAATAGCTTTTGGAGATGGTCAAGGTGTTCTTCCTCAGTCTGGGACCTTGCAATCATGTCATCAACGTAAACCTCAATCTCATGGTGAATCATGTCGTGGAACAAAGCAACCATGGCGCGCTGATACGTTGCCCCAGCATTCTTCAATTCGAACGACATAACCTTGTAGCAAAAGGCGCCCCACTGTGTAACGAAAGTTTTCTTCTCCATGTATTCGGGAGCCATCTTAATCTGATTGTAACCAGAAAAACCATCCATAAAGGAGAAGATCTTATGCTGCGCGGTGTTGTCGACCAAAACATCATTGTGAGGAAGTGGGAAGTCATCCTTGGGGCTCGCCCTGTTCAGATCTCTATAGTCCACACACATTCGTACCTTACCATCCTTCTTTGGCACCGGAACAACATTGCCAACCCACTGCGGATAAGAAGTAACAGCTAGAAATCTGGCGTCAAACTGTTTCATGACCTCAACTTTGATTTTCTCAGACATCTCAGGGCGCATACGGAGAACCTTCTGCTTTACTGGAGGGCAGTCTTCTTTAGTTGGCAGGCGGTGTACCACAATATCGGTGTCTAAACCAGGCATATCTTCATAGGACCAAGCGGAGATTTCAACATAGTCGTGTAGCATCTGTATCAACAGTTTCTTGACACTAGGCTCCAGATTCACACCTATCTTGACCTCTTTCTTGTCTTCCTATGTACCCAAATTCACTGATTCCACTGGCTCTTCATGGGGCTGTATGGCCATCTCTTCCTGTAGTAACAGTCTAGCAAGTTCCCCAGGCACTTCACAATCATCCTCACCTTCGTCCTCGACTTGGTTGATCGGATTTTCGAAGTCATAACTGGAAATAGCAGAGTCATTATAAATGGGATCCAGAGTGGATATGGATCTACATTATGATACGTGAGTGTGTGTAAGACAATAGCTGTTTTGATAAAGTGCGAGATAGAAAGGAAAAACAAGGAGCGTAAAATTTATAATGCAAGAAAATGTCTAATGCTTTATTGATGATATATGAAAATGACAAATAATAAGCCCTCACAAACAAAGTCAAGGTGCCTCGGGCAAGGCACCGGGCCGTAAAGTTTTAAACTGTCTGTTACAAATCTCAAAACAAAAGTCAATTACTGTGTAATAAAAGAAACGGGCACGAAGTCCTTCACCGTCCAGTTGTTCAATCCACCGTTGGTAGTCGGGTAGATCCAGCTGTCGATATCTGACTCTTCTTCATCATCCTCAATTGCATTCACTCCCTGGTTACTGATATGCAGAGGAGGTCTTCCAATCCGCGCGCGCCGAACAGCCCTTTGAGCCTCTGCAGAAAGCCCAAACCAAACTTGTCAGTTTTGTGTGCGAAGTCAGGGAGATGAACCCAATTTGCACACCCACCTTTTTCAATTACGGCCCTGGCATCCTTGAGGGAAGCCATCTTCATCGGAGGTTTGTCAGCAGCAACTTCAGTCGACGATAGAGTCTGAGGGACTTCTTCAAAGTTCTGACATGGGGTTTCGATGAACTCCCCATCCATTTCCACGTAACGGAAAGAGTTGAGATGACTCACCATGTACTCCTCTTCACCTTGCACCGTAACAATCTTCCCCTTTACTGGATATTTCAACATCTGATGGAGCGTAGAAGTCACTGCCCCAACCTTATGAATCCATGGGCGACCCAGCAAACAAGAATATGATGGTCGGATATCCATCACATAGAATGTAGACGCGAAAGTCTGGGAACCAACCTTAACAGGGATGTCCACCTCCCCATGCACCATCCTTTTTGATCCGTCGAAAACCCTGACCATAATATTACTCGGCTTCAGAATCAAACCTTCACAGTCCAGACGGTTTAATGCTTTCTTTGGAAAAACATTCACTGAGGATCCAGTATCCACCAGTACATGGGCCATAGTAGTGCCCCTGCACTCTATCGAGACGTGCAGAGCGTCATTATGATTTCTTCCTTTAGCAGACAGATCTGCATCTTAGAAACCCAACCCTTTGTCGGCAGTCAAACTAGCTACACAGTCTTTGAATTGATCGGCAGAAGTCTCCTGCGGCACATGTGTAGTTTTGAGGAAAGCAATTAAAGCCTTTGCATGGGCTTCCGAACACAATAACAAGGACAACATGGAGATTTTCGACGGGGTCTGCCCCAGCTGCTCGATTACGTTATAGTCGCTCTTCATGATAATTTTCAAAATTTCCTCTATCTCCTTCTTAGAGGTTTCTACGATGATCTTCTTGGGTGCCTCCATCCGGGAAGGCTCACCTGTGATTTCTTTGCCCCGAGTGCCAGATGGCTCGGTGACAGGGGTGATAACTGGAATATGTACTGGGACAGTAGCTGATGTACTAGCAGATGGAATGACAATAGTTTTGTGAACAGTCGGAGGGGAAATCTCAGGAGAGAAGAGTCTTCCACTTTTGGTGACCTTGTTATCCCCGACAATATTGCTGACATCAGCATCATCTTCTTCAATCTTCAAGTCTTGCTTTACTCCATGGTAATACACATCGGCCCCATAGTGCCAAGGGACAGCCTTATCTGAAGTGTATGGGATAGGACCAGGGATAGTAATGATTAACGGAGAAACTCTTGGGACGGATGTAATCCTAACAGGCTTTCTCGAGGAAGCCTTGGAAGGATTGGCGGAAATGGTTATGATGGCAACATCTTGAATTGGAACCAACGAAATCATAGTTTTCTCGAACCGAATTT
Organism: Vicia faba; assembly: GCA_948472305.1. Taxonomy (NCBI): domain Eukaryota; kingdom Viridiplantae; phylum Streptophyta; class Magnoliopsida; order Fabales; family Fabaceae; genus Vicia; species Vicia faba. Next base: position 1,020,457,981 of record OX451737.1, on the reverse strand, counting down.
CTTTGTTATCCATCAGGCATTGAACACCTGATTTCAGTAAATGGCAACCAGCAGGCAGGATTGAACATAGGTGGCAACCTTCGCCACAACCCGGAAATAAACCGGCCAACAATAGATTCTTCTTAACTGTCATCAAAGGATTAGAAACTTCTTCCACGGAGGTCACAAATAAATCATCGTCCGCAGCATTTACTCCATGACCATGCTTGGGCATAGGAGCAATTATGACGTTGGGCTTTTCAGGAGCGTCAAACTCGATTTCTTTAGCTTCAATCAAATCTTACACCTTATTCCTCAAGGCCCAATAGTTGTTTGTATCATGCCTTGGGCTATCAGAGTGATAGGCGCAGCGGGCGTGTGGGTTATATAGCAGAGATGTGGTGCTAGGATTCTTCGGGGCTTCCCTCAGAGTTACCAGGTTGGTCTTCAATAACTGTGGTAGAATTTGAGACAAGGTCATATTAAGCCGAGTGTATTGTCTCTGTGGTCTCTCCATTCTTTACTGATTGTTGCATTATGGGGGCAACAGTGGGTCTTGATATTACTACCGCATTCACTGCTTGACGGCGTTCAGGTCGGTTTTGGGTCCTCGAGCTGTAAACTGCACTAGCTTCTTTCTTACCGGTGAAAGGCTTCTTTACTGCACTTGATGACATATCCTTCTGTATCTTACCACTTCGGATACCAACTTCTACTCTCTCCCCAGTCAAAATCAATTCAGTAAAACCAGATGACGAAATGTCGATCAGATGATTGAAAAATGGACCAGACAACGTCCCCAAAAACATGTCCACCAACTCCCTATCAGATAGAGGGGGTTGGACTCTTCCAGCCAAATCTCTCCACTTTTGAGCATAGTCCTTAAAACCTTCACTTGCACCCATAGACATACCCTAAAGCTGAGTACGAGTGGGAGCAAGGTCGGTGTTATACTGATACTGTTTGTAAAAAGTAGCAGCAAGGTCCTCCCAATTTCGGACATTAGCTCCTTCCAATTGATAAAACCATTCAAGCTGAGTCCCTGACATACTATCTTGAAAGAAATGTACCCACAAATTTTTATCAGCAGTGTAAGGTTAGATTTTTCTGACGTACGAGCGGAGATGGAGTTTTGGACAGGATACTCCATCGTACTTGGCAAAAACTAGAGCTTTGAACTTATGAGGGATCACCACCCCTGATGCTAGTCCCAGATTTCCGAAGTCCAAACCAGGTATCTTCTGAATCTCCATAGCGCTCAGACGGTCTTCGAGTTGTTTGTACCTATCCTCAGCAGGAGGATACTGCTCATCATCAAAATCAGTATCATTATCAGAGACCACAGGACTGGGACCCTTTTCTTCCTCTTGGTCCTCCTCTCCTTTGGATGAAAGAGACAGATCAGTTTCCTATCGCAACCTATTCCCAAATTTGTTACCCATATTCAGAAGAACCACCCTCTTCTTCTTCTTCTTCTTCTTCTTCTTCTTCTCCTTCAGGATGAGAGTTTTCAAGTCCTCTTTCCCTTTAGCCAAGTTCAAGAACATCTCTTAGAATTGGGAATTCTGTGCTTGAAGAGCTTTGATGGCTTGATCGGTAGGTATTTCAGAAGACATTTCGTGATTGAAATAAACAGCGAAGGAGATGAGAAACCTGTAATGATACCTGTGATGATGTGCATGATAATGGGATGCGTATGTAATGATTTCAAAGACTTTGGGAGATTTTAATTTGCAAAACAAGAAATGAACAAACTTTATTAGATTTAAACTTGTAAAAAGGTTCAACAATGCCTTTAAGGCGTTTACAAAATAAATAAATCGAAAACAAATCTAAACTAGAAAAATCAAAACCAGATATCCCATGGACGCTTCCCCTTGGTGCTGACGTAGTCATTGATCATTCTTTCATTCTCGAGTTACCTGGTGAGCTTCAAGATCTTCCTTTCTTTCTCATGGTACTTCTCCCAGTAGGTATCCCTCTCCTCTTTCAGTTGAATCCAGGATCTCTTCAATGCTCCAAGATCAGTGGGCATGTAGGGATAAAGGACTGTATAAGGAATGCCCTCTTCATTGGTGGGCTCCACAATTACTGGAAACACAGCTTCATAAGGCATCCCAAGCTTCTGGGCTCGAGCTCGGACCCACTGGAGATAAGGTTGCATAGGTAGAGAAGTCCTTGGTTCTAGCTCTTGAGGGTCAGACTTGTTCACCATGCCCCACACTCGTATAAACCTTTGGCGATGCTCGTCAACGTCCTCCTTGTAGTCAAAAGCAATATCTGTAAGAAGTAGCTCATGAGGACCGTCTCTCCGAGTGCGACCAAACTGTTGCAAAGCCAAGCAAGGATTGTAGGTTATTCTCCCTCTGATTCCAAGCAACGGGACATTAGGGTATCCCCCACATCGATCAATGACAGTAACGCTTTCCATAATCTTAGAACTCCAAAGAATGTCAGTATGGGCAAGGGACATTATCCTGTAAGACCATCCTAAACCTTCCTCATTCTTCAACACAGACTTGGGGAAGTGCGAAATAAACCACCTCACCAGTAATGGCATGCAACACATGAGAGTCCCTCTTCTTCGCACAGTATGAGTGTAGAGGGCATGTAAGATATCACCTAACAGAGTAGGCACTGGATTGCGAGACAGGAAGATCTTAACCGCGTTCACATCCACAAAAGAATCCGGATTCAGGAAAATAACCAAACTGTAGATGAGAGAGCTAAGATGTCTTTGAAACCCTGGAAATCCAAGTTATCCCAGAATAGTTGAGCTTGATCTACCAGAAACTTGGCTAAGAAACCTTCAACCCCGCTTCGTGTCTCCCAATTAGATACTACATCAGCCCTTTTCAAGTGTAAAGCTGAAGCAATGTCCTCTGGTCTAGGAGCCTCTTCCAAACCTGTGAAAGGCATCTGCTCGAGGATGGATATACCCAATAAGTGAGAAAACTCTTTCAAAGTGGGAACCAACTGATAATCTGGGAAAGTGAAACAATGATGCACTGGATCGAAGAACTGGAAAAGCACACTCATCATCTGCTCATCAAACCTTGAGGAAACCAAGCTAAGAAGCTGACCATGTCTTTTAATGAACGAAGAAGTCTCAGAAAACTTTGAGGCTAACTCTTTAAGTTGAGCAGGTATTTGCACAAAGTTAACTCGAATGGTGTTTCTGCGCACAGAAGCCATAATCTACAAAACAGAACAAAGATAAATCCCCTCGGTCTTTGAAATGGTTAGTATAATGAAGTATGCATGCTATGTTATGATGCATGATTTCATGATAAAACACACAATAGGTATAGCAGATAACAGACATGATAAAGGCAAACAAGTCACACAAGAGCCCTTAAGTTTCAGGCTTGCATGGGGTCTAGGTACTACCCTCTTGAAGTTCAGTTGGTTTCAACCTGTCCTAGCAAAAGTAACTGGGTTCTAGGGGTTCTCAATATCACTGACCATCCTCCATAGGTCATGGTTTCAGCTCACGCAATCTTTTCTTGCAGCCGGAACTATCTCGAGAGTATGGTCTCAATGAGTGTAGTATCGAGTATCAACCAGTTCTCAGCTTTACACCTAGGCCGGCTATCTCACTACTTCCTAATGGCCAAGTTGGTCAATTATGGGTTCTAAGGTCAGTTGATGCTTAACGACACACATAGCAGCCCCGTATTCTCCTCGTTTCTCCACAAGGGATACCGGTACCAACTAATGTGCCACATCAACGTAGCTACTGCTTCAACCGTATCGGTCTATGCTGTACAGTTCCCTCACAGTTTATTGCTACTTACCTAAAAGGTGTCCCCAGATCTGGGTTAGGATCTATAGTAACTCCCAATACAAAACCCTTAAAAGTAAAGCAACCAAAACAAACAAGAGAAGTAATTTATGATGGACTAATCCTAAGGTATACCCAACTTGCCTATCCCCAACAGAGTCGCCAGTTCTGTGATACGGTGGCAGAACCGGACTGTTTTAGGAAAATGCTGGTTTGCGTTTTGCGTTTGTGTTTGCAAAATGTCGCGGTAAGCAAGAGTCGCCACCGACTTTTATTTTATCCAACTGGAAAGGACAAAAGCACATAAAAATTACTTTTTCAAGATTATAGAAAGGGAAGGTATTATCACCCTTTCTATCTGTAGTTTTCTACGGGCTCTTAGGTACTTGCTCATCATTTTTGAAAATTGCTTCCGTGTTTGTGTGTTTTGAAAAGTTTTTTTTTTACTTCGTTTTAACCCTTGTATCAGTCCTCAAGAGTGTTACGAAGTGTTTTTGAAAACTTAGTTTGAAAAGAGTGTTGGTGTGGAAAAGTTTGATTTTGAGCAAGTACCTACTAGCATCTACCTACTCAAAAAAAGAATGTTTATGTTCTTGTTTCCTTTAGACAACGCTATCCTACTATTGAGAAGTAGGTAACACCGTCGTTGGATTTATAAGGGTCAATTCGAAAGGGACGTACAATCACTAAAGCAATTTTAGGACGTCTTAGTAATAACCCTAGTGTCTTAAGATCATATTCGAGGCAACATTTCCGAGGCAACCTTTCCGAGGAAACATTTCCTAGGCAACATTTCCGAACGGGACATTTGATCTTTGTTTAGACAAGAGAGCGACCACTAAAACACCCTATACTTAATGATCGTTTACTGAAGGCAACCGAAGTGAGGGTATATCCTAGGAGTGCGCATGTGCGAGTGATTTGATTTCAAGTTATTATCTTTGCACATTTAGGGTTTGCTAACCATTTTAAAATTATCATACATTCTTGTCATGCAATCCTATTATCATACATCTAACAGTTAATATTTGCAGAAATTAAAATGCGAGAAATAAAACTACGCTATTACAAGGCTTCGGGGAGGGGAATTAATTACATAGCCAAAAACCCGTAAAACGATAAATAAAAATAAAGTCTTAACTAAACTATTCCATTCCATGAGCAGTTACATTAATATTGTAAAAAATAATAAACGCGTGATGAATCGAGGACGAGAGAAAATTAGGGTTTTGACCCCGTCTAAACCTAGTTGCAAGAAAAATCATTTTTTTGGTTGTTTTTTATTATTTTAAGAAAATAAGGTTTTTGATTAAATAAGTACAAACCTAATTACTAATTAATTTAAATTAAGAAAATAATTAATTTGACCTATTTTTGCATTTTTGGTTATTTTAAGAAAAGAAAATAAAAATTAAATTAAACAAAACCCTAATTTCTACTTTGTTTTAAATTATTTACAAAAAGATTAAAGTTGCCCTAAAATTAAATTAAACTAATTAAATTAATTTTGACAAAATACATAAAACCTAAATTTGATGGAATTGATTTTTAAGAGTTTTTGTAAAAAAGAATTAATTTTTATGTTAGAAAATGATTAATCAAAATAAATTAAATAAAGAAAAATATAGAAAGAAAAAGAAACGGGTCTGGTTATGCTAGCAATTGAAGGGGTGTCCATAGCAATTTCTGAGCCCAAAATTCCTTGGCCCACATTGACTCTTCAGGTTCCATGTTGCACGTTTGACTAGGCCTATGGTAGACCTTCATGTGTCAGGCGTTGGATTTGGCTTGTTAGACATCTGGCTGGCTGATTATTGAGGATGTATGGTGAACCCCTTACCTGTACACACGCCTGATTATACAAGAAAAAACATTATGAAATAATATGGGGGACCTGGGATTCGAACCCAGGCCCTTTGGCTTTTCCACATGCCTCCTGACCAACTGAGCCAACGCATTTTATTGTACATGAAATATCAAATAATCATTATATTGGAAACAAGCAAAGTGATATACTAAAACGCGCAAACTTTTGAATGGACCAGCCAGGGGGTGCCACGCCACCCTTCTTCTTCCTCTCTCCGTTGGCAAAAGTGCAAGACTTTTACCTACGGTTTTCTAGGCGTAGGTATAAGCCTACGTTTCTCCAAAATCTCATACAAGCATCATAAATGAAAACTAATGGTACAGATCAGTTCGTCTTGGCCTTGTGAGCACCATGGTACCTCTCTTTTGGGCCAATTTTACCTGCATGAGAAAACCCTAAAACAAGCAAGAAAACCCTAGCAATGGTGGATCTCAGTTCGTGCGTCAAAAATTCAATTGAATATAACCAGAATATTGCAAGTACATTAACAAACACATATATGTCATTGAAACATGCTAATGTTGTGTAAATTGCAAGAATGGATTTTGAGTTTGAAGGGCAAACTGTGGGTATGTGGTTCGAGTTTCTGGCCTTATGGATGCTTGCAAATGATCGTATCTGCTTCAGAGAAGGTCCAGGATGCGAATGGTGGTCTTAGAATGGCCTGAATTTTCCTCCAACTGCAAGAATGATTTCACACTTTTTAATGATTTTTTTGAATCCGATTATGCTCTCTCACGCCTCCAACCTTTCTGCCTTTGCTTTGAATTTGTTCCATATATATCATAGAATTAATTAGGGTTCCAATTTTGCATCAAATCCTTGCAATTATGAAGATTTGATCCTTGATTCACACTTGTATCCAATCTTTCCAAAACAAGAAAAATTCAATCTTTTTGTGTACAAACAAGCCTTGCACGATTTGATCTCATTGCCAACTATTCATGGACCTGAAATATGCACAAAATCTCAAGGTTTAAATGATTTTGATATTTTCATTATTTATTATTGATTTTATTTGATTTAAATGAAATAAAAATCAAAATAAATGACAAAAATAAAATAAAGGAAAATGGGAAGCATCATGGGTCGTGGACCATGTTACAAACTCAATACAAAAGTTGGGCCCATTTGACAAAAATTGCAATTTAAGGCATATTTGACTTTTGGTACTTTTGCAAAAAAGGTCAATTTTGCCAATGCATAACTTCCTCAATTTTGATCCTAGAGATGTCTTCTTGGACTTTTTAGAAAGCTTGAGATGCCCTCTAAGCAAACCTTTTTGTCTCATCTCAATTGAGTCTTCCATGTTCATGTATGAAGCTTTGAAAAAAAAGGTGTTTTTGTTGACTTTTCAAAATGACCTATAATGTCCAAATTCATAACTTCTTGTGAGTGTGTATTTTGAACTTGGGAGATGAAGATGAATTGTAGTGAATCATATCCTCTTCAAAATGAGCTTTGGATGGTTCATTCTTGATAAAGTATGAGAAAGTTATGCTTGGTCAAAGTTGAGTTGACTTTTCCTGCAAAACCCTAACTTAGCAACTTTTGGGTTTTTGATGAATTGTGAGCAATCCTTGAGGAATCATGATGAATCCTTGATCAAATGATGAATAATACTTTAAAATGAGGATGTTGACCAAAAATCTTGAGGTTTGACTGTATGGGGACCACAATTGACTTTTGCCCTAACACAGTCGATTTTCAGGTCTTTGAGAAATTGACTGGGCAGACTTTCCTTGTAGGGCTTGAAACTTGACATGGGTGATCTTGAGAACATATTAGGACAATGGTGAGCATTTTTGATCCCTTGGACTCAAGTATCTTGATGCAACATGAAACCCTAATTTGAGGTAGACTGCCTTAGGAGAGAGTTTGTCTGGTCAACCCTTGGACTTCCTTGGGCAAATTGAGGATCTCACTTGAAATGTTTTTGAGAAATATGGGAGGGAAAATTTTGGGATACAACAGAGAAGAAATAACATTTGGATTCTCGGGCGCATCAAACTCAATTTCTTTTGCTTCAATGAAGCCCTGTATTTTGTTTTTCAAAGCCCAACAGTTGTTAGTATCGTGACCAGGACTTTTAGAGTGATATGCGCAATGGGCATTGGGGTGATAATGAGGGGACACTGTGTTGGGGTTTTTTGGAGCTTCTTTCAAAGTTTCCAAATTGGATTTCAGAAGATTCGGTAATACTTGAGACAGAGTCATATTGATTCTGGTGAATTGCCTGACTGGCCTTTCCACCCTTGGTTGATTACTTCTTTGTTGATCAGACGTAGGCTTTGGAATCATAACAGCCCCTACCATTGGTCGGCGTTCGACTCTCTCTTGGTTCCTTTGTGGATATACAACAATTAATTCTTTCTTCCCAATAAAAGGCTTCCTCGCAGCTGTAGAAGAAGATGAATCCTTCTGAATCTTTCCACTTTTTATGTCAGCTTCCACCCTCTATCCGGTTAATATTAGTTCAGTAAATCCTGCAGATGAGCTTCCAATTAAATGGTTGAAGAAAGGGCCCGATAAAGTGCCTAAGAACATGTCCACCAATTCCCTTTCAGACAGAGGGGGTTGAACTCTTCCAGCCAGATCTCTCTATTTCTGCGCGTAATCCTTGAAACCCTCATTGGAAGCCATAGCCATACTCTGAAGTTGAGTACGGGTAGGCGCCAAATCAGCATTATATTGATATTGCTTGTAGAAAGCTGCGACAAGATCTTCCCAATTATGTACGTTGGCTCTTTCTAGTTGGTAAAACCAGTCGAGTTGTGTTCCAGATAGACTATCTTAGAAAAAATGCACCCACAAGTCTTTATCAACGGAGTGTGGTTGGATCTTTCTCACATATAACCAGAGATGCATCTTAGGGCATGACACTCCATCGTATTTTGCAAACAAGGGCCCTTTGAATTTCAGTGGAATCACAATCCCCGTCACTAGTCCCAATTCTTCAAAATCTAAGCCTGGCACCTTTTATATTTCCATCGCGCTCAAACGCTCTTCGAGATGTCTGTACTTATCATCAGCTGGAGGATACTGTTCCTCAGAGTAGTCTTCCTCTTCTTCCTCCTCTTCAGATTCTGACGGGACCATTGTTTCCTTTCCTTTCCCCTCTCCTTCACCGGATGTTGTTGCAAAATTCAAGGTTCTTCTAGTCTTCCCATGAAATCTTCTCCCCATGTTTAGGACCCCGGTGACCTTTTTGTTTTCTTTTTCCTCTCTTCAGCAAGCAGAGTCTTCAACTCTTCTTGCCCCTTGGCTAGGGTCATGAGCAATTGTTGAAACTGTGTGTTTTGAGCTTGGAGATCTTTGACTGTTTGTTCGAGATCCATCTTACTGAAATAAACAGTAGAGAGATGAGGAAACTTGTTGCAAAAGACCCGTTTATGTTATGATGAATGATATGTGCATATGCAATGTTTTCAAGGATTTCAAAGATTCAAGTTTGTTTTAGACAAAAAGAAACACACGTTATATTAATAAGATAAAGTTTGAGTACATCAATGCCCCTTGGGCAAAATAATACAAAACTCAAAGATAAAAAAGTAGTGCGCATCCTCTTTGGTGCAATGTAGGCATTTAGAGTCTGCTCCTCATGAGATAGCCTAGTGAGTTCAAAAACCTTCTTCTCGCTTGCGTAGAATTGGGCTTCGAAAGTATCTCGCTCTCCTTTGAGTTGTATCCAATCCCTTTGTAGGTCTTCAATAGATGTGGGTATGTCGGGATGTAGGATAGTGTGTGGAACATCTCCCTCCTTAACAGGCTCAATGATCACCGGGAGAATGGAAGGATAAGGCATCATAAGACTTTGAGCGCGGGTTCGTACCCATTTGAGGTAAGGCTCAAGAGGGATGGAATTCTTGTGTCCCAAAGTCTTGCTATCCACCTTGTTTAGCATCCTCCAAACTCGGATGAATCTCTGGCGAAGACCTTGATCATTGTTGTCGTAGTCGAATACCAAACCTTGAATCAGTATCTCGTGCGGGCCATCCCTTCGGGCGTAACCAAACTGTCTTAGAGCTAAACATGGGTTATAGGTGATGCCTCCCCTATTTCCAAGTAGAGGGACATTAGGGAATTCCCCACAACGGTCAACAATGGTAACATTCTCTTTGGATCGGGAGCACCAATGAATATCTGAATGTTTGAGCATCATTAACCTTTGTGACCACCTTGAACCTTGCTCATTCTTTAAGACTGATTGGGGAAGATGAGAAATAAACCATCTTTCCAGGAGAGGAGTACAACACATAAGGACACCTCTTTTCCTCATTGTGCGAGTGTGAAAAGAGTGTAGGATATCCCCTAGCAATGTAGGCACCGGGTTGCGTGATATGAAGATTTTGACGGTGCTCACATCTATGAGTTGGTCAGGATTGGGAAATAAGACCATCCCATAGATAAGAAGAGCCATAATTTCCTCAAAGTCCTGCAAGTCAAAGGAATTCCAACAGTTTTGGGCTTTCTCAAACAGGAACTTTGCTAAGAAGCCTTTGACACCACTTCTAGTTTTCTAATGAGTTGTGACATCAAATGAGTGCAAGTGTAGGGCTTGAGTAATCTCTTCTAGCTTTGGGTCTCTTTCTGTACCATTGAAAGGTAGTTGATTGAGAATGGGAATCCTCAAGAGTTGGGAGAATTCTTCCAAAGTAGGCACAAGTTGATAGTTGGGAAATATGAAGCAATGGTGCAAAGGATCAAAGAACTGAAAGAGCGCCTTCATCATATCCTCATCTGTGTTGGAGGTTACCAAGTTGAGTAGACGACCATGTCTCTCGGTGAATGGGGAGTTCTCAGGGATCCTTGAAGCTAGCTCCTTAAGTTATGGAGGAATTCTTACAAGGTTGACTTGGATAGTTTTCCTGCGAAGTGAATCCATATCCTACAAAACAAGAACAAAGATGAATCTCAAAAAATCCTTGAAATGGTTAGTGGATGTATGTGATGTTCATGATGTCCATGATGTTATGTACAAGTATGCATATACAAGCAAAGCAAACAAGTTCTTAGTTTAGGCTTGCATGGGGATTTATAGGTAATTACCCTCTTGAAGTTTAGTTGGCTTAAACCTGTCCTAATAATAGTAACCGGGTTCTAAGGAGCTCAATATCACCGGATTGTTTCCTTGGTCATTGTTTCAGCTCAAGCCTCTTTAATGGCGACCGAAATATCCCAAGAAACGAAACTCAATGAGTGTAGTATCGAGTATCTACCAACTTCGGACTGCACCAAAGCCGGTCATCTCACTACATCCTAAAGGCCAAGTTGGTCAAGTAAAGGGTTCTAGAAGTTCATTAGTGCTTCATGACATCGCTCAGCGGCCCCGTATTCTCTTTGATTAACTCAAAGGCTACCGGTACCCACAAATATGTCACACTAATATAGCTATTGCTTAGACCATGTCGGTATACCTCGCACAGTTTCCACAACGTATTGTTATTTACCTATAATGTATCCCAAATCCGGGTAGAGGATTTCAAACCCAAACAAAGAACCATAATGTAAAGCATACAAGTCAAACAATGTAAGCAAATAAATGTGATCTAGCCCTAAGGTAACTCCACTTTTAAAATTTCCCCAGCAGAGTCGTCAGTTCTGTGATACGGTGGGAGAACTGACTTGAGGGTTTTGCGTTTTATCGCAAATGTTGCGGTTAGCAAGAGTCGCCACCGAATTTTCTTTTATCCAAAAGGAAAGGTGAAAAAGCACAGGAAAGACCTTTGAGATTGTTTCTTGAGTTAGGGGGTAGATTATGAAAAGGGAAGGTATTAGCATCCTTTTCATCCATGGTTGTCCACGGGCTCTTAGTTACTTGCTAAATCACTTGCTTTTGTTTTGAAATTGTGCTTTGTGTGGTTTTGAAAGTATTTTGTAAAAGAGGCCATTGTTTAGGCAATCTTTGTAATGATTCTCGTTCATAAGAATGTATACAAAGATGTTTGTCTTTTTGAAAATATTTCCAATGTTTGTAAGATGTGTGTGTTTGTTTTGAAAATAGCAAGGATAGTTGTTTGAAATGGAGCAAGTAACTAGAAGTAATCTACCTACTCAAATGTCTTTCTTGTTCATTTTCTTTTCTTTTGACATTGTTGTCTTACCATTTATTTGGTAAGCAACCCTATCTTTAGATGTAAATGGGACGAGCGTGGGTCATCGTATAACCATGATTAGAAATGTTGCAGAGTATCTTAGCATTTTGAGGGACCAAGATCATTTTGTAAGGCAACTTTGAATAGCGTCATCGAGGGACTATGATCTTATACTTGTTTGTTTTGCTAAGATACTTCACATGCGTAATATGGCCATTTTTGTATAAGGCAACCAAGTGGAGTAACCCTAAGGGTGTTTGTGTGCAAGTGTGTTATTTTCATGCTTGATTTTGTCTTGGATTAGGGTTTTCTATTTGATTTGTTTTTATCTTGCCATTCAAACCCTAATTACTAACATGTTATACAAAAAGCGATAAATTGCGTAATTTAAAGATTGCTACGCTATTACAACATTTTATGGGAGGGGGTATACAAATTATAAATGGGGATTTGCAATAATGTAAATCTAATTAAGCTATTACAACCAAATCGAATTTGTACAAATATTTGAATAAGTAACATACAATATAAATTAAATATGCAATGGTATGTATATGCAAGAAAAAGATTTTTTTTTGTTTTTTTATATGAAAAAAGAGTTTTGAACTAAACCTAGTATTTTAAGAAAAGGAAATTATTTTTAGAAATTGGTTAACCCTAATTTCAAATTTGTTAAAAGAAAATAAAGTTCTTTAAATATTATTATTGTGTATCCTTGTCTTAAAATAATAAATAATATTTTATGAAATATTTTAGTCCTTTTATACATTAGAAAAAATATTTACAAGTGTGAAGGAAGAGAAATAAAAAAATTAACCTAAGTCTACTTTATTTTACAAGTTTATTTAAGAAAAATAGTTAATATATAATTTAACAAAAATATTTTTTATGTGAAAATAAAATAAAATAAACAAAAATGCAATATTTATCATGTTTTATATTTTTTAGGATTTTTTATGTTAAAGAAAATATATTTAATAAAATGAAAATGAAAATAAAAATAAATGATAAAATGGTTGGGCCAGGGGTATCCTGAGTAACCAGGAGGTACGCATTAGAAAGAGAAAAAAAAGCCCAATGAGACAAAGGCCCAGCGCTGCATAGTGAGAAAAATGGAAAAAATGTGAGAAAATAAGCAAAAGGTAGGCACCAAGGCTCGAACCCATGACCTTAGCAATTTCATCGTGCTGCCTTGCCACTGGGGTGGCTGTACATCCGTTAGTTTAAATGAAACTAAAAATAGATAACACAAAACGCTTCCTTGCCCTGTACTTCATCTTCTTCCTCTAGCCAGCCAGACCAAACATATCTCTCTCATTTCTCCATGAAAATGGAAACTTCAAACATGAAAATGGTAGTACTATTTCCCACGATTTCAACCATGTAACTCATGTAAACTAACAGTTAAAGATCAAAGCTAATTTCAATGGCCCTAATTTCAAACCTAATTTTTACAGAAATTTGAAATCTAAAGTTCTCTATACACAATGAATATAAATGAAATCTATAAACATGGTTGGTTTTAGCATAAGGATATCTACATTTTATCTTCACAAATCGAGACTAAAGGATGCCTGTATGAAGAGATAGAAGTTAGAGTTCTTACCTATTTCAGTTGAGATCGTGAATGGAGTTTGAGTGAGTTTTGAGAAGGCCTGAAGGTTCCTTTAGCTTGCCTGGACCTCCCTGAGTATGTTCCAATCTTTACCTTGTCTTGAAAGTGTCTGAATCTCCCTATCCAAGTCAACCAGCAAGCTTGAAATTCAAAAATGGCAGATGGAGAAGGAGGAGTTACAGTGAAGGGATGATGGTCTGGAACACTTAGATATGATGTAGGTTAAGTGTTTAGGTGAATAGAACTTGAAACGCACGAGTAGATTTTTGGATTGCTATGCTTGATGCAAAACTGCAAGTTATGGCAGGTTTTTAGTGATAGAGAGTTTGGGAGAGTTTCTGGCCTTTAGCAATCGTGTGTTAGGTTGTAATGTGTTTGTGTATAAGTATAGAGAAGGTTCCAAATCAAATCCACACCAGGTTTCTCAGTTGTAGGCTTTTTGCTCTATTGCTTTCCTTTTAAGAAAAGTGAGGAGACAAGTCTCTACATGCTTGTACAGGCCTGTGTTGAGTTGGTACAAGTCTAAGGCACTTTGCTTTTTGTTGTGGCTTTGCTTATGTGCAGAAAAACAAGTGCAAGGCTCAAGGAGTGAAAAGTTGCAAAAGTTACGCTTTATCAAAATGGAAATGGCACCTTTGTGCCAAAAATGGAAATGTTCATGTACAAAGCATTGAATGCTTGGCTTTTGGGCATGAAACCTTGTGCAATTCATTAATGGTGGAGTGACAAATGAGTTTGAGGCCTGAAAAGTGAAGATTGTACAACATGCTTGAGGATTTGAATTTTGTTCTTCATGAAATGGCTTGAAATCAAAGTGAGAAATTTCCAACTTCATCTCTTCGATTCTCCCTACTCAAGAATGATCTCAAGGAGTTCTTGGACATTTTGGAAAGCTTGCAATGTTCTATATAACTCATATTTGAAATTGTTTTCAAGATTATTCTTGGAACTAGGTGAAAAGTTGCCATGAAGTTAGGTCAAAAACCTGCCTAAATTAGGGCAACACTTCACTAAGTTATTTTAGTTCATGGGCATGTATTCACAAAATTGTATCTTGAGATCCATGCAACTTTAGGGAAACATGTGTGAACCAAAGTTGTATATTTCATGGAGATCTACAACTTTCATGTTGGGAACTTTCTTTGAATCATCTTGTATCATGGTGGAAATTTGGCTTAAAGTTGAGAAAAAAATAAGAAATTTTCTATACTTAGAAAATTTTCTAAGTTAAGAAAATTTCAAATTTCAAAACAAAATCTTCAATCTTTGATTTCTTGATGAACAAGTTTCACATTTTGACATGTTTTGATGAATTGTGATCCTTGGCACTTGATTTTGACCAAAAAGTCAAAGTTTGACTTTTCAATATACAATTGACTTTTGATTAGTTGACTGCAAATTTTATTTGTCAATCAAATGGATTTGCAATGTTTTGAACCATATCATTAGGTAAAGATGGTGCAATTGAGCCCTTGGAATCATGCTTCCAACCAATTGGTCATTTTCTAGGTCAAAAATCAGAAATTGCCCTTTCTCAGTCAAAACCTTAATTTTGACCATTTTGCCCTTTTGATGATTTGATCAAATTTCTTGAGGAATTATGGTCCAAACTTGATCAAATGATACATATGAGTCCAAAATGTTTATGTGGATAAAAAATTATGAAGTTTGATTGTAAATTGGCCATGGTTGACTTTTTCCCCAATACAATTGATTTTTAGGTCAACTGTTCAATTGACTGATCAACAATGTGACTCAAGGCTTGAAACTTGACATGAGTAATCTTAGGGTCCATAATGATACTTGAAAGCCATATGAAACATTGATAGTCCAAAAATCCTTGTGCAATCCCAAACCCTAATTTTGGATCATCAGGGCATGATGAGATGGCTTTAGTTGGTCAAACCCTAATCCAGTCTTGAGTCAAAGAGATCTTGTGAGAAAAGTCTTAATAAATGAGAGGGAAAATTTTGGGGTACAACAAACAGTATGAGAGATTTTAATAGCATTAGAATCAACTGGCCACATACCAAATAGGTCTTTCCATACATGCGAGCTAACCATATAATATTTGTTGTTCATTCTATATTTAAATTCAAAACCCTTAAACTTTCCTTGCATGCTAGCATAGAATATTTTGACTAAATCCTCATTATAAGGTGTATCACATTCACAAAATAAGTGGAAGTTCTGAAATCTTAACAATTCAATAATCTCAGGAAGATGCATATGACCCAAGGTTTTCAGATATAAAGTTGATTGTCTAACTATGTTTCTCTTACCAAAAGTGTCTGCAAAAGTACCAGCAATGATATTAGAGAGAAGTGAAAGAGCAGTTACCGGATTATCCGACGGAACATTGGAGGAGCTTCCTCTGAAGGTTCTCTTCTTAGCTACCCTTAAATCCATTAGGGAAATTTCTTGATAAAAATGGGTATGTGAGGGAGATTTTGAGAGAGATGGGTTTTGAGAGTTTTTAGGGTTTTGAGAGAACAGAGTGAATATAGAAAACAAAAGAACAAAATGATAAAGAAATATAAGTCAGACATTTTTTGCGATGCGTCGACCGCTCATAGAGCGTTGTATCAACGAAAAAATTATTTTAATTGATGCTGAGTGAAAATATTAAGTACGCATCGATGCATGTAAGCTATGAGTCGACTCAAAAGTAAAGAATTTTGATTTTATGCAGCTTTTTCAATTGATTTCATGCAATTTATATAACTCTTAGAATCCCTATGTACTTTAATAATAAAGATAAAGAAGAACAAGTTTTCCATTTACACATGGTTAAGAGTAGAGAATAGATGAGAACGATCTTACCTTCATGAGAGTTGATAAGAGCTTTAACCAAGGCTATCCATAAGCGCATCAAGCATTAAGAGAATATGTTCAACAAAATAAAATGTATGCAACTTACTTAAGTTACAACCTATCCGAGATATCGAGAACACCAAGTTCCCTACAGATGTGATGGAAGGGATCCGTAGCAAATGGTTTAGTAAAAATGTCAGCAAGTTGATTTTTGCTATCAACATGCTCGAAAATAACATCACCGTTGTTGCACCCCAAAATTTACCCTCTTGATTTAGGCTTATGTTTCATCATGAACATCATAGTGCATTGCATTCATACATTGTGATAGGATCAAAGTGCTTTGGTTATCATGTTTTCCTCAATCTTTGAAGGTTGGTTGCATTGACAAGTTGCCCAAGAAATATCTTACCATCCAAATCTCTGGATCTTTTGAGCTCAAAGGTTATGGCATATCTCAAGATGTTTTTACCCATCTCTTTGGATTCATCAGCCAATTTAGGGTTTGCTTGAGCAAGGTTGTTGTCCAATATACAAGTCTTGATTTAGGGATCTACAACATCTCAGGGTATTTTAAAAGTCTTTGCACAAGGAATTGGTCAAGATGCCCATAAGATTTGAAGTTTTGAAGATGATTCATCAATCTCCTAATGTGTTAACCAAAATTAGGGTCTTGGTTTTCATCAGTTTTTCTTGAGAATTTAGAAGTGAAACTTTGCACATGGCCTCTATATGTTTGGGAGAGAATATGTTTGAAGTTTTAATCATCAATTTTAAAGAGAAGTGGATCAATTGATTCAGAAGGGAAAAATGGTCATTTTGGTCAAAATCAGTCAAAGTCAAAGTTGACCAAGGGAATTTTTGGCCAAACATCAATTCAAGGATGTACTTTCCATATTTCAAGTCCATTTTGGTCTTTGGATCAAAGAGATTGATGTTTGGGTTGAAACTTATTCTTGAAGAAACCATAAATGTTACTAATTTTGGAAAATGAGGACTTAATTTCAAAAATTCATATTTTATTCATCCTTGATCAAGAAGATGTAAATGAAATATGCTTGGAAATCTAAGAGAATGATATTTCACCTCCTTTTGGTCTCATGTCCATATTGATAAGGAATCAAGAGTTATGGCCTTTTCAAGTCACAAGATTATAGGTCATTTATCAAAATTAGTGAACTTCAAGCTAACTTTTGAGAACCTTAATTGATCAATTTGCAAAAACTATAAACTAGGGTATTGTAGATCTTTTCAATACCTTTTCAAATTGTGCTCATTTGTGTCAAAATTCAAAAGTATGAGCAAGTTATGAGTTTTTGAACTTTGTGGCATTTTAGTGAAACTTGACAAATATGCAAAATGGCCATTTCTTGCAAACTCAAGTTTTAGCCATTCCTTTTGCTTCTAATCAAGCCCATTGGTAATTTGTGACATGTTGAGGCCCATCATGCCAAAGTTTGAGCTGCACATGGGCAAATGAGAAGGAAAATCGTGGTTTTGCAAAAAATGGCATGAAGTTTCCTAATCACCAACACTAGCTTAATGCAAGGATTTAAGTCCTAATATTGTTGCTAATCTCTTCCTGAGGGAAAATGGATTAAAATGCACGAAAAAAGCAAGCCAACGCACAAGGGATTGAGAGGCTGCATATGCATACTTGATTTTGGCAAAAAGCAAATTTCATCAAGCCTCAATGCAAAGGGTTCGTGCCTCATTTCATCAATCAAATTCAGAAATTCCATAGCTTGTAGCTCTGCATTTTTCTTCGATTCTCCCATCTCCCTTGCGCGTTTTGGCCAATTCTTCTTGCATTCTCTTCTCCAAGTAATAAGGATTGTAGATCGAGGCTTGGATTGCAACTGGAGTGAAGGAGACAGTAGATCCATTTTTTCTCAAAGGTTCGAATTCTCAACTTTGAATTTTGATTTCCAGCCATGCCTCGTGTGATTTAAGTTCATAATCATGTTGTTTGAAGTCTATGGAATGGTTCTGAAGCTTTGTTTGATGAATTATGCATGTTTGGATGTTCTGAAACTCGTGATTCAGAATGTTTTTGTTCATATTCATGACTTGATTATGGACAATATGGTGGATGATTTGATTTGATTCGAATTGTTATGAATTCCTTGCCATGCTAGCTTTGATTTGCCTTTGATTTCATGGAAAATGATGCAAAATTGAGTGAGTTGTGTTGATCTGAAAGTGTTCCCTAAGCCTGAGATATGCGCGCATTTTTTGAATGACCGGAGGTTGAAGATGATGTGGCGGCACATCATGATTGGCCTGTTTGAATTTTTTGGCTTATTTGAATTTTTGTTTTATTTGGCATTTTGTTTAATTTTGTTTTCTGGTCAAAATACATTCAAAAATTCTAAAAAAATTACCATAGGTGAATATTATTTTCTAGTATTTGTGACATTTTTTTGGATTTTTTTTAAATAATCTGATTGGTTTAAAAAATTGTTAGGTTTAATTAATTAATTGATCAAAGTTAATTTTTATTTTAATAGTTCTATTAATCTAAAAAATCCACAAAAATTATTTGAGAACCACAAAATATTTTGAAAATTGATTCTGAGTTTGGTTCATCATTTTTCTTATTTTTGATTTAAAATTTAATTTAAAAATGTTATTTGTAATATTTTTTTGTTTTTATTATTTTTAATACTTCTGTAAATTCAAAAATTCCAAAAAAATCATGTAATCTTGTTTTTAATCATAGAATCTGATCATATTTTTGCTTTGACCATTTCATGATTTTTGGTTGTGGTTTACATTTTTTTTGGCCTTAAATAATAATTCAATTATTAATTGTTTGTTTTTTTGTTTTTTATATTTTCCTTTTATCCAAAAATCTACAAAAATTCATGGATGTGTGTTTTTATCCCTAATATTTAAATATAATTTTTGTTGGGCATTTTTCTGACTTTTTGATTTAAATACTATTTTGATTTGTGAATATTTGTTATTTGCATAATTGTTTGAATATTAATTTCTTTCTTGACTTTTCCTAATTCAAAAAATATGAAAAAATGTATTTTCTGACATTTAGGGTTTCTTGATATTTTGCATGACCTTGACTTGATTTGTTTGAATTTTGATCTCATTTAATCAATATTTGAGATAAAAAAAAGTCAAAAATTAGGGTTTTGTTGCTTATGATGCAAGTTTTATTTTCAAAACCACTTTGCCCTGGATTTTCTATAGGATTAAAGTCTTGATCATGGTTCATGAATGTATTGGGAATTTGAAAACCATTTTTCTTGAATTATTTGACTTGGTTTGACATTTTTCCTCAAATAATTTTGAAAACTTGTCTAGTTTGGTGGTTTTACCAAATAGTCTTAAATTTTGCACTTCATTTGGCCTCTTCCCCAATCATTCATGAACTTAAGGTTTGCACTTTGACTTCTAAACACTTCCAAGATGTTAAGATATTTTTTATTTGAATTATGGATCCTTGTTTCTATTTTTGGTATAATTTTGAAGTGAAGGTACCCAATTATGTTTGCATGTCTTGTTGCAATTTGTTTGTTGGCCAATGAACTTGGGTGAGGCCTATAATTGGGAACCTAATGATCATGTTGATTCTGATTGTCCATGTTAACTCAAACCATTTCATTTAAATGCTTTATGTTTGAATGTTTTGAACCATTTAATGCATTATGAAGGTTTTATCTTTTGTTGTGTTCATGAAGTTGTGATTGAATTGGCTATGCATGATTGAGATGTGTTTGCTACTGACTTTCATGGTCTTTGTTCAGGTTATTCTCAAGCTCTTATGATCCTTGATTGACATTCAATTGTCAATTCAACATGGTGATAGAAAGGAGCAATATTCCCCTTGCTTTTCTTGACCTAATCTGTGCATATGCTAGTTTCTTCTTGTTTATCATGTCTAAAGCAATCATGTTTGTTCTCACTTTTTCACCTTATGGAATACTAACTTGGTTGTTGAACGTGCGAGGTACTCTGAGCAAGTTTCCACTTTTGGCTTGAGGCTTTTCTGTGTTTCACTTTATTTGTGAAACACAATCTATTATACTGGCATTGTTTTGTACTTGGCATGTTTGATGGTTTATGCAGGATATATATATATATATATATATATATATATATATATATATATATATATATATATATATATATATATATATATATATATATATATATATATATATATATATATATATATATATATATATATATATATATATATATATATATATATATATATATATATATATATATATATATATATATATATATATGATTGTGAATGCCATACATTTCCCCTGGGACTTGTTCATGTCTGACAGATTCCTGACTCAATTTGTTTACTGATGCCAGCTTGCTTGAAGTTTCTATGGGTTTCTTTTATTCTTGCTTGATTGCTACAGATAGTTATCTGTTTGGTATTGTACTACTTCCTTTCTCCCATTTTCATTTTGCATAATTATCTGATTGCATGATGGGATCTCTGTTGCTGATATATGTCAGGAGGCCCTCTGGTTTTTTTTTATGCATGTGTTGTTATTGTTGATCGATGAGTCACTCAATTTAGACGTTGAGATCACGACTTCGCTCTCATTGCATGTTCCTTATAGGATGCTTATTGCTTTTCTTCTTTAATTGTTGATCGATGAGTCACTCAATTTAGATATTGAGATCACGACTTCGCTCTCATGGCATGTTCCCTATAGGATGTTTATTGTTTTTCTTTTTTTTTAATTGTTGATCGATGAGTCACTCAATTTAGATATTGAGATCACGACTTCGATCTCATGGCATGTTCCCTGTAGGATAGTTTTGTTGAGTTCCCTTTAACATGTAAATTAGGGTAGGATTTTCCCTTTATCCTCAACCTTAGGGTCAACTATTGTATGATAAAACTAGGGATAGTGTTAGGCTAGTCTCCCTTAGTTGTTTTTCTTTCTTTGCATTTCTGCATCTTAAAACAAAATCTTGTTTTCTTGGCAAATCATAAGACACCTCTAATGAACTCAAATCCATCTTCAAAGTAAAAGATACAAACCAATCTTACTTTGTCTGTATTATCTTGAAGCCGATGTTTCGCCATCGCATATGTTTGTTATCCTACTTTGATTCTAAATATCATTGTTAGGTGTGATATTTTGTCATCCGTCTTATTGATGTTTCGCCATCTTTTCCATGATATCTTGTTATCTTTTAGCTGGTGTTTCGCCATCGCACATTTGTTTGAAGCCGGTGTTTCGCCATCGCACATGTTTGATTATCTAACTTTGATTCTTAATATCATTGTTAGGTGTGCTGTTTTGTTATCCATTTTATCGATGTTTCGTCATCTTTGCCATGCCATCTTGTTATCTTTTATCGATGTTTTGCCAACACACTTTTGTTTGAAGCTGATGTCTTGCCATCGCACATGTCTGTTATCCTACTTTGATTCCTAATATCATTGTTAGGTGTGATGTTCTGTTATCTGATTTATTGATGTTTTGCCATCTTTGCCATGATATCTTGTTATCTTTTAGCCGGTGTTTCACCATCGCACATTTGTTTGAAGCCGATGTTTCGCAATCGCATCTATTTGTTATCCTGCTTGTGGTTAAACATGTGTTCTCAGGAGGAGCCATGATTCTGACCACCATGGACGGTGACGACCTTCCTCACCCCGCCAATGCAGACATAGTAAAAAGATACTAGGCATGAAATGAAAAAAATCTGTACACCCGGCAAGTCGAAAACCTGAAAAGGCGGCTTGGGCAAAAATGGGTATCCCGGTGGACTGAAAACCCGAAAGGGCGGTCCAGGCAAAAGTTAGGGATAAAGAGTAATACTATGTCTCATTGGATCACCTTGCATCTAGAATCCGGTATCAACACCAAGTTCAGACGGCATCGATCAATCAGCTTCATCTTCAGCTAGGTCATCAAGTGATGAGACGCTCGAAGATATAAAGGCAATAACAGAGTTGGAACCCAGTGGGATTATTCTTTTCACACAGCTATTTTATTTTCCCTTTGTACAAATTGTATAAACTCTTTTATTCGGCGGCGTTCTCTTACTAGGACGTCAGCCTCTTGTACATAAACGCCTATTTACAGGAAAATTCAAAAATCAATATAAATACACTTTTCAGACAAATTGCCTGTTGTTTTTTCCTTTTTTCTGTTTTGTTTTGCGAAGAATGTCCAAGGTTCAATTTGTGATATATGCATTTGACAATAATTGCTAACTCATAAATATTTGCATACGAAACAAAGGACTAATTACAGGTAACATTAGAAGCAGGGGCAATAACGAGTGGTCTAAGCGATCTAATTGTCCTGTCCACCAAGGTACCAAGGTAAGTTCGGCTGAAGAACATAACCAGTATATCTTAATTCCCCAGAGAGTGAGTCAGCAAGTCAATGCACTCTCCCCAAGCAAAGCTATACAATCAGCCTTAAGGAAGTTGGGTATCCCCCGCAGATCTCAACATTCCCCAGCACAATATACGGACATTCTTAACAAGCATCCCCGATAGTCTTGATCTAAGATTGTTCCCCGGCGGTCTGCCAAACATCCAGCGGAGCCACTTCCCCAATGTATCTCAAAAATTTCCCCAGGAGAGTCCAGTATAGTTCAAGATTTCCCCAGGAAAGTTTGAATCCATCTCCCCAGCAGGAAGCTTATCCCCAGTAGATTCTGGAAGCTTGCCACCCGCAGAGCACGAACGCGTCCCCTGGCTTTATTCAATGGTTATTTCCCTACCAGGATATAACTGGGTTATCCTCAGCCAAAAAACCACGGAAAGATCGTCCTCGGCAAAGTCTTTTTATCCCCAGCAGAGTCTATTAACACTTCCAACATAACCACGGTATCCCCAGCGAAGTTACCATCAACATCCCAGCAAAGTACCTCTCTTCCCACAGAGTATTGTTCCCCAGCAAGATCGCTAGAGTAATTTTCTCCCCGCAGAGTAATCTCTTCATCAAGTTTATTCCCCGACGGATTTATCTTCTCCGACCGGTATTCTTGCAACTATCATCCCCAGCGGAAACAACAAAGCACTATTCTCCAACATCAGCCCAGGATGTGACTTCCCGGCACCCGTCAAGGATTTGCTTTCCTAGACAAAAACATACATTCATAAACATCACATACATCATGATACATACATGAACGCATCGCACAATCTCATTCATGTTAAGAACATCATTACTTGATCCATATCATGCATTGCATATGATTGACCTTTACCTTTCAGGAAAGATTCAGTTAAGTTCCCAGCTATATTCCAAGACTTTCGTCTGGTTCAGTTGAATCGATTCTAAGATTTTTCTGATTCTTATCCAGTCAAAGTCAATCCAAGACCTTCTCTGGTTCAGTCAGATCAACGCTAAGATCTCCCTGATTCTTATTCCAGTTGAAGATTCCAAGACTTTCGTCTAGTTCAGTTAAATCGATTCTAAGATTTTTCTGATTCTTATCCAGTCAAAGTTAATCCAAGACCTTCTCTGGTTCAGTCAGATCGACCCTAAGATCTCCCTGATTCTTATTCCAGTTGAAGATTCCAAGCCCTTACCTGGTTCAGTTAAACCGACTCCTAAAGATTTTTCTGATTCTTATCCAGTCAAAGGCCATCTCTGGTTCGGTCAGATCGACCCTAAGATCTCCCTGATTCTCATTCCAGTTGAAGATTCCAAGACCTCGTCTGGTTCAGTTAAATCGACTCCTAAAGATTTTTCTGATTCTTATCCAGTCAAAGGCCTTCTCTGGTTCAGTCAGATCGACCCTAAGATCTCCCTGATTCTTATTCCAGTTGAAGATTCCAAGACCTTTCCTGGTTCAGTTAAATCGACTCATAAAGATTTTTCTGATGCCGATCCAGTCAAAGGCCTTCTCTGGTCCAGTTAAATCAATTCCTAAAGATTTTCCTGATGAAGACTTAGTAGAAGACGTCCAAGATTCTCTCATCGTTACTGTTGAGGTAGTAATCACCCCAGATTCTCTCATTGTTACTGTTGAGATAGTAATCGCCCCAGGTTCTCTCATCGTTACTGTTGAGATAGTAATCGCCCCAGGTTCTCTCATCGTTACTGTTGAGGTAGTAATCGCCCCAGATTCTCTCGTCGTTACTGTTGAGGTAGTAATCACCCCAGGTTCTCTCATCGTTACTGTTGAGGTAGTAATCGTCCAAGGTTCTCTCACCGTCCCGTTGAGGTAGTAACCATCCCTGATTCATTCATCACCTTTCGAAACTCCAGACTCGACTCCTGTATCTCGCCAGGGCACGTCTGAAGAGGTTTAAGGATTCAACTCCTGTAACCAGTCAGGGCACATTTACACAAAGAGTTTGAAGACCAACTCCTGTAACAGGTCAGGTAATAATCTTTCTTTTTCAGGTACGCAAGTTCTCGCTAAGGAATCTCTTACGCGATCGACACCCAGATGGCATCTATAAGCCCATCCACCTATCCATCACCTCTCAACATGGCATCCGTAAGCCCATCTCCCTATCCATCAATCTCCAAATGGCATCCGTAAGCCCATTCCCACAATCACACTGCTAACATGTGAGCGCAAATTTCTGGGCACTCTAGTGTTCAATCATCTTCCACCTTTGGATTACGAAAGGCACGCCAGCCAATCTACATCCTCAGGTTTAAGAAGATTGAACAGGGGCAACTGTTGTACCCCAAAATTTGCCCTCCCATATTCTTCAAGATTTTCCAAGAGCATGCTTCAAAATCTCCCAAGAGTTGCACAGCCCAGTTGCCTCCTAACAGTCAAAATTAGGGTTTTGGTTCTGGCAAAGAAATTGAAGTTTCCAAGGGTCCAAACAAGTCCCACATGCCTACAAACATGGTCAAGCATCCACATGCTAAGTTTCAAGACTCACAGCACAAAATTGCACAGTCAAAAACCCTAATTGCTCAACAGTCAACTGTAGGGGCAAAATGGTCATTTGACAGTCAAAAGTCAAGATTTTTGGTCAACATCTTATTTTGAAGCCACAAACATCATTTGATCAATTCTTGATCATGATTCTCAAGGCATGGCTCAAAAAGTCTCAAGATGCAAAAGTTTCTATATTTGGACAGTTGAAAAAGTCAACTGCAAATTGACCAAGGCATAACTTCCACATGGTTTATCAGAAAAATTCCATCCAAAGCTCATTTTGAAGAGAATGACATTTCCTACAACTCATCTTCACACTTCAAGTCCAAGAAATGCTCTCACAAAAAGTTATCAATCTCAACATTATAGGTCATTTTCAAAAGTCAACAAAAAGGCACTTTAAGTCAAGGACCATAACTTGAGATTGGTAAATCAAAATGACATGGGACCAACGACATTGGTTAGAGGACTTCAAGACCTTTCCAAAATGTCCAAGAACATGATCAAAGCTTAAATATTGAGCAAGATATGCCTTGTGGAAGTTGGGAAATTTTTGGGAATTTTGAAAAGTCAACTTTGCTTCAAATGCCTCAAAATTGCTAATGGGCCTCAATTTCTTCCATGAATCATCACACAAAGGCCATGCACGACCCATTGACCCAAAGGGGAGTTATTTTCTTATTTTTAATTAATTAATTGAGTTTTTAATTCTTTTAATTCATTTAATTAAAATTAAATATAAGAAAAATGCTAAAATATGTTTTCCAAACCTTTTTGTGCAGCATATCCACTCATCATAACCTCAAGATTTCGTGCACACTCAAAAGGGAAAGAATCTTCAATGATTGGCATAAGATTGGTATGGAAAAGATTGAAAAAGATGCTTGAAAAGTCAAATATTGAAACATTGATTCAAGGGATTTTGGGCTTTGTTTTCTAACCTAAATCATTCCTCATACATATACAAACAAACCCTAATGCTGAAGAACAAGAGAGCTGCGCCCAAGATCAAGAATAACTTTGCACTTTTTTTTCTTAAAAAATATCAAACTGAAAACATAGCTAGAGGGTGATTCAAGGTCCCAAAAGCATTCCAATCCACTCCTGGCATTACCAGGAAGCTATTCCAATTGAAATCAAGTCTCCACGCGCAAAGAATTGGTAGAACAGAGTTGCTTCCCTTTCAAAATTATGCATAATCGTGTTTTGATTTCTGGACATTTTTCATGCATTTAAATTGTTGATTTGTACTAACCATGACCTTCTGAAGCTAATGGTATTACTCAATTGAAGAATAGCTATCTGAACACGAATTCACCATGAACGTTGCTTAGGGTTTCAAAGCTCTAATTTTGGGGTTTCTTTCATATGGAACAATTGGCTATTCAAACCTATACTGTTGGAATCAGGACCTCCCAACGAGTAGAAACCAACCATCGCGCCATTTTTCTTTTTCACTATAACCTAATCGCTATTTTTCCTGGTTTTGTTTAGTGTGGGTTTAAAACCCCCGCTATTTGCTTTTATTTGCAGGTACAAAACGAAGAAGAAGCATGCGTGGCTTGATGTTACTGGACCATTCAAAATTGGCGCGTGATTTTGTTATTCAGATTACTAACTTTTGTTCTTTTTATTATGATCATGTTCCACTAATATGACAAAGAAACGCACTGGCTGGGTTGGTGAATGATGTGTCCTTCAAGCATTGGGACCTGGGTTCGATTCCCAGGTCCCCCACCCTTTCCATAATTTTGCTTCTAATGTAATTCTGTGCAGCATGCCATCCAAGGACCATCATGCGTCCTCACTATCTAGCTTGCCAAGCGCCCAACAACTCCAATCCAATGGTCAGAACTTGCAGATCACCATATGCATTGGTCAACAACTCCATACACAAGTCTGAAAAGTCAAAAAAGCCTGGAGTTATTGGGCCAAGATTACTCATAAAACACCTCCAAAGGGGCCAGACACCCCCCATGTTGTTTGTATTCTTCCTTTTTAATTTTTCTTTCTTTTTCTTCTTAATTCTTTTTAATTTGTTTTATTATTTTTTTTAATTAATTCCACAAAATAATTTTTATAACACAAAAAAAAACCAGAAAAATCATAAAATAAAAATATGTTTTATTAATATTAATTTCTATTAATTTTGTAAATAAATTCTAATAACCAAATTAGTTTAATGTTAGGTTTAATTTTAATGTTTTTCTTTAATAAACTAAAAAATGTAGAAATTAGGGTTTTAATACTTTTATTCTTTTTCTTAATAAATAACTTTTTTTCATCATTATTAATTATTAATTATCTTGTAAATAAATATGCAATTAATTAATTAGGGTAAATTAGGTTAAAACTTAAACATTTTTCTTTAATAATTAAAAACAATTTAGAACTAGGGTTTTATTTAATTTCAAATTTTAATTAATTTTCTTTATTTCCATAAAATACCAAAAACTCCAAAAATAACTTCTTCTCCTTATTGAATAATTTAATTAAATTTAATAATTTCAATTCAATTCCTTAAAGGGTCCAACGCCCTCGAACTGGATTCTAATTTCCTTTCGCATGTTTATTTTTATTTCCTTTTTAAATCTCATGTAATTGCCCCAAACTTTGTAATAGATAATTAGGACGTTTACTTTCCGCATTTTATTTCAAATCGGGTCTTTGTTTAATTTGGCGATGTAGACCCGCGCCTTGTAATAGCGTAGGACCTTTATTTTTCCGCATTTTAATTTCCGCACTCTTTAAACTGTTAATCACATGAAAGAATGTATGCCCAAATAAAAACAAGCATAGCTCACCCAATGTATGACAAGACAAATAATAACTGAAAATGACACACAATTCACACACCACTCTTAGGGTACGCCTCACTGTTGCCTTGCCCCTCGAAACGTGGTCGTCGAGTATAGGACGTTTTAGTAAGTCCTCATGTCCATGAACATGGCATGGGGGTAGCTTCTAAGGTGTCCTACTATTGCTCTGGTGACCACACTGTCCCTAAACTCGAATTGACCCGAACACCTCCAACGGTGGTGCTACCTACCTCTCAATGGTGGGATGGCACTACCTAAAGGACATTTACACAGCCTAATTCCTCAGGGTAGGTAGATGACTCATAGATACTTGCTCTATTCAAAAACAAAACAAAAACTCTTTTCACACCGACACTTTCAAAAAGCTTTCAAAAACAACTTTTCAAACACTCTTGAGGACTGATACAAGAGTCGATCTGAAACTTTCAAAGAAACTTTTTTTCAAACCCACTCACCTTGAAAAGCAAACAAACATTTTGAAAACACAATGAGCAAGTATCTAAGAGCCCATGGATAACCATGGATAGAAAGGGTGCTAACACCTTCCCTTTCTATAAATCTACCTCCCGAACCGAGAAACAATCTCAAAAGGAATTTTTTTGTGCTTTTGTCCTTTCCTTGTTGGAGAAAATAAAAGACGGTGGCGACTCTTGCTTCCGCGACATTTCGCGAACCAGCGTTAAACAGTCAGTTCTAGATCCACCGATCACACCCCAGTTGACCTGATGGCTTTGATCACTCTCTTCCAGTTCTATGACAAAGAATTACAGTGTTTTACCTTTCAAGATTATCAACTGGTTCCTACCCTAGAAGAGTACGCGTACCTGCTTAATATCAAGTTGTCCGATGAAGTTCCTTTTGTCCAAGTACCGGAGAAGCCGAAGTTTGAAGTTATTGCTGAGATTCTTCATTTGAGTTGGAAAGAGGTGAAAGACAATGGGAAGTCCAGTGAGGGTATTACAGGGTTTTATTTGGATTTCTTAGTGAAGAAAGCTGAAGACTGGGCAGAGAAAGGCGATTGGAGTGACTTCAGTTCTCTGTTTTCTCTTATGATATACGGGATCGTCCTCTTCCCTCACAAGAGAAATTTTGTGGATTTGACGACTATCTGTGTTTTTAGAAATAAGAACCCGGTACCGACGCTCTTGGCAGATACTCTTTATACCATTCATTCCAAGCACGAAAAAGGTGGTAATGTAGGTTTATGTAATTCGATGTTGTATAAATGGCTTAAGTTGCATCTACCAGTAAGTGGCCCTTTTGTGGATACCAAGCATTCTCTCTGATGGTCATCAAGGCTTGTCAACCTTACTTCATTCGATATCTGGTGGAATTATGACATGGGGGAAGTACGAAGTATTATCACTAGCTGTGGAAATTTCCCTAATGTTCCCCTCATAGGAACTAAGGGGTGCATCAACTATAATCATGTGCTTGCTTATCGTCAATTGGGATATGCAATGGATGGACCTCCAAGGGTTGAAGATGTATCTGAGTCAACGTATTTTGCTAGAGGAAGTGATCCTATGATGTTGAAAAGAGTGGCAAGTGCTTGGAAAGGAATTCACAAGAAGGATAGAACTACTTTGGGCAAGAAGGTTCCTATTGCTAGGGTTCCTTATATGGAGTGGGTTAAAGCCAGGGTTAAGATCTTACGGTTACCATTTGCAAGGTCGGCTCCTCTATATAAGCAACCTCCTACTGTTCCGAGTAACACAGTGCCTACTGTGATATGGTGGCCAGAACCAGGACGTGCTTCCCTATTTTTTAAGGAATTTGTAGGTTTGCATTTTGCGTTTGTGTTCGCAAAATGTCGCGGTAAGCAAGAATCGCCACCGTCTTTTATTTTATCCAACAAGGAAAGGAAAAAAAATCATAGAAAAACTCCTTTTTCGAGATATTTCTGAGTACGGGGGGTAGATTATAGAAAGGGGAGCTATTAGCACCCTTTCTATCCGTAGTTATCTACGGGCTCTTAGGTACTTGCTCATCATTTTCAAAATTGTTTTCATTGTGTTTGTGTGCTTTGAAAAGTTTTTGTTTTGACTTCGATTTAACTCTTGCTTCTGTCTTCAAGAGTGTAATGAAGTGTTTTTGAAAACTATGTTTGTAAAGGAGTGTAAGTGTGAAAAAGTTTGTTTTTGTTTGAGCAAGTACTTGAGAGTTAATCTACCTACTCGAAAAAAGAATCGTTCTTTGTTCGTTTCCTTTAGACAATGTTATCCCACTATTAATGAGTAGGTAGCATCGTGGTCGGAGTTTTGAGGGTCAATTCGAAAGGGACGTATGGTCACTAAAGCAATGTTAGGACGTCTTAGTAATAACCCTAATGTCTTAGATCAATCATTCGAGGCAACAATTCCGAGGCAACCATTCCGAGGCAACTTTTCTGAATCGGGACTTTGATCTTTGTTTAGACAAAAGGACGACCACTAAAGCATCCTATACTCAATGACCGTTTACCGAAGGCAACCAAGTGGGAGTGTACCTAGGAGTGCGCATGTGCGTGTGATTCAATTTCAGTTTATTTATCTTTACATATTTAGGGTTATCCAACTATTTTAAAATTAATCATACATTCTTGTCATGCATCCTAATATCATACATCTAACAGTTAATAATTTGCGGAATTTAAAATGCGGAAATTAAACTACGCTATTACAAGGCTTCGGGTATTTACATAGCCAAAAACAAACCCTTTGAAAATAAAGCGATAAATGGAAATAAACGTCCTAATTAAACTATTACAAACCGTAGGCAGTTACATCAATATGAAAAATAATAATAAAGCGCGCGATGAAAATTAGATCGACGAGAAATTAGGGTTTTGACCCTTCTAACCTAATTAAAAGTAAAATTGTTTTTTTTTTGTTTTTAATAAAAGAAATAAGCTTTCTAGATTAAATATGCAATTAATTAGTTAATTAAATTAATTAATAAAAATAATTACATGACCTATTTTTGGTTTTTTTAGTTATTTTAGAAAAAAGAAAAAAGAAAATATAATTAAGTTAGTAATAAAACCTATTTATTCTAATTATTTTTAAGTTATTTAGAAAATAATTAAAGTTTTACCTAATATTAAATCTAATTAAATTAATAAATTTATTGATAAAAAAAACCTAAATCTAATTGGTGAAAAATATTTTTATGATTTTTTTGATAAAAAGAAAATAATTTAATTGGTTAGTAAATAAATAAATAAATTAAAAGAAATAAATATAATAAATAAAAAGAAAATAGAAAAAGAGAGTGGGCCTGCAATAAGGGGGTGTGAGAATCCAAATCTGGGCCCAAAACAATAGTGGTCCATGTTGACTTTGTAATCCCATGCCATGCGTTGACGAAGCACCATGGTGTTCTCCCATTGATAGCCTTTGGATTTGGCCATCTGGCAGGCTGGATGATGAGGGTGTATGATAGCCCCTAGTGTTGTGAACGCGTTGGATCCTGAAAAGAAAAATAATATGGAGAAGTTGGGGGACCTGGGATTCGAACCCAGGCCCCAAGGCAATTTCCAGCGCTGCACTCACCACTGCACCACTTTTTGCTTTGTTGTACATATGATGAACAATAATAATAATAATATATGAAAAGTGCAAATACTGAATCAGAAATGCGCGAAATTCAAACACGCCTATGGGAGGTCACCACGTTGGTTGTCTTCTTCTTGGCACAGTGGGTAAAAGTTTCAAACTTTTACCTACGGGCGTTTGTCCGTAGCTATTGACATGGCTCGTTCCAAAATCCTCCTTGAGCCATATAAATGACATCTAATGCCATGGTTGGTCTCGTCTCATCCTCCTGAACATGGTGGTACCTTTCATCAAGGCTAATTTTTCATGTAAACAAAAACCCTAATTCGAAGCTACAAAACCTAACAATGGTGAAATCCAATATGGGCCATATAAATGCAATTGAACAATACAGAAAGTTTGCATATGTATTAAGGATCAAGAATATACCATTAGTTCATGCTATCAATGCCTAAATCATGGAATTCGAATTCAAGAAATATTGGATATCGTGACTGACTTACAGTGTTGTATAAGGCTTGAAAATGCTTGGTTTTGATTGCTTTGGCTTGCTGAGAGTCCTAGGAATCGATTAAGATAGCTGGAAGGCCTTGAGGATGCCTGGAACACTAAATTCGATCTTGCACTTTCTTGGTATTTTTTCAAATTCTGTTCTCTTTGCTGCGCCTGTTTCCAACCTCGTTTTAGGTCTGCCTCACTTCTATATGTATTGAGGAAGGGATTAGGGTTGATAACTGATCTCAATATTCCTCCATCAATGCATTGGATTCTTGATTTAATTCACTTTGAAACCTTTCCAAAAATGGCCTATTTCAATCTTTTTGTACACACCATGCCTTGATACGAATTTGAATACTTGCTAGCTGTAATTTAAGACCTGAAACAAGCATAAAATCTTGTGTTTTCAATATTTTAGATTTTATATGATTTGTTTTGATTTAAATTAATTTAATTCAAATAAAAATCAAAACAAATAATAAAAATAAGATATTGACAAGTGGCAAAGGCTAGAACTCGTGGACTATGTTGCCAACTCAAAACAAGTGAAAAAGATTGGGCCCATTTGGCAAAATTTGAAGTTTTAGGCATAGTTGACTTTTGGCAATTTTGCAAAAAGGGTCAACTTCACCAATGCATAACTTCCTCAATTTTGACTCTTTGGAGGTGTTCTTGGACTTTTTAGAAATCTTGAGATGTCCTCTAATCAACCCTTTTAGTCTCATCTGATTTTGATATTCCATGCTTAAGTATGAAGCTTTGACAAAAAAGGTGTTTTTGTTGACTTTTCAAAATGACCTATAATGTCCAAATTCATAAATTCTTGTGAGTGCATATTTTGAACTTGGGAGCTGACGATGCATTGTAGGGTATTGCATCCTCTTCAAAATGAGCTTTGGATGGGTCATTTCTCATAAAGTATGAGAAAGTTATGCTTGGTTAAAGTTGGGTTGACTTTTCCTGCAAAACCCTAATTTAGCAACTTTTGGTTCTTGAGGAATTATGAGCAATCCTTGATGAATCATGATCAACACTTGATCAAATGATGAAATATACTTCCAAATGAGGATGTTGACAAAAAATCTTGAAGTTTGACTGTATGTGGGCCACAGTCTACTTTTGCCCTAGCACAGTCGATTTTCAGGCCTTTGAGCAATTGACTGAGCAAATTTCCTCTGTAGGGATTGAAACTTGACATGGATGATCTTGAGAACATATTAGGACAATGGTGAGAATTTGGGGTCCCTTGGACTCAAGTGTCTTGATGCAACATGAAACCCTAATTTGAGGTTGACTGCCTTAGTAGAGAGCTTGTTTGGTCAACCCTTGGACTTCCTTGATCAACTTGGGAATCTTTCTTGAAATGTTTTGAGAAACATGGGAGGGAAAATTTTGGGGTACAACACCTACCGAGATGTTCACCCAGATTCATGTTGAGAACATTAAGCTTCGTGCAAAAGACCGTGAGGCAGGGATGAAACTTTATTGGGCAGATCAAGAAAGGGTCGACTTAGCTCGCAAACTCAAGGAAGCTCAGGGGAAACTTCTGATGCAACCGGTTTTAGGAAGATATCTCATGCTGAAATGGAAGAAGAATTGAGTAAGACTCAGCAAGAGTGTCGAAAGCTTCAGGTATCTGAAAGTAGTTACAGGAAGAAGATTCAGAACTTAGAGAAACAACTCAAAGACAAAGACGCTCAGCTTGAGAAGGAAGTAGCCTAGAAGCGTGTCGCAGAAGATCGTTTCCAAGAAAGTAAAATGGTCACATCCCAACTTTTGAAGGAGAAAGCCAGACTTGAAGAGTACTGCCAACATCTTGAAGCATGTTTAGTTCCGGAGATTTAGTTTTGTTAATTACTTTTAGTATGTTTGGTCACCCCCATAATTGTTGGAAGGGACCAATTGTTTGTTGTTACTATTCAATTCTTTTTGTTTTATTTGTTAAGACATGTATTTAGTTGTTTATCATATTACTCTTAATTGACCGAAGCTACTTGGACATCATTTCTTTTGTTTGTAAATAATTTGAAGTGTTCATCCTATTATCTTTTCTCTTTTGATTGTATGGTGGCACGCCGTGACTGATGAATAAAAAGAATCTCGGATACTTGGGAATGACAAACATATCATGCACATCATGCATTTCATAACATTACAGATTATCTCAAGACAGTTTTCTTATTCTGCTGCTTTTCTTATTCAGAATTCAAGACGACTACTCATCGGTATTCCACCAGAAACAACTTGCCAAGACAAATGGAATAGGTTCAAGCTGAACTCGCTGAAATGAGGGCCCAGATGGCTACTCAGATGACCCAGTTCATGGAGGTCATTACCAACGTGAATCGCCGACAGGAGGAATTGGATGCCATTGTCAACAACCAGCGCCGCCATCCAGGGGATGGTGGAAATCAAGGGCTCTATCAAGACGTTTCTGTAGGATTGGGGGATGTGCAAGATCATCCTGCTGGAAATTTTCATGGGATGCCAGGAAACCCTTTTGTGCACAACGTAGGGCAGTTTCCTCTGTCTCCTGGACCTCGTCTTGTGGGGAACAGAAGAGTTAATCAGGGTGGTGTAAGGAACTATCAGGATCAGGATTACGACTTTAACCAGGATGAAGATCAGTTTTCTGTGTGGCGTTCAGAGCCGGGGGTTCAGATTGAGGATATGAAGTATCATTTGTTGGAAGAGCGTCTGAAGGCTGTGGAAGGGCAAGGAGTCCTTGGTATGGATGCTAATGATCTCGAGTTGGTGTCTGGGGTGAAAGTTCCTCCAAAATTCAAGCCTCCAACATTTGAAAAGTATAACGGAACGTCGTGTCCCATTACTCATGCAACTGCTTATTTCTGGAAGATGTCGGTGCATACCGAAGATCAAGGGCTTTTGATTCACTTTTTCTAGGATAGCCTATCTGGGGCATCCCTGGAGTGGTACATGAAGTTGGAGAAAACTTACATTCGTTGTTGGAATGATCTTGCTCGGGCTTTTGTCAAACATTATCAGTACAATGTGGATATGGTGCCTAACCGCACTCAGTTACAGAGTATGTCACAAGGACCAAGGTAATCTTTCAAGGAATACGCTCAGAAATGGCGTGAGTTGGCCGTGAGGGTTCAACCTCCACTCATGGAGAGAGAACTCATTGATATGTTTATGAGTACCCTGCAAGGGCAATTCTATGAGCACATGATAGGAAGTACTTCGGAAGGATTTGCAGACTTGGTTATGGCTGGTGAAAGAATTAAAGTAGGTTTGAAATTGGGGAAGATTCAGATTGGAGGTTTTAGTGGCTCATCAGGGGGCAGTAAGAAACCGTTCAACACTTACCCTAAGAAGAGGGAAGGCGACGCAAGTGCGGTTTACTCTCATAGAGGAAAAAGAGAGGATCGTCAGCACCAACATATCAATGCTGTTTCTATTCCTGTTAATGTTCCTCTGCAGTAGAGACCGAATGCAGTGTCGCAGCAACAAAGACAGCAGGATGCTCCCCGTCAGTATAATAATCAACAACAGAGACAGCCAAGGAAATTTGATCCCTTGCCAGTAACTCTTACTAAAGCGCTCCACCACTTGCTTGACTTAAAATTGATCAGTTTGAGAAATATGTCGCCTCCACCCGCAAGGCTCCCTGTTAACTATGATGCTAATGCAAGATGTGAATTCCATTCAGGAGGAGTCGGTCATTCCACTGACAATTGTTTTGTGTTGAAATGTAAGGTACAAGACTTGTTGGATGCAAAGGCGATTGAGTTTACTCCAGTGACTGGTCCGAATGTTACTCAGAACCCAATGCCTAGGCAATGAGGATGTGTTGTTAATATGATTGATGATAATGGTGAAGTGTTGAATTTGATCATGGATGTGGAACAAGTAACTACTCCGTTGTGCTATGTTAAGAAGTATTTGCTTGACAATTCTATTTTCCCGGGTTGTACCTCAGAGTGTGCTAAGTGTAGAGAGCAACCGAAGGGCTGTGATGACTTAAAAGCCGGTATCCAATTGATGATAAAGGAGGGTTCCCTGCAGTTTGATAGAAAACCAAGCTACCACAATGTTACTGAAGAAGATGTTGTTGTGATATCTATTCCTTACACCCCTGCGCGTATTCCTGCTTCGTCAAGGGCGCCCCTTCTGATGATTACGGTACCTGGTCCCATGCCATATACCAGTGAGAAGGCGGTCCCGTGGCAATACAGTGCGGATGTTTATTACCATGGGGTGAAGCAGGAGGTTAATGCTCGTTTGTCTGAGGAAGAACATGCTAAAGATGATGAAGAGGAAGTCCATAACTTTTCTGGTGTGGGTCGAATGACTAGAAGCGGGAGAGTATTTGGTCCTTCCAATGTGCAAGATGCGGCAGATGCTTCTGCCAGGAAAAAAAG
The DNA here is from genome assembly GCA_948472305.1 of Vicia faba. Lineage (NCBI taxonomy): Eukaryota > Viridiplantae > Streptophyta > Magnoliopsida > Fabales > Fabaceae > Vicia > Vicia faba. The sequence continues at coordinate 1,020,421,721 of OX451737.1, read as the reverse complement.
GAAAACAGCAGGCGATGATTGGCAATCCCAGGGTTACGCCTGCCAACGTGACTCAACCAATTCCAATACCATTGGCTTCTTCGGTTCCCGATGAAGTTGAAGAGCTGATGTGAATTATCAGAAAGAGTGATTATAGCATAATTGATCATCTGAGCCATACTCCTTCCAAGATGTCTATCTTGTCTCTGTTGATTTATTCAGAACCTCACAGAAATGCTTTGATGAAGTTGTTAAAGAATGCGTCCGTGCCACATGAGATAACAGTCAATCAGTTCGAGAATGTTTGTGCTAACATATCTGCCGGGAACGGTTTGGGCTTCATAAATTTTGATCTTCCTCCGGAGGGGCCAGACCATAACAAAGCATTGCATATTTCAAAGGAGTGGAGGGGCGCTACTTTATCTCGGGTTTTGGTAGATCCAGGATCGTCCTTAAATGTATTACCCAAGTCAGCATTGATGAAGATTGATTATTCCGGATTAGAGTTGCGCCCTAGCGATTTGATGGTGAAGGCATTTGATGGGTCTCGAAGGTTGGTATTTGGGGAAGTGGAGCTACCAATCAAGGTCGGTCCTCGCACCTTCACGATTACCTTTTTTGTGAAGGATATACAACCAGCATACTGTTGCTTTTTGGGGAGGCCATGGATTCATAGAGCAAGAGCAGTCACTTCTACTCTTCATCATAAACTCAAGTATCCTGCAAAGGGAAAGGTGATAACTGTATGCGGCGAAGAAGAGTACATTGTGAGTCATTTGACGTCGTTTCTTTATGTCAAAGTTGAAGGTGAGATTCATGAAACTCTGTTTCAGGCATTTGAGACAGTTCATGCCGTCAATCTTCCTCCTCCAGAGCAGAAAAAGAAATCGGAAATTGTTATGTCTTCTCTCAAAGATGCAAAAGCTGTAGTGGAAGGTGGTAACCCTGAAGGTTGGGGTCAGGTGCTGGATGTTACTCCAAAGTTTGATAAGTTCGGTCTTTGTTTTAGCCAGGTCGGCAGAGTGCAGCTCCCAGAGCATCTAGCTTATCTACTCCTGTGAAGTTTTCCCGTCCTTGTGCTACCCAAGAAGGACACGTCAATGCAATTGGCGACGATAGGGCTGATGGCTACAATATCGAAGATTGGATTCGTCTGAGTATTCCAGGCCAGACACTCAACAATTGGATTTCTGTGGATGTTATCCAAGTTTCAAGCGCTGAGGAGTAATTTTCTTGTTTCTTTTATTAATCATATCATAATTCCTACGCTCTGTCCAAGGCGTAGTGGATCATTTGTGTAGGGCCACCATGTTTATTTTTCAAAGTTTATCATGAAATAAAGGACATTTTTTGCATTCAAAATTTTGCTTCTTTTTCTTTTCTTTTTATTTTTAAAATGGCAATGTTTTTCTTTTCACACACTGTCACTAAAAAACGCAAAAATGTCATTCATGCAGATGCACTTCCACCACCGATTCTATCGATAACGAATCTGCTATGGCTCATTATGACTTTGATACTCCTATTTATCAAGCTGAAGAAGAAGCATATGAGGATTGTGATCTTCCTGAGGAATTAGCAAGATTGTTGAAACAGGAAGAGAAACTTATCCAACCTAATCAAGATTCGATTAAGGTGGTGAATATTGGCACAGAAGAGGTAAGAAGAGAAGTCAAGATAGGGGCAGATCTCGAAGGAAGTATAAAGGTCAGATTGATTGAGCTACTCCGTGAGTATTCTGATATCTTCGCATGGTCTTATGAGGATATGCCTGGGTTGGATACAGACATAGTGGTGCATCGGCTACCGCTCAAAGAAGGATGTTCTCCTGTCAAACAAAAGTTCTGAAGAACTCATCCTGAGATGTCCAAGAAGAACAAGGAGGAGGTCCAGAAATAGTTGGACGCAAATTTCTTAAAGGTCGTCAATTATTCGCCATGGATTGAAAATATTGTGCCTGTGCCGAAGAAAGATGGAAAAGTCAGGATGTGCGTGGATTATAGGGATTTGAACAGGGCCAGCCCTAAAGACGATTTCCCTCTTCCGCATATTGATGTGTTGGTCGATAATACTGCTCATTCCAAGGTGTTTTCATTCATGGATGGCTTTTGAGGTTACAATCAAATTAAGATGGCCCCGGAGGATATGGAGAAGACAACATTCATCACGCCTTGGGGAACTTTCTGTTATAAAGTGATGCGGTTTGGTTTGAAAAATGTTGGGGCAACATATCAGCGCGCTATGATCACTCTCTTTCATGACATGATTTACAAAGAGATTGAGGTATATGTAGATGATATGATTGCTAAGTCTGACACGGAAGAGGAACATCTTGTTCATCTGGAAAAATTGTTCGGGAGACTGAGGCAGTTCTTGTTAAGGTTAAATCCAAATAAGTGCACCTTTAGGGTGAGATCCGGCAAGCTGTTGGGTTTTATTGTGAGTGAAAAAGGTATCGAGGTAGACCCGGCCAAGGTCAAAGCGATACAGGAAATTCCCGAGCCAAGGACAGAGAAGGAAGTACATGGTTTTTTAGGGAGATTAAACTACATTTCTAGATTTATTTCTCATCTCACAGCCACCTGTGAACCTATGTTCAAGTTGTTAAAGAAAAGTCAGACAGTGAAATGGAATGAGGATTGTCCGAAGGCCTTTGACAAAATAAAAGAATATTTGCAAGAACCTCCGATACTCATGCCGCCAGTGGAAGGAAGGCCACTGATCATGTACCTAACTGTGTTGGAGAGCTCAATGGGTTGTGTGCTCGGTCAGCACGATGAGACGGGGAAGAAAGAGCAGGCTATTTACTACTTGAGTAAGAAGTTTACGGAATGCGAGTCGAGGTACTTATTGCTGGAAAAGACTTGTTGCGCGCTTTCCTGGGCCGCCAAACGTTTAAGGCAATACATGTTAACTCACACCACCTACTTGATATCCAAAATGTATCCAATCAAGTACATTTTTGAGAAGCCAGCTCTTACAGGCAGGGTAGCCCATTGGCAGATGATACTCACCGAATATCATATCCAATACACTACTCAAAAGGCTATTAAGGGTAGCGTACTGGCCGACCATCTTGCTCATCATCCCATGAATGATTATGAACCGATGAAGTTTGATTTTCCAGATGAGGAAATTGTGTATATTCGGGATTGTAACATACCAGACCCAGACGAAGGACCCGAGCCAGGATCACGTTGGACGCTTGTTTTTGATGGTGCTTCCAATGCCATGGGCAATGGTGTCGGAGCTATTATCACTTCCCCTGAGGGATACCACATTCCTTTCACGGCTCGTATTTGTTTCGATTGCACTAACAACATGGCCGAGTATGACGCTTGCATTTATGGCATTGAAGCGGCGATCGACCTGCGCATCAAATTTTTGAAAGTTTACGGGGATTCCAATCTTGTTATCAGCCAGATTAATGGAGATTGGGAGACTTGACATCAGAACCTAATTCCCTACCGTGAGCATGTTATGAAGCTGATTCTGTACTTTGAAGAGATCACGTTTGAGCACATTCCCAGAGAAGAAAAAAATCTAGCTGATGCACTGGCAACTTTTTCCTCCATGTTCAAAGTTAAGTGGGCTAATGAGGCACCTTCCATTACTATCAGAAGTTTGAGTGAGCCAGCTTTCTGTTTTGAGGCTAGTTCGGAATCAGATGGTAATCCTTGGTTTTATGATGTTAAACGATATCTAGAAATACAAGAGTACCCTGAAGAGGCATCCGTCACAGATAAGAAGTTTTTGAGAAGATTTTCAGCCAAGTTCTTTCTCAGCGGCAGTGTGTTGTATAGAAGGCATCATGACGGTTTACTGCTCAGATGTGTTGACAAGAAAGAAGCAGCTAGAATCATTGAGAAGATACATGAAGGTGATTTCGGGACCCATTCCAACGGGCACACCATGGCTAAAAAGATCTTGCGATCAGGTTATTATTGGTCCATCATGGAGACCGATTGTTACAATCATGCATGGGTTTGCCAGAAATGTCAAGTCTATGCTGATAAGGTGCATGTGCCGCCAGTACCTTTGAATGTCTTGACCTCCCCTTGGCCGTTTGCGATGTAGGGAATTGATATGATCGGAAATATTGAACCGATTGCATCCAACGGGCACCATTTCATTCTGGTTGATATCGATTATTTTACAAAATGGGTCGAAGCTACATCCTACGCCAATGTTACCAAGCAGGTGGTAACTCAGTTCATTAAGCACAATATTATTTGTTGCTACGGAGTACCTGAAAAGATCATTACCGATAATGGGTCTAATCTGAACAACAAAATGATGAAGGAGCTTTGTGAGTCCTTCAAAATCAAGCACCATAACTCTTCTCTATACCGACCAAAGATGAACGGTGCTGTCGAAGCGGCCAATAAGAATATCAAGAAAATTATGCAGAAGATGGTGGTAACCTATAAAGATTGGCATGAGATGCTGCCTTTTGCTTTGCATGGTTATTGTACCACAGTGCGTACTTCGACTAGGGAAACCCCATTTTCATTAGTTTACAGCATGGAAGCAGTATTGCCGGTAGAAGTCGAGGTTCCTTCTCTTAGGGTCATGAGAGATGTTCAGCTGGATGGAAGCGAATGGGTACAGAGTTGGCTGGATCAGCTATAACTTATTGATGAAAAGAGATTGACGATCGTATGTCATGGTCAGGTATATCAGCAAAGGATGAGGAAAGCTTTTGATAAGAGGGTACGACCTCAGTGTTACAAGCTAGGTGACCTTGTGCTAAAAAGGATAATTCTTCCCCAGGGAGATCCCAGGGGCAAGTGGGTTCCAACTTATGAAGGTTCTTTCGTGGTCAGAAAAGTTTTCTCTGGTGGAGCGATGATGCTCACGACTATGGATGGATAGCACTTCCCTCTCCCTGTGAATGCTGACGTAGTTAAAAAATACTTTGCATAAAAAAATAAATAAAACCTGCTAAACTGAAAACCCGAAAGGGCGGTTTAGGAAAAAAAGAGGGGTGTCCTGGTGAATCGAAAACCCGAAAGGGCGATTCAGGCAAAATTTAGGGACTTAAAGCAAATGACTACGCTCAGCATGGGATCCTTTGTTTCTTTCCTTCGTTCCGTCACCTGGCAATAGCTTGAAGCTAATCCAAGAATGATCTGTCTGAAAGAAGGAAGATGAGAGTCATAAGAGTCATAGCAGAGTCGGGACTTGATGGATATTCACATTTTTGCACTGTCATTTGTAAACACTTGTTTGTTTTGATTTTGTAATTGCTTGCTTCTAAATGTAAATGCCTTTTTCACAGGCTGATCTCTCAAAATCAATAAAATATCTTCTTTCAAGTATGCGTATGCATTTCTTTTCTCCCTTTTTACTATTTTGTTTGCAAAAACGTCCAATATTTTTTATAAGCATATGCATTTAAACTTCGTGGGCCTTACACGGATATGGTAATCTAAGTCATGGTTAGTTGATCATTTGAAATATGGATAACAAGCGTCACCACCGCTATGCAAGGGGCATGTTTGTTTCTCTGTTTGGTGGACTTCTCTTTCACTCTTTTAGGCATTTTGCCTTGCGGTTTTGTTTCACAACTCCGTGTCGTTGGTGAGATCATAGGTCGGGATAATGTCAAGGTTACAGAAGGTCGGCAGGACCGATGAACTTGGTCGGAGATACTGCTTCCTCATAATGGCTTTTATTACGTTTCTTTGCTGCACTTCCATGTGCTATCTTGATTGATTGTTTTAGCATTGTCTGCATATAGGATTTTATTTATAGCTGAATGTCAGTCTTGATGCGTTGAATGTTTTTGCCTTGGAAATTTTTTTACAATGTCACTCTTCAATTGTTTTTCGGGCATTTTGATACCAGCCGTGCTAATTCTTCTGCATGGCCAAAAGTTTGGAGGAAGGAGTCTAGACAAAAACGATGATTGTAGTGGTATGCTTTTGAGTAGAACCCCGTTGACGATGTACAGGCATTGTTTCAATCCCCAAACACCGGAGATATAAGGGAGTTAGACCCTCTTTAACCCCTCTGAGCCTTTGAAGTAGGAGTTTCTTTTCCGTTCAAAAAAATACAACAAAACAAAATCTTTTAACCAGGGGCATGGTAGATGTTCAGTTGATTTGACCAAGCATTCAAATTTCAGAAGGAGTGTCCCCTCTGAGGATCACTGCATTTTATCTTCCACATCATAAGATCAAAAAAATGTCTAAACCACAATGTTCATTTCCTCACAAAGCCCTAAGGTCGAGATCAAATCGATACAACAATGGATATCCCTCGCCGACCAAGGAATGAGGCATTTTTTTCCTTCAAAACAAAAAAAAAGAAAAAAAAAAGAAATGGTCCAAGGACCTAAAGTCACATTGACTTGTTCAAAATGGAAAGCATGAATAAGAAAGAAACAAAAGTCCCCGCTAAGTCGAAACTTGAAAATAAGTCGCTTAGGCAAAAGTTAGGGCATCCCGTTGGACCCCCAAAATGGAAATTCAAAAGATATTGTCCAGGAAAAAGTTAGGGAAAATAAGAGCCTAAAAAGAAGAAAAAAAGGGGAGAGATTATCCCATAAAATTTTCATCAAAGGAAGAACAATAATGTCAAAAAAAAAAAGAGACCGAAGCAGCAGAAGTTAAGTGACGATCATGTTGGAGGATTTTTCGTGGTCACTCAACCATTATAAATCTTTTTGAGAAATGAATGTTTGTGATAAGTCAATTGAACTTAAGACAGGAGAATATCACGAAGGGGGTGGGAACCAAAAAAGTTTGAGCCTTGAAAAACTTTTTTTTCAAAAGAACCTCGAATCGAACCAGGCCACGTTACAACCTCTAAAAGTCCTAACTGAAACAGGGGTTTAACTCGAAAGCATACTACAACGGGATAACATTTCCTAAACTCCCCAAATATGTGTTGCATAGCCGTGTTGGTATCTTATCACCCGCGTTTTGACTCGTTTTTCAAAAAGGGAAAGAAAAGTTTTTAAAACATTTTTGCACTCTAGCCAGTGATTCGTTCACAACAGAGATGCGACACTTTGTTAAGTTCTTCAAAGTTTAAATAACCATCGCATCAGGTCTATCATTCTCAATAAACATTCTTCTGTATGCAAAACAGTTGTTTGACATCAAAAGAGTTTACACATTGAACACTTGTAAAGAGCTTAATGATGGTCAAGAAAGGAATGTTCGGCTTTCTTCTGTTTTGACAGAGCCCGTGTTTGATTAGGACTCTACTGATCCCCTGTGAAGTTTCGTTTCCCCAGTGAAGTTTCCTTTCCCCGGTGAAGTTTCGTTTCCTTAGCAAAGTTTTGTGGCTCCAAGGATTTTCTTTCAAGAGCCTCATTCCAAGACTTCAAGTTTGGATATGTCGCCTATCCCTAATGGAGTCGTTAAGCAGGAACCTATATTCTGAATAAGTTTAAACTCCCCTTTGAGATTGCCAATAGAGATCCCTCGCTTTGACCTCTCATTTCCCAGCCGATCTATTGACCGGGGCATCTTTATGTTAAGGATCTTCTCTTATTCCCCAGTAAATTTTTGATACCATGTGACTATCTGTAGGATTCATCCTTTGGTTGCATTCCAAGAGAATATATCTCCAGCAAGATAATCCTCAATAGAGTTCTATCTCCCCGGTGAGGTCCCATCTCTTCGGCAAGGCTTTGTTCCCCCAGCAAAGGTTTTCGTCCCTTTCCAGAAGCTACAGTGTCGATCTGATTTTCTCTAGGAGTTTGTAATTTATTTTTGCAGCTCCTCTTAGTGTTTGTTGCCAGTTTGTTATTCTCCGTGAAGCTTCTTCTCTTTGAGGTTCCTTCCCCAGTGAATTCCCATATTTCCTCCTCTCTTCTGGATTTTGCAATTTATTCTTGCAAGTCATGACAGATTCTGATTTCTTGGTTATTGGCTTCTCATTCGGCCGTTCCCTAAAGGGAACTATTAAACATGCATCATTACATTGCATCTTCCTAAATGCGCAGAATTTCCATTATATGGAGCATTGCGCAATATAAAAAGAATTCAAACATGCATCGGAACATAAGCCATTACTATTTCTGTCATCCCCAGTGATTTGCTAAACACTTCGGATTTGATTCCCAGCGAGGTCTTCATCCTTATTATACACCCCATACCAATATCCTGCTGATGTCAATCTTTTGTTTAAATGTCTACTCTTGACTGTAGTTCAGTTTCGCCCTGGCACAGTCTTTTCTGGGGTTTAGTCTTTGCTACACTCTCCGATTCATTCCAATGTCTATTGATGCACCTTTTGAATACCAGTTTCATCCTAATATTCGCTTTCAGTAGGTTTTTAGGTGTACGCCCTAATCTCTTTGCTTTGGGTTGAGCTCAGATTTTCGTCTCCTCACCTTGTGCATGAAATCCAGTTTCGTCCTGGTACTCATCTAGTTTAGTTTCGCCTAACTAGTTTTTTGAATCGAGTTTTGTCTCGTCTTTGTTTTCATACCTTGGACTCTTTGACGGTGTTCGTTTACCAAGTGTAGTGTTCGTACTGTGTCCCTGGTTTGAAATCAGTCTCCTTTGTTCCTTGGATTCTCCTACCAGTTTTCGTCACTGTTTATCCATTGATCTGAGACCAGCAGGTGCTCTGAGAAACATGCACGCTCATCACTTTGCTTTGGGTCGAGTTTCGCCTCGTTACCCGTGCGTGGAATCCAGTGTCGTCCTGGTACTCATCTAGTTTAGTTTCTCCTAACTAGTTATTGAGTCTGTAGTTGTTTAGTTATTGGCTTGCATTTTTGGTAAAACCCAAGTGTGTATGTGTGAATGTCATGACTGATGTCATAACATTCTAGTTTAGTTGTACTGATTCATTAGGTACCTTTGCAGAAATTTTTTGTCATTCAGGTACTGATGTTTATAAGTGTGTATCTGAGCATTTTGAAAAATGATCACATTTTCCTAAATCAGTAGACAGGTTTTCTCAAATGTCACAACAGATGTTAAGACATCCTGTTCTGAACTAACCGGTTTTCAGTTTGGTTAATTCTGAGTTTTTTCAGGAAAATAACTCAGTCTTTCTAGAACAGAATCCTGCATTTTCTTTGGGTTAACCTAGCTCAACCCTAACCTGGTTAATAGAGTCCTGTGACCTAGTCTTAAGGTCAAACGGAATTAACCCTAGGTTTTTGTGGAAACCCTAACTGAAGTTGCAGCTGCTATATATTCAACAGAGCTGCTGTTTTGCAAGGAATCCCTTTTTGGTCAGAAGATCATTTGTAAACTGTATAGGTTTAATTATTGTACTCCAAGCAATTATCATGGTGATAAGTGACTTGGAATAGGTTTTTAATTGTAAGGGTTGTGTAGCACTCAAAGCTTTGAAGCAAGAGTGTTTGAATGTTTCTTGACTAAAGCTGTGAAGCAGAGTCAAGTTAAGTGTGTGTATCACTCAAAGCTGTGAAGCAAGAGTGGTTGTGTTGCTTGATTAAAAAGCTGTGAAGCTTAATCAAGTGTATGTTTTTGAAGAGTGTCTTCATCAATTCATTAGTCAAATTGTTTTATGTATCACTGCTGTGATTGAGGGGGAGTGAGTAGGAACTCAGGTTTAAGTTGTACTTAGATTGAAATTGCATTGGGTAGGTCTTAAGTGAAGGAGATAAACTGGTTGGTTTATTCCTGAATTAACATCTCTTATAGTGGATTTCCTCCCTGGCTTGGTAGCCCCCAGAGTAGGTGTTGTTTCACATTGAACTGGGTAAACAATTGACTGTGTTCTTTACTGTTTTTGTATTTACTGTCTTATAGAAAGTCATATACGGTGTCATAACATTGAACGTGACATTGAGTATCTGCAGCCAGAATTTCAATTGGTATCAGAGCAGGCACCCTGCCTGTATTACTGGGTGAGATCTAGGGATATCACTTTCTGGCACTATGGACAAAGAAGGAGTTTTTGGAAATAGACCACCCATTCTGGATGGAACTAATTATGACTACTGGAAACCTCGTATGATTGCCTTCTTAAAATCTCTGGACAAAAAGGCTTGGAGAGCTGCTGACAAAGGATGGATCCATCCCACCATAACTGAGAAAGATGGGACAATCAGTCTGAAGCCTGAGGAAGATTGGAGTAAAGAAGAAGATGAGTTAGCCCTGGGAAATTCCAAAGCTTTAAATGCCTTGTTCAATGGAATTGATAGAAACATTTTCAGACTAGTACATCAATATGAACTGGCCAAGGAAGTTTGGGACACTCTCAAAACTACTCATGAGGGCACTTCCAAAGTAAAAATGGCAAGGCTTCAGATGTTGACTACCAAGTTTGAGAATCTAAAAATGATGGAAGATGAAACCATTCATGAGTTTCACATGAACATCTTGGAGATTGCCAACACCTCAGGAGCACTGGGAGAAAAGATGTCAGAAGAAAAACTGGTGAGAAAGATTCTCAGATCCTTGCCTAAAAGATTTGCAATGAAGGTAACTGCCATAGAGGAAGCCCAGGACATCAGCAAGTTGAAAGTGGATGAACTTATTGGGTCTCTTCAGACTTTTGAGATGGGGATCACTGATAATGGTGACAAGAAGAACAAGAGCATAGCACTTGTATCCAACACTGATGTTGAAAACAAGGAGGATGAAGAAGAAAATATTTCAGAAGCTATAGCCATGCTTGGAAGACAGTTCAACAAGCTCATCAAAAGAATGGATCCAAAGTCAAGGTCTAATGTTCATAACATTCCCTCTGACATTGACAGTTCCAGCAGAAGACCAAGATCAGAAGAAAAGGGAAACCAAGGCAGAGGCATTCAATGCCATGGCTGTGAAGGTTATGGACATATTCGAGCTGAATGTCCTACCTTTCTTAAGAAACAAAAGAAAGGAATGACTGTTACTTGGTCTGACTGTGATTCAGAAAGTAATTCTGAAGAAGAATCTGCCAAACTAGTTACTGCTCTAACTAGTGTTTGCACCTCTGACAGTGACACTAGTGATGAAGAAGTGACATTTGAAGAACTGGATGATACCTACAAGAAATTATGTATCAGAAGTGCTGAACTCTGTGTGCAGAATGAGAAACAATCAAAACTCATTATAAAGCTGGAGGCTGAAAAAGGGGCAGATCTTGAAACTATAAGTCACCTAGAAGGGGAAGTTCAATTATTGAACTCACAACTGAACCAAATGACAAAATCTGTCAAGATGTTGACCAATGGATCAGATAAATTGGAAGAGATTCTTCAAGTTGGACAAAATGTGGGAAACAAATCTGGTCTAGGATTTGTGGAAGCTAAGAAATCTGGTGCAGACAAGAAGATCATGCATGTTAAACAATTGTCAAAGCAGATGTCTCAACACAACTCTCAACATCAGAAATACATGAAGAAAAAATACCAAAGATGGAGATGTCATCATTGTGGGAGGTATGGACACATAAAGCCCTTCTGCTTCAAATTGCATGGATACCCTAATCAAAACTCAGGTGCTAAACCTAAGCCAAAAAGGGTACCACATACTCCTCATTGGAAGAAAAAGGCTACTGCCCTGATAGCCCATACTTCCCTAAGAGTGTCTGCAAAGGAAGGCTGGTACTTTGACAGTGGATGTTCCAGACACATGACTGGAATCAAAAACCTCCTCAACAATGTTAAGCGTCACACCACCAGTTTTGTGACCTTTGGAGATGGTGCTAAAGGTGAAATCAAAGGAGTTGGTGATTTGGACTGCCCTGGAGTTCCAAGTCTGAATGAAGTACTGCTGGTAAAAGAGCTGACTGCTAATCTCATTAGTATCAGTCAATTATGTGATCTAGGATTCAAGGTCAACTTCTCAAAATCTGAATGTCTAGTAATTAATGAAAAACTAGAAGTTGTAATGAAAGGAATCAGATCCAAAGATAACAGCTACTTGTGGCAGCCTGAGAACACTGATAACTCCACTATGTGTCCAATTACCAAAGAAGAAAAAGAGATGAAACTGTGGCAGCATAAGCTTGGTCATCTTCATCTAAGAAGAATGAAAAGAGCTATCTCTATGGAAGCAGTCAGAAGGACTCCAGAACTACAGGTTGATAATGTCTATGATGTGGCAAATAAACTTGAAGAAGGATGTGTTGTCAGAACCATAAGTTATCATGACAAGGATGTTGGAAATAACAAGTCTAATAAATTATGTTTCCCTGAAGAAATGAGGCGTGAAGTCTCCTCTCCTATAACTCTCCATCAAAATGGAGTGGACAAAAAGAAAATCATTCAAGAATCAACAAGAACTATGATTCATATCAAAAGAATGCCTTCCCAACTCTGTGCGGAAATAGTTGTTGCTAGGAAAAACTGTTCTCAAAATATCTGGTCAAAACAGATGCTCACTGAGTATAATGTCTCACAAGATGTTGTGACATTGTGTTGTGACAATCTGAATACAATCAATATTTCCATGAACCCTATTCAGCATAACAGGACCAAGAACATTGACTTTGTAGAGAAGAAGTCATTTAAACTGGAACATGGTATCTTTAAGCTTCAGCTGACTGATTCTTCTACCAAGGCTCTTGTTGGAAATAAACTTGAAAACTTGAGGGGCAGGTTGGGTATTTACCAACATGGGAAATTATAGAAATTAATTTTGCTTAAAACAAGGGTTGAAGGAGTTAATTTTATTAAGTCTATTTTTAGTGGGTTAATCGTACGTTTTCCCAATTCTTTCAAAATCCTTAAGAAGTTGAAAAGACTCTCATTTGCCTCCTACCTCCCTCGTCTTTGCAACCTGTTCCCTCCTCTCAATCAAAGTTTTTTCTCAAATTGCTACTGGTGCTCAAAGTCAATCAAAATGTCTCAGACATCATCTTCAACCAAGGCGACTTCATCATCCTCATCATCCTCATCATCTGACCAAGACTCTAGAGCAATCACCACATGCATAGAATCTGAAGTTCTTGAGGCCACTCCTCTCAGAGAGATGGCAACTGACCCAGCCAAAGTCAAAAAGCTAAGAACTAGACATGCAGGAAGAGCTCAAGCTGCAGCCTCTGGTAATCCTTCTCATCCTTCTTCTTCTGTACCAAATAGAGAAGGATCAGTTCAAGTTCATCAAGCTATTGCTAGGCTTGTTACTAGTATACTAAGCGGAAACCAACCTGTACCGGGGATTTCTGTCCCTTTAAATCAATCAGGAAGCCCAAATGTGGACGTCTCTGAGAATGTAGATGTCTCTGAGAATGTTGTGACACAAAATGACAACATTCAGAACCCTTCAGAAAAGACTGCTGATCCACCTATCATTGATGTGGATGAGGATTACTCAGATAATGATCTGATTGCCAATGTAAACCCTAGCATAGCTAGGAGATTGATGAAAAGAAAGGGTAATCAGAATGATGCAAAATGTGTGTCCAAAGATAAACCTGCTGTTAAGAAATCCAAGGCTGAAGGCATGGCTGAGAAAAGTATTCAGACAAAAGGGAAGAAGGCCCAGGTGCATACTGCTAGACAACCAATTTCAAAGAAGAGAAAAGAACCTGAATCTTCTGATTCTGATGAGGAATCAGAATTTGAGATTGATGCTGAAGAAATTCCTATCAGAAGGAAGCTCCCCTCCAGCAAAATTGCTAGAGTGCCTGAAGTCCCAACAGACAACATCTCTTTTCATCATCCTGACAATGCAAACAGATGGAAGTATGTTTGCTTAAAGAGAATAGCTTTAGAAAGAGAACTCAACAATGATGCCTTGGAGTGCAAAGACATCATGGACCTGATCAAGAATGCTGGACTGATGAAGACAGTGATAAAATTTAACAAGTGTTATGAAAATCTGGTCAAGGAGTTTGTAGTGAACTTGTCTAATGATTGTGCTGATGGAAGGTCAGCTGACTTTGAAAGTGTTTTTGTTAGAGGAAGAAGGGTCAAGTTCTCTCCATCAGAAATTAACAAATTTCTTGGAAGAACAAATGAGGATTGTCCTGATCTGGAGGTCACTGACAATGAAGTTTGTCAAACCATCACAGCAAGGCAAATGAAGTGCTGGCCCTTGAAAGGCAAGCTGAATGCCAGCAAACTCAGCATGAAATTTGTCATCCTGAACAAGATTGGTGCAGCCAACTGGGTGCCTACAAATCATAAATCAACTATCTCCACAGGATTGGGGAGATTTATTTTGGTTGTGGGAACCAAGACTGCTTTTGACTATGGAAGGTACATCTTTGAACAAACTTTAAAGCATGCTGGTAGTTATGCTGTCAAAGGACCTATCGCCTTTCCCTCCCTCCTTTGTGGAATTATCCTTGCACAATACCCTGATATCCTGGTGGCAAGAGATACAGCCTGCAAAAGAGCTCCTGCCCTTGGGTTGCACTACAAACTGTTTCAGGGATCTCATGCTCCAGATATTGTCATAACATCAGCTGAGACATCGTCTGTGAAGACCCATTCCAAGACATTTGATGTCATAGCTGTTTTAAAAGAGACCTGCAAAGAGCTGGAAGCTAGGAAAAAGACCCTAGAAATCCTAATTGCCAGGTTAGAAAAGGAGGAAGCTGAAGGAAACAGAAGGGAAGAAGGTGTAGAAGCTGAAGGTCATCTCAACATTGAAGAAACTAGCTCCTCTGAGTCTGATGACAGTGCTTAAAGGTTGGTTGCTGTTTGGTGGTGTTGCTGGTTGGTGCTGATATCTGGTGGAGTTTGGAAGTGTGTTCAGTTTTTTTTCTCTGCTGCTGCTCTTTTTATTTTTGGATAACTGTATAATCTTTATGAACATGTATCTTTGGCCCATTTGTGGCTAAAGAGGGGGAGAATATTTTGGTACTTACTTAATTAGTACCTGCTTAATTAGACATTCTATTTTTCTGCAGTCACTTATTTCTGCTGCTATCTATCTCTGATTGCTTAGGGTCTTTAGCCAAAAATCTGCCAAAGGGGGAGTTTGTAGTTGTTTAGTTATTGGCTTGCATTTTTGGTAAAACCCAAGTGTGTATGTGTGAATGTCATGACTGATGTCATAACATTCTAGTTTAGTTGTACTGATTCATTAGGTACCTTTGCAGAAAATTTTTGTCATTCAGGTACTGATGTTTATAAGTGTGTATCTGAGCATTTTGCAAAATGATCACATTTTCCTAAATCAGTAGACAGGTTTTCTCAGATGTCATAACAGATGTTAAGACATCCTGTTCTGAACTAACCGGTTTTCAGTTTGGTTAATTCTGAGTTTTTTCAGGAAAATAACTCAGTCTTTCCAGAACAGAATCCTGCGTTTTCTTTGGGTTAACCTAGCTCAACCCTAACCTGGTTAATAGAGTCCTGTGACCTAGTCTTAAGGTCAAACGGAATTAACCCTAGGTTTTTGTGGAAACCCTAACTGAAGTTGCAGCTGCTATATATTCAACAGAGCTGCTGTTTTGCAAGGAATCCCTTTTTGGTCAGAAGATCATTTGTAAACTGTATAGGTTTAATTATTGTACTCCAAGCAATTATCATGGTGATAAGTGACTTGGAATAGGTTTTTAATTGTAAGGGTTGTGTAGCACTCAAAGCTTTGAAGCAAGAGTGTTTGAATGTTTCTTGACTAAAGCTGTGAAGCAGAGTCAAGTTAAGTGTGTGTATCACTCAAAGCTGTGAAGCAAGAGTGGTTGTGTTGCTTGATTAAAAAGCTGTGAAGCTTAATCAAGTGTATGTTTTTGAAGAGTGTCTTCATCAATTCATTAGTCAAATTGTTTTATGTATCACTGCTGTGATTGAGGGGGAGTGAGTAGGAACTCAGGTTTAAGTTGTACTTAGATTGAAATTGCATTGGGTAGGTCTTAAGTGAAGGAGATAAACTGGTTGGTTTATTCCTGAATTAACATCTCTTATAGTGGATTTCCTCCCTGGCTTGGTAGCCCCCAGAGTAGGTGTTGTTGCACACTGAACTGGGTAAACAATTGACTGTGTTCTTTACTGTTTTTGTATTTACTGTCTTATAGAAAGTCAGATACTGTCGATCTTAGTTGAGATTAGCAAGTGTTCCTAGGATCATGCACTCTAGCCACTTTGCTTTGGGTCGAGTCTAGAGTGTCGTCTCCTCACCCGCGTACGTTTTCTTTTCCAAAGTTTAGTTTCTCCTACTCTGTAGTTTGAGTTTTATCTCACCTTTTCTGAAGCCCAGTTTTTCCCTGGCACATCTGTCCGGAAGTTTAGTTGCGTCTACTCTTCTTTGTTTTCGTTCTGTCCCGGCCTGCGTTGCAGCTTCATTCTGACGCATGTCTCGGGAGTTTTCTGTTTCCGTTTCTTTCAAGAGTGTAAATTTTCGGGTTCTTTCGTATTCAAACATCTTCAACCCTGAACGCTCGAAAGTTATCACTTTTCTCACTTATCATGTTGAAGATATTTGAATAGGGGCAGCTGTTGCACCCCAAAATTTACCCTCTGATTTAGGCTTATGTTTCATCATGAACATCATAGTGCATTGTATTCATACATTGTGACAGGATCAAAGTGATTTGGTTATCAGGTTTTCCTCAAGCTTTGAAGGTTGGTTGCATTGACAAGTGTGATCGGTGGAAATAGAACTGACTGTTTTTTAAGCGGGTTCGCGAAATGTCGCGGTAAGCAAGAGTCGCCACCGTCTTTTATGTTCTCCAACAAGGAAAGGACAAAAGCACAGCAAAATTCCTTTTCGAGAATGTTTCTCGGTTCGGGAGGTAGATTATAGAAAGGGAAGGTGTTAGCACCCTTTCTATCCGTGGTTATCCACGGGCTCTTAGGTACTTGCTCACTATGTTTTCAAAAATTGTTTGCTTTTCAAGTGTATGTGGGTTTTGAAAAATTTTTGTTTTGAAAACTTCTAGGTAACTCTTGTATCAGTCCTCAAGAGTGTATGAAGTATTTGTTTGAAAACTTTTTGAAAGTGTAGGTGCGAAAAGATGTTTTTATTTTTGAAAAGAGCAAGTACCCAGGAGAAATCTACCTACCCTAAGGAATTAGGCTGTGTAAGAGTCCTTTAGACAGTACTATCCCACTATTGAGAAGTAGGTAGCACCGTCGTTGGAGTTATTCGGGTCAATTAGATTATAGGGACAATATGGTCACCAAAGCAATAGTAGGACGCCTTAGCGGTAACCCTAATGTCCTAGATCCTTTTTTATCCGAGGCAACCGTTTCGAGGCAACTGGATCTTTAGACAGGAGGGCGACCTCTAAAACAGCCTATACTTGACGACCACTTCGAGGCAACCAAGTGAGGCGTACCCTAGGAGTGGCATGTGCATGTGTGTTAAATTCAGTTAACATTATCTTTGAACATGCATCATTGTGAGCTACGGGTTGATTTTATTTGTCATACAAGTCTTGTCATGCATAATTAACAGTTTAATAGTTTGCGAGAAATAAAGTGCGGAAAGGTAAATCTACGCTATTACAAGGCGCGGGTCTATACATCGCCAAAAAACAGAACCCGTTTTGGAAAATAAAATGCGAGAAAATAAATAAAGCGATAAAGGCCCTAATTAACTATTACATCCTCGGAAACAGTTACATCAAATATAATCAAAAATAATGAATTAAAAATATGTGCGCGAAAGAATTAAATCGGGACGTCCTTAGGGTTTTGACCCTTTTTGAGAAAAGAATTGAAATTTGTCCTTTTTTTGCATTTAATTAAATATTAAGCCTAATAACTAATTAATTAATTAATTAAAATAAAAAGTATTTTTGTGTTTTTTATGTTTTAATGAAAATAAAAAGGAAAAGAATTAAAATTTATCAAAAGAAAAACCCTAAGTCTAAGTTAATTTTATTTATTATAAAAAATGTCAAAGTTAACCTAATTAACTAAATTAATTAATTTACATTTATTTAAAAAAATAATTATTAAGGTGAAAGTTAATAATAATAATAATAATAATAATATAAATATTTACTGGATTTATTATGAAAATAATATTAATTAATTAGATAATAGTAATAATAATTATTAAAAGAAAATAAAAAGAAAGAAAAAAGAATGGTAAACCAGGGGGGTTGATGAACCCATTGGAGGGGAATTTGGCAATTCTGGCCAATTGATGTGCAAGCCTGTTTGACTTTTGTAATTGGCTGCGCTGGCTTTGACTGGGAACATGATGGTCATCCATCCCATGGCCATTGGATTGAGCTTTGTGGCCACTTGGCGCATTGATTTGTGAGAGTCCATGGTGAAATACATTGGCAAGCCTGCACATGATTATGGTATGAAAAAATAGAAACAATATTTGGGGGACCTGGGAATCGAACCCAGGTCCCAATGGTTGCATGCCATATCATCATCCACTAAGCCAAGCGCTTGTATTTGTTATAATAATGGGCAATGAAAATAATATAAAAAAACAACGCATATGCTGGAAACAAATGAAGCGCGCATTATTTTTTGAATGAACCAACCATGATGCACCACGTCCTTCGTCTTCCCTAGATTCCCTGTAAAATAAAAACAATTAGCGGGGGTTTTAAACCCCCACAACCTGTAATAAGAGAAAATAGCGAATAGAGCTGTATGCAATATAAATTGTTCGCGAGATGTCCAGCATGTTCGTCTTGTTCAGACGGTTTCAATCATAGGTCTCTTGAGGCTTAATTTTTCCTAAATAAGAAAGCCCCAATTTTAGAGCTTGGAAAACCTAGAAATCGTTCATGGCGTTTTCTGTTTCAGGGCATATTAATCCAATTATCTTGTACCAAAAGCTTCGTACAGTCCTTATGAACACAAAACAATCAACAAAAGATGTCAAATATGCATGAATCAAAGTATATGATTTTGGAAAAATTGTTCAAACTGTGACACTGTAATGGGCGATTCTTGGAGCTATGAAGCTGGAAACTGATTGCAAATCGTCCAAGAAACTCCCAGCAATGTCTTTGAATCCACAAAAGCCTTTGAATTGGCCTGGAAGTGAGAAAACAGTTTTGACTTTGTTCTTGATTTTTTGAATATGGTTATGGCTCTGTACGCAGCAATCTCACGTGTTAGGAATTAGGTTTAGCTTATGCACTTATAGTAGAATGGTTTTAGGTCCAATCTTGCACAAGAAATCCCTTGCATTGATGTTCCAATATTTGATTGAAAATCAAATATTTTTCAATCTTTTTGATTGAGAAAACTTACCAAACATGGAGATTTTGATGTCCTTGATTGATACACGAATTTTCCAGCTTGCCCTGAGTTTATTTGCTTCACAAAAGATTGAAAAAATCACATCTTTGAATTTCCTATATTTTAAATTAATTAAATGAATTAAAAATCAATTAAAAATCCAATTAATTAATAAAAATAAGAAAATAAATCAATTTAGGCTTGATGGGTCGTGCATAGGCTTTGGACAAAGTTTCAAGAAGGAAATTGAGGTTCATTAGCAAAAATGATGTGTTTTGAGCAAAGTTGACTTTTGCAAATTCACAAAAATTTCTCAACTTCTCCAATGCATATCTTGCTCAATTTTGATCATATGAACATGTTCTTGGACATTTTGGAAAGGTCTTGAAGTCCTCTAACCAATTACTTTGGTCCCATTCCATTTGGATTTACCAATCTCAAGTTATGGTCTTTGACTTAAAGTGCATTTTTGTTGACTTTTGAAATTGACCTATAATGTAGAAATTGATAACTTTTTGTGAGAGCATTTCTTGGACTTGGAATGTGAAGATGAGTTGTAGGAAATGTCATCCTCTTCAAAATGAGCATTTGATGGGATTTTCATGATGAACCATGAAAAAGTTATGCCCTGGTCAAGTTACAGTTGACTTTTCTGATGTCCAAAAATAGTAACATTTGGCATCTTGATGATTTTTGAGCTATCCTTGTGGAATCATGATCAAGATTTGATCAAATGATGATTGTGGACTCAAAATAAGATGTTGGTCAAAAATTCTGACTTTTGACTGCAAAATAACCATTTTACCCCTGTAGTTGGCTGTGGAGCAAATAAGGCTTTTGACTGTGCAATTTGATGTTGTGAGTCTTGAGACTTGACATGTAGATGCTTGGTAATGTTTATAGGCATATGAGACTTGATTGGACCATTGAAAACCTCAAATTCCTTGAAGGAACCAAAACCCTAATTTTGACTGGCTTAGGAGGATGTTTGACTAGGCAACCCCTTGATCCATTTGAAGATTGATCTTGACAAATCTTGAAGAATATGGGAGGGCAAATTTTGGGGTACAACAGTTTCCCCTGTTCAATCTTCTTAGACCTGAGGATGTAGATTGGCTTGCGTGCCTTTCGTGATCCGAAGGTGGAAGATGATTGAACACTAAAGTGCCCAGAAATTTGCACTCGCATAGTAGAGTATCAGCAATGTGATGTTGGGAATGGGCTTACAAATGCCATTTGGAGATATGGTGGATAGGAGGATGGGCTTATAGATGCCATCTGGAGATGTGACAGAACCTTGTCGGGAATGGGCTTATAGATGCCATTTGGACGTGTAATGGATAGTTGTGGAGATGGGCTTAAAGATGCCATCTGAAGGTGTCGATCGGGTAAGAGATTACTTAGCGAGAACTTGCGTACCTGAGAAAGAAAGATAATTTCCTGGCCTGTTACAGGGGTTGATCTTCAAATTCTTCATGCAGATATGCCCTGGCTAGATACAGGTATCGAATCTATGATCAATCGCTCACAGATATGCCCTGGCTAGATACAGGTATCAAATCCGGAATTAGTCATTTACAGATATGCCCTGGCTGGATACAGGTGTCGAATCTCTAAACTCTTCATGCAGATATGCCCTGGCTAGATACAGGTATCGAATCTGGAATTAGTCGCCCACAGATATGCCCTGGCTAGATACAGGTATCGAATCTGGAATTAGTCGCCCACAGATATGCCCTGGCTAGATACAGGTATCGAATCTGGAACTTGTCGTCTACAGATATGCCCTGGCTGGATACAGGTATCGAATCTGGAAACTCTTCATGAAGATATGCCCTGGCTAGATACAGGTATCGAATCTACAATCAATTACTCACAGATATGCCCTGGCTAGATACAGGTATCGAATCTAGAATTGGTCGTCTACATATATGCCCTGGCTGGATACAGGTATTGAATCTCTAAACTCTTCATGCAGATATGCCCTGGCTAGATACAGGTATCGAATCCACAATCAATTACTCACAGATATACCCTGGCTAGATACAAGTATCGAATCTGGAATTAGTCGTCTACAGATATGCCCCGACTGGATACAGGTATCGAATCTCTAAACTCTTCATGCAGATATGCCCTGGCTGGATACAGGTATCGAATCTACAATCAAACACTCACAGATATGCCCTGGCTAGATACAGGTATAGAATCTAGAATTAGTCGTCTACAGATATGCCCTGGCTGGATACAGGTATCGAATCTCTAAAGTCTTCATGCAGATATGCCCTGGCTAGATACAGGTATCGAATCTACAATCAATCACTCACAGATATGCCCTGGTTAGATACAGGTATCGAATCTGGAATTAGTCGTCTACAGATATGCCCTGGCTAGATACAGGTATCGAATCTGGAATTAGTCGTCTACAGATATGCCCTGGCTGGATATAGGTGTCGAATCTGGAACTAGTCGTCTACAGATATGCCCTGGCTGGATACAGGTATCGAATCTCTAAACTCTTCATGCAGATATGCCCTGGCTAGATACAGGTGTCAAATCTACAATCAATCACTCACAGATATGCCCTGGCTAGATACAGGTATCGAATCTAGAATTAGTCGTCTACAGATATGCCCTGGCTGGATACAGGTATCGAATCTCTAAACTCTTCATACAGATATGCCCTGGCTGGATACAGGTATCGAATCTACAATCAATCACTCACAGATATGCCCTGGCTAGATACAGGTATCGAATCTGGAATTAGTCGTCTACAGATATGCCCTGGCTGGATACAGGTATCGAATCTCTAAACTCTTCGTGCAGATATGCCTTGGCTGGATGCAGGTATCGAATCTACAATCAATTACTCACAGATATGCCCTGGCTAGATACATGTATCAAATCTGGAACTTCAAAAGGTGGATGGTAATAATCCTTGGTTTGACCTTTTCCTGAAAAGGAAAAACGTTAGTTGTATGCGATGTCATGATGTATGAGATGCATGATGTCATGATATTCTCAAAAATAAATGAGACCATGTCGTATGGACTTTATCATGTATGTAAGTAGGATGTATAAAATGTGAAATGTATATGAATATATTTTCGTCTAGGAAAATAAATCCTTGACGAATGCCGGGAGCTTGTTGAATCCTGGGCTGATGTTGAAGAGTAGAGTTCTTCGTTTCCGCTAGGGATGATGGTTGCAAGAATAAACCGGTAGGAGAAGATGACTCCGTTGGGGAATAAACTTTGTTGGAGAGATTACTCTGCGGGGAATTACTCTGTGGGAAGAGATACTTCGCTGAGGTTTTGATGATAACTCCGCTGGGGACTCCATTGATAAGTTTTATTGAGGAATTTGATGAACTCTGCTGGGGATAGGAAGAACTTCGCCGCGGACGATCTTTCCGTTTGTAATTAGCTGAGGATAACCCAGTTATAAGCTCTGGTGGGGAATAACCTTTGAATGTGGCCGGGGAGAGATATGTACTCTGCCGGTGACAAGCTTCCAGAATCTACTGGGGATAAGCTTCCAGAATCTACTGGGGAGATTGATTCAACTCTCCTGGGGATACTTTTGGATTGTACTGGGGTGTCTGTATTCCGCTGGGGAACAATCTTATATTAAGACTGCCGGGGATGCTTGTTGAGGAATATCTGTATACTCCGCTGGGGAATATTGAGATCTTCTGGGGATACCCAACTTCCTTAAGGCTGACAGTAGACTAACTCTGCCTGGGGAGAGTGTCGTTGACTTGCTGGAGATACTGTGCCTTTTCGGGGCTGATTGGGAACTAACTCTGCTTGGGGAGAGTGTTGCTGATCCTTGCCTTACTCTACGGGGAGTGATGGTATCTTGGTCATGTTCTTCAGCCTACCTTGGTACCTTAGTGGACAGAGCAACTAGATCGCTTAGACAACTCATTATTGCCCCAGTTTCTGCGGAAGAAGGTACCCGTGGAGGTGCTTGATGATTGCCGATTGACAAATATTCTTCTGGTAGGCAAGTAACGAGATGACGGGACATAGTCGTACGCTTTGAACCCTAATTTTTGCCTGGACCGCCCTTTCGGGTTTTCAGTCCACCGGGATACCCATTTTTGCCCAAGCCGCCTTTTCAGGTTTTCGACTTGTCGGGTGTACAGATTTTTTTTCTTTCATTTTCATCCCTTATTTTTGCCCGAACCCTTTTGGTTCGCCGGGAAGCCTTTATTTTTGCCTAGGTGTGTCAACCTAGCGGGTCTTTGATTATGCGTAGTATTTTTTCGACTATGTCCATGCTCTCAGGATGTAGGGAGGTTGTCACCGTCAGTAGTATTGTGTTGCTATACCACCAGAAGATGTTTGACCGGGCAAGATTTGACGCTGGAATTCATGCCCAATACCCCAAGTGACTCAGATGGAGGTCTGCCCCTGGTTATTTGGCCTTTTGAGAGATTCTCCAAATCTTGACTTAACTGCCCCAGATGATGGACAATGATCATGCCATGCCCCTTGATTGGAGGTGCTTTTGTTCATTAGACATTCGTCGTGCGAACTCCTATGATGTTCAAACAAATAGTCATATGCAAGCAATGTTATATTAAAAATGCAAAGCTTATGTCTGTCTTGAAGTTTTTTGAAAATGCAGTTTTCAATAAAACAAGTGAATTTTTTTTTTGTAAATATGATGTCAGCTCAGTATTTTACAGCAAGCCTTAAGGAGTCAGGATACCCTTTGTAACAGTATGCTTTCGAACTAACCCATGCTTCAACTAGGACTTTTAAGGGTTATAACGTGGCCTGGTTCACGGTTTAAGAAACAAAGGATAAAGGCTCAAATTTATTTGTACCCACCCATTCTTCGTGATGTTCTTTGATCCTAAACTTAGCTAATCGTGCGTTAGACTTTGTTTGAGTCTTTGTCCTGATATTCCAATGATGGTTCGGATATTGACAATTTATTTTGAATAGGCAGTCATTTCTCTTTTTTTTGTTGAGAATCTGTAGGACCTCTTTCTTTTTGATTTCATTATCCCTATTTTTTGCCTGAACTGTTTCTTTTTGTATTTACAGTCAGCGGGATGCCCCAGTTTTGTAAGTCTCCTTCATAGGTTTTGACTTGTTGGGCTTTTATTTTGAAAGATAACGACTGCCTGTCCTTATGATTATAGGGAACCCATCATCGTCTTTTGTTTTGGAAGGACTCCTTTGATGTCTTTCATTGTGCACCTGGATTAACTGAGAGAACTACCCTGCCCCAGGTTGTGATTAAGGGTTTTAATTTTCGAAAAGAAAAACTCCGACTTCTTTGGCTCAAAGGGGTTGACGAGGGATTATCTTCCTTATAACTCCAGTGTTTAGGATTTGAAACAATGCCTGTACCTCATCAGCGTGGTTTGTCCAAAAGCATACTGTAAATATCGGGGTATCGTTTTCGTCATCCTCCCTCAAAAGGCTTAGAATTTAATCGAGAGTTGACATCAAAAAATGAAAGCAGTTTGAATATAGCGAATGCGAATATATTGATTCAAAACAGACATATGCGATGCATTGATAAAGTAAAAGATTTTGACATGAACAAATGTTTGAACAAGCAAAGAAAAATACAACTTGAAACTTCTAATGAACAAAAGGTCTTCTCGTCTAGGGATAGTAGAAGAACTCGACCTGACCATCTGGGGTGAATTCCACTACTCCTTCATCAATCAGGTCCTGGATCTTGTTCTGCAGAGTCCAACAGTCATTGGTGTCGTGTCCAGGACTGTCAGAATGGTAGGCACATCTCACACTCGGGTTATACCGGGAAGAGGAAGTGTTGGGATTCTTAGGAGGGTCCCTTAATGTGATCAGATTCAATCTCAACAGGAGTTGTAAGGCTTGAAACAGCGACGTGTTGAGCTTGGTAAATTGCCTTTGGGGCTTACTCTGATCAACCCGTTGCTCTGGGCGAGGTTATGGTTGGACCTGTGAAGTGGTAGAAATTTGGAGAGGTCTATTCTTCACCATACCAGACTCTTGTCCTCTTGGAAGCTGATCAATGACCTGGTCCCTGACTTGGACTGTTTGCTTCTTGTTGTATCTCTCTTGGTGAAGCTGGTTGACCATGGTTCTCAACACTTCTTGCTCCCGAGCCAAGCCTTGGATAAGAGCCATTTGCCCCAGCATCTGGGTTCTCATTGCATCCACCTCAGCTTGCAGACGCTTCAGCCGTTCGTCCTTATCGTCCTCAGAATTGTTCCTGACCAAAGTCCCCATGAGGAGTGTTCTCAACTCTTCCGTCCCCTTGGATAGGTCCAGGAGGATTTCCCTGAACCGAGTCTCTTGAGCATAAAGATCCTGGTTGTCTTGTTGGGAAGCCATTGCTGAAATAAACAGCGAAGAAGGTAAGTGACATGTGACAAGGGTACCTGTAATGCAATGATGTGTATGTATGCATGCAATGTTTTCAAGGATCTCGCGGGGTAAACAGAAAATTGTTAGAATTTGAATTTTGTAGCTTGATTGAAGGAACTTCATATTGTTGAGAGCCCTTCTTCAAGAGTCAAAGCTCACCATATCGAGTGGGTCATAGCCCCTGACTCAAGTTATCAACCCCGGCTAGAGGAAAATAAATCCCCTTTGCCCCTTGCTAGACATTTTGATTCATCATGACCTGCATCACAGACCCTTGAGATCCTTGAAATGGGTTAGTCCTTATGCAGGATGTATGCAATGGTAGGATGGTATGATGTTATGCTATGCGTGGAGTGATGTAAGTAGGCCCTGTAATGAGTCCCAATTAAGGACTGTAAACAAAACCTGCAAGGAACTCGTGTTGTCAGATAACAAGAATGTGCAAGTAGTTCAGATTTGAAGGCACACAAGTCACACATATAGCCTTAAGTTTAGGCTAGCATGGAGTTTAGGTATTACCCTCTTGAAGTTGGTTGGCTCAAAACCTGTCCTATGAATAGTAACCGGGTTCTAAGAAGCTCAATATCATTGGGTTATTTTCTATGTTCATTGTTTTGATTTAGCCACTGAACTGGCGATCAAAATATTCCAAGAAAACAACCCTCAATGAGTGTAGTATCGAGTATCAACCAACTTCGGACTGCACCAAAGTCGGTCATCTCACTACCCCTAAAGAGGCCAGGATGGTTCAAGTAAGGTTCCTAAGGTCAGTTGATGCTTCACGACACCACGCGGCGGCCCCGTACTCTCCTTGACTTGACTCAAGGGTTACCGGTACTCACCAAAGTGCCACATCAATGTAGCAACTGCTTCAACCGTGTCGGTATACCCCGCACAGTTCCCTCACAGTTTGTTGCTACTTCTAAAAGGTATCCCCCAGATCCGGGTTAGGATCTATGAAACTCCAAGACAAGCCCACAATATTAAAGCAAACAAAGCAAGCAATTGAAAACATAGAATGATCTAATCCTAAGGTACACCTCACTTATAAGATATCCCCAGCAGAGTCGCCAGTTCTATGATCGGTGGAAATAGAACTGACTGTTTTTTAAGCTGGTTCGCGAAATGTCGCGGTAAGCAAGAGTCGCCACCGTCTTTTATGTTCTCCAACAAGGAAAGGACAAAAGCACAGCAAAATTCCTTTTCGAGAATGTTTCTCGGTTCGGGAGGTAGATTATAGAAAGGGAAGGTGTTAGCACCCTTTCTATCCGTGGTTATCCACGGGCTCTTAGGTACTTGCTCACTATGTTTTCAAAAATTGTTTGCTTTTCAAGTGTATGTGGGTTTTGAAAAAGTTTCATTTTGAAAACTTCTAGGTAACTCTTGTATCAGTCCTCAAGAGTGTATGAAGTATTTGTTTGAAAACTTTTTGAAAGTGTAGGTGCGAAAAGATGTTTTTGTTTTTGAAAAGAGCAAGTACCCAGGAGAAATCTACCTACCCTAAGGAATTAGGCTGTGTAAGAGTCCTTTAGACAGTACTATCCCACTATTGAGAAGTAGGTAGCACCGCCGTCGGAGTTATTCGGGTCAATTCGATTATAGGGACAATGTGGTCACCAAAGCAATAGTAGGACGCCTTAGCGGTAATCCTAATGTCCTAGATCCTTTTTTATCCGAGGCAATCGTTTCGAGGCAACTGGATCTTTAGACAGGAGGGCGACCTCTAAAACACCCTATACTTGACGACCACTTTGAGGCAACCAAGTGAGGCGTACCCTAGGAGTGGCATGTGCATGTGTGTTAAATTCAGTTAAGATTATCTTTGAACATGAATCATTGTGAGCTACGGGTTGATTTTATTTGTCATACAAGTCTTGTCATGCATAATTAACAGTTTAATAGTTTGCGGGAAATAAAGTGCGGAAAGATAAATCTACGCTATTACAAGGCGCGGGTCTATACATCGCCAAAAAACAGAACCCGTTTTGGAAAATAAAATGCGAGAAAATAAATAAAGCGATAAAGGCCCTAATTAATTATTACATCCTCGGAAACAGTTACATCAAATATAATCAAAAATAATGAATTAAAAATATGCGCGCGAAAGAATTAAATCGGGACGTCCTTAGGGTTTTGACCCTTTTTGAGAAAAGAATTGAAATTTGTCCTTTTTTGCATTTAATTAAATATTAAGCCTAATAACTAATTAATTAATTAATTAAAAGAAAAAGTATTTTTGTGTTTTTTATGTTTTAATGAAAATAAAAAGGAAAAGAATTAAAATTTATCAAAAGAAAAACCCTAAGTCTAAGTTAATTTTATTTATTATAAAAAATGTCAAAGTTAACCTAATTAACTAAATTAATTAACTTACATTTATTTACAAAAATAATTATTAAGGTGAAAGTTAATAATAATAATAATAATAATATAAATATTTACTGGATTTATTATGAAAATAATATTAATTAATTAGATAATAGTAATAATAATTATTAAAAGAAAATAAAAAGAAAGAAAAAAGAATGGTAAACCAGGGGGGTTGATGGACCCATTGGAGGGGAATTTGGAAATTCTGGCCCATTGATGTGCAAGCCTGTTTGACTTTTGTAATTGGCTGCGCTGGCTTTGACTGGGAACATGATGGTCATCCATCCCATGGCCATTGGATTGAGCTTTGTGGCCACTTGGCGCATTGATTTGTGAGAGTCCATGGTGAAATACATTGGCAAGCCTGCACATGATTATGGTATGAAAAAATAGAAACAATATTTGGGGGACCTGGGAATCGAACCCAGGTCCCAATGGTTGCATGCCATATCATCATCCACTGAGCCAAGCGCTTGTATTTGTTATAATAATGGGCAATGAAAATAATATAAAAAAACAACGCATATGCTGGAAACAAATGAAGCGCGCGTTATTTTTTGAATGAACCAACCATGATGCACCACGTCCTTTGTCTTCCTTAGATTTACTGTAAAATAAAAACAATTAGCGGGGGTTTTAAACCCTCACAACCTGCAATAAGAGAAAATAGCGAATAGAGTTGTATGCAATATAAATTGTTCGCGAGATGTCCAGCATGTTCGTCTTGTTCAGACGGTTTCAATCATAGGTCTCTTGAGGCTTAATTTTTCCTAAATAAGAAAGCCCCAATTTTAGAGCTTGGAAAACCTAGAAATCGTTCATGGCGTTTTCTGTTTCAGGGCATATTAATCCAATTATCTTGTACCAAAAGCTTCGTACAGTCCTTATGAACACAAAACAATCAACAAAAGATGTCAAATATGCATGAATCAAAGTATATGATTTTGGAAAAATTGTTCAAACCGTGACACTGTAATGGGCGATTCTTGGAGCTATGAAGCTGGAAACTGATTGCAAATCGTCCAGGAAACTCCCAGCAATGTCTTTGAATCCACAAAAGCCTTTGAATTGGCCTGGAAGTGAGAAAACAGTTTTGACTTTGTTCTTGATTTTTTGAATATGGTTATGGATCTGTATGCAGCAATCTCACGTGTTAGGAATTAGGTTTAGCTTATGCACTTATAGTAGAATGGTTTTAGGTCCAATCTTGCACAAGAAATCCCTTGCATTGATGTTCCAATATTTGATTGAAAATCAAATATTTTTCAATCATTTTGATTGAGAAAACTTGCCAAACATGGAGATTTTGATGTCCTTGATTGATACACGAATTTTCCAGCTTGCCCTGAGTTTATTTGCTTCACAAAAGATTGAAAAAATCACATCTTTGAATTTCCTACATTTTAAATTAATTAAATGAATTAAAAATAAATTAAAAATCCAATTAATTAATAAAAATAAGAAAATAAATCAATTTAGGCTTGATGGGTCGTGCATAGGCTTTAGACAAAGTTTCAAGAAGGAAATTGAGGCCCATTAGCAAAAATGATGTGTTTTGAGCAAAGTTGACTTTTGCAAATTCACAAAAATTTCCCAACTTCTCCAATGCATATCTTGCTCAATTTTGATCATATGAACATGTTCTTGGACATTTTGGAAAGGTATTGAAGTCCTATAACCAATGCCTTTGGTCCCATGCCATTTGGATTTACCAATATCAAGTTATGGTCTTTGACTTAAAGTGCATTTTTATTGACTTTTGAAATTGACCTATAATGTAGAAATTGATAACTTTTTGTGAGAGCATTTCTTGGACTTGTAATGTGTAGATGAGTTGTAGGAAATGTCATCCTTTTCAAAATGAGCATTGGATGGGATTTTTCTGATGAACCATGAAAAAGTTATGCCCTGGTCAAGTTATAGTTGACTTTTCTACTGTCCAAAAATAGTAACCTTTGGCATCTTGATGATTTTTGAGCTATCCTTGTGGAATCATGATCAAGATTTTATCAAATGATGATTGTGGACTCAAAATAAGATGTTGGTCAAAAATTCTGACTTTTGACTGCAAAATGACCATTTTACCCCTGCAGTTGACTGTGGAGCAAATAAGGCTTTTGATTGTGCAATTTGATGCTGTGAGTCTTGAGACATGACATGTAGATGCTTGGAAATGTTTATAGGCATATTAGACTTGATTGGACCATTGAAAACCTCAAATTCCTTGAAGGAACCAAAACCCTAATTTTGACTGGTTTAGGAGGATGTTTGACTGGGCAACCCCTTGATCCATTTGAAGATTGATCTTGACAAATCTTGAAGAATATTGGAGGGCAAATTTTGGGGTACAACAACAAGTTGCCCAAGAAATATCTTACCATCTAAATCTCTAGATCTTTTGAGCTCAAAGGTTATGGCATATCTCAAGATGTTTTTACCCATCTCTTTGGATTCATCAGCCAATTTAGGGTTTGCTTGAGCAAGGTTGTTGGCCAATATACAAGTCTTGATTTGGGGAGATACAACATCGCATGGGTATTTTAAAAGTCTTTGCACAAGGAATTGGTGAAGATGCCCAGAGGATTTGAAGTTTTGAAGATGATTCATCAGTCTCCTAATGTGTTGACCAAAATTAGGGTCTTGGTTTTCATCAGGTTTTCTTGAGAATTTTGAAGTGGAACTTTGCACATGGCCTCTATATGTTTGGGGGAGCATATGTTTGAAGTTTTAATCATCAATTTTGAAGGGAAGTGGATCAATTGATTCAGAAGGGCAAAATGGTCATTTTGGTCAAAATCAGTCAAAGTCAAAGTTGACCAAGGGAATTTTTGGCCAACCATCAATTCAAGGATGTACTTTCCATATTTCAAATCCATTTTGGTCTTTGGATCAAAGAGATTGAAGTTTGGGTTGAAACTTATTCTTGAAGAAACCCTAAAAGTTACTAATTTTGGAAAATGAGGACTTAATTTCAAAAATTCATATTTTATCCATCCTTGATCAAGAAGATGTAAATGAAATATGCTTGGAAAGAAAAGAGAATGATATTTCACCTCCTTTTGGTCTCATGTCCATATTGATAAGGAATCAAGAGTGATGGCCTTTTGAAGTCACAACATTATAGGTCATTTTTCAAAATTAGTGAACTTCAAGACAAATATTGAGAACCTTAATGGATCAATTTGCAAAAACTATAAACTAGGGGATTGTATATATTTTCTAGACCTTTTCAAATTGTGCTCATTTGTGTCAAAATTCAAAAGTATGAGCAAGTTATGAGTTTTGGAACTTTGTGGCATTTTAGTGAAACTTGACAAATATGCAAAATGGTCATTTCTTACAAACTCAAGTTTTAGCCATTCCTTTTGCTTTTAATCAAGCCCATTGGTAATTTGTGACATGATGAGGCCCATCATGCCAAAGTTTGAGCTGCACATGGGAAAATGAGAAGGAAAATCGTGGTTTTGCAAAAAATGGCATGAAGTTGCCTAATCACCAACACTAGCTTAATGCAAGGATTTAAGTCCTAATCTTGTTTCTAATCTCTTCCTGAGGGAAAATGGATTAAAATGCACGAAAAAAGCAAGCCAACGCATGAGGGATTGAGAGGCTTCATATGCATACTTGATTTTGGCAAAAAGCAAATTTCTTTAATTCCAAGGGCTTTTAGCGCGAAAAACTAATCTTACCCTCCTCCTAATGCTCTATATATTGAGAAGCAAGCCTCAGTGCAAAGGGTTCGTGCCTCATTTCATCAATCAATTTCATAAACTCCATAGCTTGTAGCTCTGCATTTTTCTTCGATTCTTCCATCTCCCTTGCGCGTTTTGGCCAATTCTTCTTGCATTCTCTTCTCCAAGTAATAAGGATTGTAGATCGAGGCTTGGATTGCAACTGGAGTGAAGGAGACAGTAGATCCATTTTTTCTCAAAGGTCCAAATTCTCAACTTTGAATTCTGATTTCCAGCCATGCCTCATGTGATTTAAGTTCATAATCATGTTGTTTGAAGTCTATGAAATGATTCTGAAGCTTTGAAGCGTTTAATTTGATGAATTATGCATGTTTGGATGTTCTGAAACTCGTGATTCATAATGCTTTTGTTCATATTCATGACTTGATTGTGGACAATGTGGTGGATGATTTGATTTGATTCGAATTGCTATGAATTCCTTGCCATGCTAGCTTTGATTTGCCTTTGATTTCATGGAAAATGATGCAAAATTGAGTGAGTTGTGTTGATCTGAAAGTGTGCCCTAAGCCTGAGATATGCGCGCGTTTTTTGAATGACCGGAGGTTGAAGATGATGTGGTGGCACATCATGATTGGCCTGTTTGAATTTTTTGGCTTATTTGAATTTTTGTTTTATTTGGCATTTTGTTTAATTTTGTTTTCTGGTCAAAATACATTCAAAAATTCTAAAAAAATTACCATAGGTGAATATTATTTTCTAGTATTTGTGACATTTTTTTGGATTTTTTTTTAAATAATCTGATTGGTTTAAAAAATTGTTAGGTTTAATTAATTAATTGATCAAAGTTTATTTTTATTTTAATAGTTCTATTAATCTAAAAAATCCACAAAAACTATTTGAGAACCACAAAATATTGTGAAAATTGATTTTGACTTTGGTTCATCATTTTTCTTATTTTTGATTTAAAATTTAATTTAAAAATGTTATTTGTAATATTTGTTTGTTTTTTTTATTTTTAATACTTCTATTAA
Organism: Vicia faba; assembly: GCA_948472305.1. Taxonomy (NCBI): domain Eukaryota; kingdom Viridiplantae; phylum Streptophyta; class Magnoliopsida; order Fabales; family Fabaceae; genus Vicia; species Vicia faba. The sequence continues at coordinate 1,020,389,230 of OX451737.1, read as the reverse complement.
TTCAAAAATTCCAAAAAAAATCATGTAATCTTATTTTTAATCATAGAATCTGATCATATTTTTGCTTTGACCATTTCATGATTTTTGGTTGTGGTTTACATTTTTTTTGGCCTTAAATAATAATTCAATTATTAATTGTTTGTTTTTTTGTTTTTTATATTTTCCTTTTATCCAAAAATCTACAAAAATTCAGGGATGTGTGGATTTAGCCCTAATATTTAAATATAATTTTTGTTGGGCATTTTTCTGACATTTTGATTTAAATAATATTTTGATTTGTGAATATTTGTTTTTTGCATAATTGTTTGAATATTAATTTCTTTCTGGACTTTTCCTAATTCAAAAAATATGAAAAAATGTATTTTCTGAAATTTAGGGTTTCTTGATATTTTGCATGACCTTGACTTGATTTGTTTGAATTTTGATCTCATTTAATCAATATTTGAGATAAAAAAAAGTCAAAAATTAGGGTTTTGTTGCTTATGGTGCAAGTTTTATTTTCAAATCCCCTTTGCCCTGGATTTTCTATAGGATTAAAGTTGTGATCATGGTTCATGAATGTATTGGAAATTTGAAAACCATTTTTCTTGAATTATTTGACTTGGTTTGACATTTTTCCTCAAATAATTTTGAAAACTTGTCTAGTTTGGTGGTTTTGCCAAATAGTCTTAAATTTTGCACTTCATTTGGCCTCTTCCCCAATCATTCATGAACTTAGGGTTTGCATTCTAACTTCTAAACACTTCCAAGATGTTAAGATATTTTTTATTTGAATTATGGATCCTTGTTTCTATTTTTGGTATAATTTTGAAGTGAAGGTACCCAATTATGTTTGCATGTCTTGTTGCAATTTGTTTGTTGGCCAATGAACTTGGGTGAGGCCTATAATTGGGAACCTAATGATCATGTTGATTTTTATTGTCCATGTTAACTCAAACCATTTCATTTGAATGCTTTATGTTTGAATGTTTTGAACCATTTAATGCATTATGAAGGTTTTATCTTTTGTTGTATTCATGAAGTTGTGATTGAATTGGCTATGCATGATTGAGATGTGTTTGCTAATGACTTTCATGGTCTTTGTTCATGTTATTCTCAAGCTCTTCTGATCCTTGATTGACATTCAATTGTCAATTCAACATGGTGATAGAAAGGAGCAATATTCCCCTTGCTTTTCTTGACCTAATCTGTGCATATGCTAGTTTCTTCTTGTTTATCATGTCTAAAGCAATCATGTTTGTTCTCACTTTTTCACCTTATGTAATACTAACTTGGTTGTTGAACGTGCGAGGTACTCTGAGCAAGTTGCCACTTTTGGCTTGAGGCTTTTTTGTGTTTCACTTTATTTGTAAAACACAATCTATTATACTGGCATTGTTTTGTACTTGGCATGTTTGATGGTTTATGCAGGATATATATATATATATATATATATATATATATATATATATATATATATATATATATATATATATATATATATATATATATATATATATATATATATATATATATATATATATATATATATATATATATATATATATATATATATATATATATATATATATATATATATATATATATATATATATATATATATATATATATATATATATATATATATATATATATATGATTGTGAATGCCATACATTGCCCCTGGGACTTGTTCATGTCTGACATATTCCTGACTCAATTTGTTTACTGATGCCAGCTTGCTTGAAGTTTCTCTGGGTTTCTTTTATTCTTGCTTGATTGCTACAAATAGTTATCTGTTTGGTATTGTACTACTTCCTTTCTCCCATATTCATTTTGCATAATTCTCTGATTGTATGATGGGATCTCTGTTGCTGATATATGTCAGGAGGCCCTCTGGTTTTTTTTTATGCATGTGTTGTGATTGTTGATCAACGAGTCACTCAATTTAGACGTTGAGATCACGACTTCGCTCTCATTGCATGTTCCCTATAGGATGCTTATTGTTTTTCTTCTTTAATTGTTGATCGATGAGTCACTCAATTTAGATATTGAGATCACGACTTCACTCTCATGGCGTGTTCCCTATAGTATGTTTATTGTTTTTCTTTTTTTTTTTAATTATTGATCGATGAGTCACTCAATTTAGATATTGAGATCACGACTTCGCTCTCATGGCATGTTCCCTGTAGGATAGTTTTGTTGAGTTCCCTTTAACATGTAAATTAGGGTAGGATTCTCCCTTTATCCTCAACCTTAGGGTCAACCATTGTATGATAACACTAGGGATAGTGCTAGGCTAGTCTCCCTTAGTTGTTTTTCTTTCTTTGCATTTCTGCATCTTAAAACAAAATCTTGTTTTCTTGGCAAATCGTAAGACACCTCTAATGAACTCAAATCCATCTTCAAAGTAAAAGATACAAACCAATCTTACTTTGTCTGTATTATCTTGAAGCTGATGTTTCACCATCGCATATGTTTGTTATCCTACTTTGATTCTCAATATCATTGTTAGGTGTGATGTTTTGTCATCCGTCTTATTGATGTTTCGCCATCTTTGCCATGATATCTTGTTATCTTTTAGCCGGTGTTTCGCCATCGCACATTTGTTTGAAGCCGGTGTTTCACCATCGCACATGTTTGATTATCTAACTTGAAGCCAATGTCTCGCCATTGCACATGTCTGTTATCCTACTTTGATTCCCAATATCATTGTTAGGTGTGATGTTCTGTCATCCGTCTTATTGATGTTTCGCCATCTTTGCCATGATATCTTGTTATCTTTTAGCCGGTGTTTTGCCATCGCACATTTGTTTGAAGCCGGTGTTTCACCATCGCACATGTTTGATTATCTAACTTTGATTCTTAATATCATTGTTAGGTGTGATGTTTTGTTATCCATTTTATCGATGTTTCGTCATCTTTGCCATGCCATCTTGTTATCTTTTATCGATGTTTTGCCATCGCACTTTTGTTTGAAGCCAATGTCTCGCCATTGCACATGTCTGTTATCCTACTTTGATTCCCAATATCATTGTTAGGTGTGATGTTCTGTTATCTGATTTTTTGATGTTTTTCCATCTTTGCCATGATATCTTGTTATCGTTTAGCCGGTGTTTCGCCATCGCACATTTGTTTGAAGCCGATGTTTCGCCATCGCATCTGTTTATTATCCTGCTTTGGTTCTCAATATCATTTCTAGGTGTGATGTTTTGTCATCCGTTTTTATCATTTGATGTTTCGCCATCTTTAACATTTTACTTTGTTATTATTTAGTCGATGTTTGACCATCTCATGTGTTTGTTATTTTATTTGATGTTTTGCCATCTTGACTGTTTTTTGTTGTCTTGACTAAAAAACACAAACCAACCAAAATATGTAAGCCGAACTACGGCTGCTCTGATTCCTTAAAAGGGATACGTAGGCATTGGGGTAGGGCCCGATCGAGCACAACTTTTATTTTCCCTACTTTTTTTTTCTTTTGCATGCATTCCCTTTTCAATTTTAAGCCATAGACATAGGTTTTGACCACACCCATTAGATTAGACAACAAGAGTGGATACCATAGAGTACTACGGGCGTGTGGGGTGCTAAAACCTTCCCCTCGCGTAACAGACTCTCTTACCCGATCTCTCGGTCGAAAGACCGTGATTTCTCCCTTTTCAGGTTTTCTCGATGTTTACCTTTCCCTTTCAGCGGGATAAAAGACATTCGGTGGCGACTTCATTGATGTTTCATTAACATCCAGATGACAGGTTCCAGCCGTGCAGTTTCAACCGTTTTCCACATGATCCTTTAAAAAATGATGCCTTATCTCAATATATTTTGTGCGAGAGTGCAAAATCGGATTTTTGGTTAGGTTGATGGCACTTGTATTGTCACAAAAAATAGGAATGTGATCAAGTTTGACATTGAAGTTGAGTAATTGTTATTTAAGCCATAATATTTGGGCACAACAATTACCATCTACAATGTATTCCACTTCGGCGGTTGATAATGCAACTGAAACTTGCTTTTTGCTATGCCAACTTACCAAAGAATTTGAAAAGAAATGATAACTACCACTAGTGCTTTTCCTATCCGATTTGCAACCAGCAACGTCAGAATCAGAATAGCCAACCAAAGAACAATCACTACCCTTGGAGTACTAAAGTCCATACTTATTTGTACCACTAAGGTACCTAAGTATGCGCTTTACGACTTTTAAATGTGACTCCTTAGGACATGATTGAAACCGAGCACACATGCAAACACTAAACATGATATCTAGATGAGAGGTCGTAAGATAGAGAAACCAATCATACCTCTATACCTTTTTATATCGACGGGCTTACCATTATCATCATGGTCCAAGTTCACGGGCGTAGGCATAGAAGTATCGATTGCTTTAGAGTTTGCCATGTCAAATCGCTTGAGTAGGTCAAGATAATATTTGGTTTGACTCACGAATGTTCCATCATTTAATTGCTTGATTTGAAGTCCAAGGAAGTAGTTTAACTCTCTCATCATGCTCATCTCAAATTCTCCCTGCATCATCTTAGAGAATTTCTTGACCAAAGATGCGTTAGAAGAACCAAAAATAATGTCATCTACATAAACTTGAACTAAAATAAAATGCTTTCCTTCATGCTTAATAAAAAGGGTTGTGTCAACCTTTCCTATTTAGAATCCTTGATCTAATAAGAATTTGCTAAGACGTTCATACAAAGCCCTATGGGCTTGTTTAACATCGTATATCGCACGTTTAAGTTTGTAAACGTAGTTAGGATTCTCAAAATGCTCAAAATCGGGAGGTTGAGACACATAAACCTCTTCATTAATGTATCCATTTAAGAAGACACTTTTTACATCCATTTGGAATAATTTGAAGTTTTGCGAGCATGCATATGCAAGCAAAAGGCGTATAGCCTCGAGTCGGGACACTAGAGCATAAGTTTCCTCATAATATATGCCTTCCTCTTGGTTATACCCTTGGGCAACAAGTTGAGCTTTGTTGCGAATTATAATTCTGTTTTCATCTAGTTTGTTCCTAAAAACCCATTTAGTTCTAACAACTCGATGATCTCGCGAGGGGGGACAAGGTCTCAAACCTCATTTCTTTTAAAATGATTCAGTTCCTCTTGCATGGATAAAAACCAATGTTCATCGAGTAAGGCATCTTTAGAGTTTTTGGGTTCAATTTGAGAGACGAAAGCAAAATGATAACAAAAGTTACTTAACTTAGAGCGAGTTGTTACTCCCTTTGATATATCTCCTAGGATGTTGTCGATGGGATGATCCTTAGAGGTTTTCCATTCCAAAGGAAGATCATTTTTATTGCTTAGATGATATTCCACTCTTTCTTCGGATACTTGATCCAACTCTTCTTCAATTTTAGTAGATTATGAGTCTTTTTCTTTGGGATCTTGTAGTATGCTTTCCAAAGATACACCTGCACCATCATAAACACTACCCTTTCCGACTAATTTCGGATCAGATTCATCAAAGGAAACATGTACAAACTCTTCAACTATATGTAATCTTTTATTAAATACTCTATAGGCTTTGCTTGATTGAGAGTATCCGATAAAGATACCTTCATCAACTTTTGAATCAAATTTACCTAAATTTTCTTTACCATTATTTAACATAAAGCATTTACACCCGAATACGTGAAGATGAGAAATATTTGGTTTTCTTCCTTTCAAAAGTTCATAGGGAGTTTTGTTTAGAATAGTATGTATTAGAACCCTATTCAAAACATAATATGTCGTGTTAATGGCATCAGCCCAAAAGTATTTTGGAAGACGGTGTTCATTGATCATAATTCTTCCGAGTTCTTCTAAAATACGGTTTTTATGTTCCACCTGTTGTACCCCAAAATTTGCCCTCCCATATTCTTCAAGATTTGCAAAGAGCATGCTTCAAAATCTCCCAAGGGTTGCACAGTTCAATGGCCTCCTAACAGTCAAAAATTAGGGTTTTGGTTCTAGCAGAGAAATTGAAGTTTCCAAGGGTCCAAACAAGTCCTATATGCCTACAAACATGGTCAAGCATCCATATGCTAAGTTTCAAGACTCACAGCACAAAATTGCACAGTCAAAAACCCTAATTGCTCAACAGTCAACTGTAGGGGCAAAATGGTCATTTGACAGTCAAAAGTCAAATTTTTGGTCAACATCTTATTTTGAAGCCACAAACATCATTTGATCAATTCTTGATCATGATTTTCAAAGCATGGCTCAAAAAGTCTCAAGATGCAAAAGTTTCCATATTTGGATAGTTGAAAAAGTCAACTGCAAATTGACCAAGGCATAACTTCCACATGGTTTATCAGAAAAATTCCATCCAAAGCTCATTTTTAAGAGAATGACATTTCCTACAACTCATCTTCACACTTTAAGTCCAAGAAATGCTCTCACAAAAAGTTATCAATCTCAACATTATAGGTCATTTTCAAAAGTCAACAAAAAGGCACTTTAAGTCAAAGACCATAACTTGATATTGGTAAATCAAAATGACATGGGCCCAAAGGCATTGGTTATATGACTTCAAGACCTTTCCAAAATGTCCAAGAACATGATCAAAGCTTAAAAATTGAGCAAGATATGCCTTGTGGAAGTTGGGAAATTTTTGGGATTTTTGAAAAGTCAACTTTGCTTCAAATGCCTCAAAATTGCTAATGGGCCTTAATTTCTCCCAAGAATCATCATCCAAAAGCTATGCACGACCCATTGGCCCAAAGGGGAGTTATTTTCTTATTTTTAATTTATTAATTGAATTTTTAAATCTATTAATTCATTTAATTCAAATTAAATATGAAAAAATACTCAATGCCACCTTTCAAATCTTTTTATGCAGCATTTCTACTCATCATAACTTCAAGATTTCGTGCATCACTAAAAAGGCAAGAATTGGCAATGATTGGCATCAAAAAGGAAGGGAAAAGATTGAAAAAGATTCATGAAAAATCAAATATTGAAACATTGATTGCAAAGGTTTTTGGACTTGTTTTGTAAACCTAAATCATTCCTCATATAAGCCAGAACACAACCCTAATCACAAGAACCTAGAAGCTGCGCTCAGAATCAAAAAGAAACTTTGCATTTTTCACTAAAAATTTCAAATCTGATTTCATAGCTAGAGTGCATTTCAAGGCAAAAGAACCATTCCAAAGGTTTGCTGGGATAACTAGGAAGCTTTCTCAATCAAAATCACATCCCCACACGCAGAGAAACGGTAGCACGAAGTCGTCCTGTTCATGAACATTTGCATATTCGTATTTTGATTTGCATGCGTTTTTCATACATTCTAATGATTGTTTTACATTAATATGGACTCACTGAAACTTATGGTACCATTGAATTGAACTAATATTGCTTGTATAGAAAACTGCCATGGCTATTTTTTAGGGTTTCAGGAACCATGAATTGGGGTTTTACGCTTGAGGAAAAATTGGCCAACCTAAATAGCACCATTGAAATCAGAAGCTCATGACGAACAGAACCATACCATCGCGCCTTTTTTATGTTGATTATGCAGCTATTCGCTATTTTCATGTTTTCAGTTTGTGGGGGTTTAAAACACCCGCTATTTAAATGCTTTTTGTTTCAGAATAATGGAAGAAGATGATGCGTGGAGGGACATGAATGGTGCGTTCAAATAATTGGCGCGAGTTTTCGTTTATCCCAGAATATTGGCACTTTTCAAATATAATAATTGCATTCCATTATGCTTATGAATGAACGCGCTGGCACAGTTGGTGGAGAGTAATGTTTGCAAGCATTGGGACCTGGGTTCGATTCCCAGGTCCCCCTATATATTTCATGCTTTTTCAATTAACATGCTTCTGTGCAGCGTACCATCCAAGGACTATTATGCAACCTCGCTTCTCAACTTGCCACATGGCTTCAGAGACCAATCTAATGGCCAGATCACGCAGATCACCATACCCACTAGTCAACCATGCACACGTGAACGCTGAAAGTCAAACAGGCCAAGCTTCTATTGGGCCAAATTACTGCAGATCAACCTCCTCAATTTGGGTCAACACCCCCAATGTTTGCATATTCTTTTAATTTCTTTTCTTCTCTTTTCTTTTTTTATTTTATTCTTTTGACCACTTTTATTTAATTATTTTCAAATAGTTTTCATAAGACACAAAAAATCAGAAAAGTCAAAATAAAAATATGTTTTTAATATTTAATTCATAAATAGTTTTGTAAATAAATCTTGTTAACTAATTTAGTTTTAATTTAAGGTTTAATTTTAATGTTTTTTTTAATAAACTAAAAAATGTAGAAATTAGGGTTTTAATACTTTTATTCTTTTTTCCTTTTTTTTTACCATTATTAAGTATTAATTAGTTTTGTAAATAAATATGTCATTTAAATAATTAGGGTTAAATTAGATTACAACTTAAACATTTTTTTTAATAAATTAAAAATGATTTAGAACTAGGGTTTTAATTAACTTTTAATTCCAATTAATTTTCTCATTAAATTCCATAAATACAAAAACTCCAAAAATAAGTTCTTTCTTTTATTTAATTTAATTAACTTACGATTTCGATTTAATTTCTTTAAAAGGGTCCAACGCCCTCGCATTCTCGATTTTATTTCTTTTCGCACATTTACTTTTATTTCCTTTTTTAAATTTCATGTAATTGCCCCAAAGCTTTGTAATAGATAATTAGGATATTTACTTTCCGCATTTTATTTATTTCAAATCGGGTCTTGGTTTAATTTGGCGATATAGACCCGCGCCTTTGTAATAGCGTAGGACTTTTAATTCCGCACCTTTTAATTGCTAATAATCACATGAAAGAATGTATGCCAAAAATAAAATCAAAGCGTAGATCACCAATGCATGACAAGACAAACATAACTGAACATGACACACAGATTCACACACTACTCCTAGGGTACGCCTCACTGTTGCCTTGCCCCTCGAAACGTGGTCGTCGAGTAGAGGATGTTTTAGCAAGTCCTCATGTCCATGAACATGGCATGGGGGTAGCTTCTAAGGTGTCTTCCTATTGCTCTGGTGACCACAATGTCCCGAACCCTCGAATTGACCCGAACACCTCCAACGATGGTGCTACCTACCTCTCAATGGTGGGATGGCACTACTTTAAGGACATTTACACAGACTAATTCCTTAGGGTAGGTAGATGACTCGTAGATACTTGCTCTGAATTCAAAACAAATCAAAAACTTCTTTTCACACCGACACTTTGCAAAAAGATTTCAAAAACAACTTTTCAAACACTCTTGAGGACTGATACAAGAGTCGAACTGAAATTTTAAAAACGAAACTTTTTCAAACCCACTCACCTTGAAAAGAAAAAAACATTTTGAAAACACAAATGAGCAAGTATCTAAGAGCCCGTGGATAACCACGGATAGAAAGGGTGCTAACACCTTCCCTTTCTATAAATCTACCTCCTGAACTGAGAACTAATCTCAATAAGGAATTTTTCTGTGCTTTTGTCCTTTCCATGTTGGAGAAAATAAAAGACGGTGGCGACTCTTGCTTCCGCGACATTTCGCGAACCAGCGTTAAACAGTCAGTTCCAGATCCACCGATCACAGAACTGGAGACTCTGCTGGGGACTCTTATAAAGTGAGGTGTACCTTAGGATAGTTCATAATTGTGTTTTCAATTGTTTTGACTTGTTTGCTTTAAATTGTGGGTTGCATGGGAGTTACATAGATCCTAACCCGGATCTGGGGATACCCTGTTTAGGTAGCATAAGCTGTGAGGGACCTGTCCGGCGTAGACCGACATGGGTTAAGCAGTGGCTACGTTGGTGTGGCGCCTTGGTCTGTACCGATATCCCTTGTGTCGCAACGAGGAGAATATGGGTCTTCTGAGGAGTCATTAAGCACCAACAGACCTTAGAACCTTAAATGACACAACTTGGCCAATAGAACAGTAGCAGTATGCTACGCCCATTGAGGCTAAACTCTCGTGATGGTTCTGGCCGCAAGAAAAGATTGCGATGCTGGAGTTATGACCGATTGAGGGTAGTCAGTGATATTGGGATCCTCTAAGAACCCGGTTACTTTTGATAGGACAGGTATGAACCAACAAACTGGAAGAGGGTAATACCTAGACCTCATGCTGGCCTAAACTTTAAGGGCTTGTCTTGTGTGACTTGTGTGCCTTATCATGTTTGCCTTTATAAATATTTGTGGTGTGCTTTATCATAACATCATAACATCATGAGCATTGCATGCATCCTGCATAAGGACTGATAATTTCAAAGACAAGAGGGTTTCACCTTTGCTCTGTTTTGTAGGACATCATGATGCCTATGCGAAGGAATACTATTCGGTTCAACTTTATTCATCCACCTGAGTTGCTTGAGGAGTTGGTTAGCAGAATTCCAAACACCACTTCCTTCATCCAGAGGCGTGGCTCTCTTCTCAGTTTAGTCACTACAAAGCGGGATCAACAGTTGATGAGTGTCCTGACCCAGTTCTATGACCCTCTGTATCAGTGCTTCACCTTTCAAGACTTCCAGCTGGTCCCTACCCTGGAAGAGTTATCTGATTCGCTTGGCATCCCTATCTTGGATCAGACTCCCTTTACTGGTTGGGAAAAGACCCTCAGGCTTGAGGAGGTTGTTGCAGCTCTTCCTTTGACCCATCAAGAAGTAAGGGACAACTGGGTGACTAGAAGCGGAGTTAAGGGTTTCTTGGCCAAGTTTCTGATTGGTAAAGCTAACAGTTTCTGGAATGACTTGGACTTTAGGGCATATGAAGACATCTTGGCTCTCTTAATCTATGGGCTAGTCTTGTTTCCTAATCCTGACAACTTCATCAACGTCACTGCCATAAGGATCTTTATGTCTCAGAACCCTGTACCCACTCTCTTGGGTGACATCCTGCAACAACTTTATGCTCGTACTGCCCGAAGACGAGGAACTCTGTGGTGTTGTATCCCTTTGTTGGTGAGGTGGTTTATTTCGCACCTCCCTAAGTTCGTACTGAAGAACCAAGAAGGAAGAGGTTGGGCTCATAGGTTAATGTCTCTCACTGATAAAGACATCATTTGGACTTTCAGAGGTTTGGATGAGATAGCCGTTATTGATCGTTGCGGAGAATACCCTAATGTTCCTTTGATTGGTACTCAAGGAGGAATCTCTTATAATCCATGTCTAGCTCTCCGTCAGTTTGGAAGGGCCAGAAGAGCAGGGCCTCATGAGATGTTGGTGCCTCACATCAGTTTTGAGTTTCAGGTGGATAGTGATGAGCTGCGTCGTAGGTTCATCAAGGCTTGGGACAGAGTTCATAAAGCTGATCCACAAGAGTTGGGGCCAAATACTTCTCTACCTATGGAAGCCTACTACAAATGGGTCCGCATCCGTGCTCAGAAGTTAGGTATGCCATACGAAGCTGTCAGACCCGTCGTTCTTGAGTATCCTGACAAAGATGGGGCTCCTCCAACTGTCCTCCCTCCTCAGATACCTACTGATTATGAGACATTAAAGAGGTCTTGGTCGCAACTGCGAGAAGAGCGGGATTCTTACCGGGAAAAGTTCAACGAGCAGGAATTGAAGATCCAGAAGCTGACAAAACAGTTGGAGAATGAGCGAGCTCTGAATGACTACATCCGTACTGAGAAGAGGAGACCATGGGATCAATAAGGAGCTCTGGATGTTCTTTTACAGTTTTATTTCCCTTTTCAGTATTTCCCTTTTATGTAACGCCTAAGGGCAATCTGTTGAACAATTTAAGTTTCAAAGTTGAATCTAATGAAGTGTGTTCCTTTTTGTTTACAAAGTTGATTCCCGATTGTCTTTGAAAACATAAATCATACGCATTCCATTCATCATGTGCATAGCAGGAATTCTTCTTTTCAGGTTGCTTACTGTTCTTCGTTGTTCATTTCAGCATCATGAACCCGGACTCATCATCAACCGAGATGTCTATCAAGGCCCTTCAGGCGCAGAACACGCAATTTCAGGAGCTGATCATGGGTTTGGCTCAAGGCTAAGAAGAGCTGAAGGCTTTACTCCTGAAGAAGGAGAAGAAGAAGAAGAAGAGAATTGTTCTTTTCAACACGGGCCGAAGGTTTGGCAACACTCTACAGAATGAGGAAGCTGGTTCTTCTGTAGGCAAGAGCAGTCCCCAAGGGGGAAAAGGTCCTAGTCCGGTAGTCTCTGACAACGAGACTGACTTCAATGAGGAACAGTATCCTCCTGCTGAAGACCGGTATAAGCAGTTGGAAGACAGACTGAACGCCATGGAGATCCAACAAGTGCATGGGCTGGATTTCGGAGATTTGGGCTTATCTACTAGTGTGATCATTCCTCACAAGTTTAAGGCACCATCTTTCACCAAGTATGACGGGGCGTCTTGCCCCAAACTACACCTCAGATCTTATGTGCGGAAGATTCAACCGTACACAGTGGACAAGAACTTGTGGATCCACTTATTCCAGGAGAGTCTTTCAGGGACTCATCTCGAATGGTTCTATCAGCTAGATGGGACCAAAGTTCATAACTGGGAGGAGTTGGCTACTGCTTTTTACAAGCAGTATCAATATAATGCTGACCTTGCTCCTACACGTACCCAACTCCAGGGTATGTCGCTAGGATCAAGCGAAGGTTTTAAAGAGTATGCACAGAAGTGGAGGGATCTGGCTGGCAGGGTGCAGCCTCCGTTGACTGACCGTAAGCTGGTAGATATGTTCTTGGGGACCCTCTCCGGGCCATTCTTCAATCATCTTATCTGTAATTCGTCTGCAGGGTTCACTGATCTTATTCTGACTGGGGAGAGGATAGAGGCTGGAATGAAGTCCGGTAAAATTCAGAAGGGTGCATCTTCAAGTTCTGAGAAGAAACCCTTTAAAAAGGAGGCCAGTGTTGTGTATGGGCCTAGGAGGCAAGAGAAACCAGAATGCCGCCAATCTGTCAACGCGGTGATGATTGCCAAGCCTGCTGCCGCTCCTCGGCAAACCAATCCACAAAGGGCTGAAAGACCTAGAAGAGAGTTTACCCGGCTGAGTATGACCTTGTCGCAAATCTTGCCGCAGTTGCTATCCACCAACTTGGTGACTGTCAGAGAGGCCCCGAAGGTTGTGAATACTGCCTCTCCCAAGTATAATCCAAATGCCTGCTGTGCTTATCACTCCGATAGCCCGGGGCATTCTACTGATGACTGTTGGGCCCTGAGGAATAAGGTGCAAGACCTTATTGATGCGAAGGAGATACAATTTGAGGCGCCTGAGAGGCCAAATGTGGTGACTGCTCCTATGCCCCAGCATGGAGTGAATGTCGTTGATGAAGATGTGTATGCCGTCTCTGTGAATGATGTAGCTACTCCCCTGATGACTGTTAAGAGGAACCTACTGCTGGCCGGTTTATTTCCGGGTTGTAGCGAAGGTTTCCTTTTGTGTGCTGTTTCCCTTTCTGGTTGTCCTTTGCTGAAGTTAGGCATCCAAAGCCTGATGGACAGCAAAGAGATTCTGTTCAAGAAGACCGTTGTTCCGTTTGTTCCGGTGGAAGAAGTATCTGTTGTTACCATTTTCAATAATCCGATCAAGGCTCTCCCGAGGAAGCCGATTAAAATCATGACTGTCGCACCCATTGTGATTACTGTTCCGGGGCCTCTCCCCTATGAATCTGATAAGGCTGTCCCATGGCACTATGGGGCAGATGTATATGTACATGGTATAAAGCAAGAGTTCAAAACTGGCACCAGCATCAGCAATATCACCGGTCCAGCCAAAGTTACCCGCAGTGGCAAGCTCTTCTCGCCTGATATTGCGCCACCAGCTATTCGAAGACCTCTCATTATAACACCTGCAAGTGCACCTGTTCCCATTTCTGATCAAGTTGTTTCCCCTGCTGCCGAGTCATCTAATGCTCGGGGCAAAGGGATTGAAGATGAGCCTGCCCCGATGGAGGCACCAAAATCTGTGAATGCTGAGGCCTCCCAACAAGAGATGGAGGAAATTCTGAAGATAATCAAGAAGAGCGATTTTAATGTTGTTGAACAGCTGGGGCATACCCCCTCCAAGATCTCTATGCTCTCCTTGCTGCTATGCTCAGAGGCCCATGCTAAGGCCCTGATTTCATTTCTAAAGACGGCCCATGTGCCACAGGAGACATCTGCAGTCCAGTTTACTGATTGCATGGCCAATTTGACAGCCGACAATGGTTTGGGTTTCTCGGATGCTGACCTTACTGCTAAGGGAAAGAACCACAATGATGCCCTGCATGTCTCTATTGAATGTAGGGGCACTACTCTTGCGCACGTGTTGGTGGACACTGGTTCTTCCCTGAATGTGTTACCCAAGAAGGCCTTAGACCGTTTGGATTGTGAGGGCCTGGAGCTGAAACCTAGCAACATCATTGTCAGAGCCTTTGACGGTTCTAAGAGGATGGTTCATGGAGAGGTAGACATTCCTATTCGTGTGGGTTCTCAAGTATTCGACTCAACTTTCTATGTGATGGATATCCGTCCATCTTATTCTTGTTTACTGGGTCGACCTTGGATTCACAAAGCTGGGGCAGTGACCTCTACCCTACACCAGAAGCTCAAGTACCCCGTCAGAGGGAAGATTGTCACTGTGCAGGGAGAGGAGGAGTATATGGTTAGTCACTTGAATTCCTTCCGATATATTGAGATGGACGGGGAGTTTATTAAAACCCCCTTTCAGCATTTTGAAGAGGTACCTCCAACATTGGCAGCAGCAGAAGCAGTGGTTGAAGAGGACTTTCCATTGAAGATGGCTTCCTTGAAGGACGCCCGGGCTGTAATCAAGAAAGGTGAATGTGCTAACTGGGGCAGGCTCCCTGATTTTACACCTAAAACTGACAAGTTTGGACTGGGTTTTACTGCAGAGGCTCAGAAGGTTGTGCGCAAAGCTAGAACCAGAAGACCTCCTATGCTCATCACCAATCCAGGAGTGAATGCCATTGGGGATGAAGATGAAGTAGAAGAGTTAGAGTTTGATAGCTGGATTTACCCGACGACTGATGGTGAATTGACCAATTGGACTGCTAAAGATCATACTCCTGTTACTTTTGTTACGCAGTAATAAACTCTTTTGTTTTTGTTATTTGTAATAAACAATGAATTAAAACTCTATGGCCCGGTGTCTTACCCGGGGCACCGTGGCTTCATTTGTGAGGGCATATTAATTGTCATTTCATATATCATGAATAAAGACCTTGGACGTTTCCTCGCATTTCAAATCTTATGCTCCTTTTCTTTCTTTCTTTTCTTTATATATTGCAAAACAGCTGTATTTACACACACTCACTCATACAGGTTTCAATCCACTCTGGATCTCACTGGTAACGACTCTGCTACTGCCAGTTATGACTTCGAAAATCCGATCAACTTAGCCGAAGACGAAGGTGAAGATGATTGTGAAGTGCCTGGCGAGCTTGCAAGACTGTTACTCCAGGAAGAGAGGGCAATTCAACCACATGAAGAGCCAGTGGAAACAATAAATCTGGGTATTGAGACAGATAGAAAGGAAGTCAAGATTGGTGCCAACCTAGAGCTCAGCGTGAAGCAACGGTTGACTCAGATGCTGCATGACTACATGGAAATCTTTGCCTGGTCCTACGAAGACATGCTCGGGTTGGATACCGACATTGTGGTCCATCATCTTCCTACCAAGGAAGACTGTCCTCCGGTTAAGCAAAAGGTCCGCCGTATGCGTCCAGAGATGTCTGAGAAGATCAAAGCCGAGGTTATGAAACAGTTTGATGCCGAGTTCCTTGCAGTGACTTCTTATCCTCAGTGGGTTTCTAATGTGGTGCCGGTACCAAAGAAAGACGGTAAGGTCAGAATGTGTGTCGACTACAGGGATCTGAACAGGGCCAGCCCCAAGGATGACTTCCCTCTACCTCACATTGATGTCCTTATTGACAATACGGCTCAGCACAAGGTGTTCTCTTTCATGGATGGTTTTTCAGGTTATAATCAGATCAAGATGGCTCCTGAAGACATGGAAAAGACTACCTTTGTTACTCAGTGGGGCACCTTCTGCTACAAGGTCATGCCTTTTGGACTGAAAAATGCTAGGGCAACCTACCAACGTGCCATGGTTGCTTTATTTCATGACATGATCCATCATGAGATAGAAGTGTATGTTGACGACATGATCGCAAGGTCCCAAACTGAGGAAGAACACCTTGATCATCTGCAGAAATTGTTTGACCGTCTGAAGTTGTACAAGTTGAGGTTGAACCCGAACAAGTGCACCTTCGGGGTAAGATCTGGAAAGTTGCTAGGCTTCGTTGTAAGTGATAAGGGTATTCAAGTGGACCCTGCCAAGGTTAAAGCCATTCAAGAGATGCCAGTTCCTAAGACAGAGAAAGAAGTCAGAGGCTTTTTAGGACGCCTGAATTACATTGCTCGATTCATCTCACACCTAACTGCCACCTGTGAACCAATCTTCAAGCTACTGAAGAAAGATCAGGTAGTACGTTGGAATGATGAATGTCAGGACGCCTTTGACAGGATCAAAGAGTATCTCCAAGAACCACCCATCCTTATGCCACCGGTTGAAGGGAGACCTCTGATACTATACCTAACAGTACTTGATAACTCAATGGGGTGTGTCCTGGGGCAGCATAACGAGTCTGGCCGAAAAGAGCATGCCATTTATTACCTTAGCAAAAAGTTTACCGACTGTGAGACCCGATACTCACTGCTTGAGAAAACTTGCTGCGCTTTGGTATGGGCTGCTTGCCGGCTGAGACAGTATATGCTGACTCACACTACCTTGTTGATCTCAAAGATGGATCCTATAAAGTACATATTTGAAAAGCCTGCTCTGTCTGGGAGAATAGCAAGATGGCAAATGATCTTGACAGAATACGACATCCAGTATACGACCCAGAAAGCCATCAAAGGAAGTGTATTGGCAGACCACTTGGCACATCAGGCAGTAGACGACTATCAGTCAATGAACTTCGAATTTCCTGACGAGAGTATCATGATAGTGACTGATTGTGAAGTACCTGGACCGGATGAAGGACCTGAGGAAGGATCCCGATGGTCTATGCACTTTGACGGAGCCTCCAACGCTTTGGGTAACAGCATCGGCGCTGTGATCATATCCCCTCAAGGCACTCATACTCCACTCACTGCCCGGCTATGCTTCAACTGCACCAACAACATGGCGGAGTATGAGGCATGCATCATGGGTCTTCAAGCTGCGATCGATCTAAGGATCAAGTATCTGAGTGTCTTCGGAGATTCCGCTCTCGTGATCAATCAGATCAAAGGAGAGTGGGATACGAAACATCTGAATCTTATTCCTTACAAAGAATGTGTGTTGACCTTGATCCCCCACTTCACAGAGATAACCTTTGAACACTTTCCGAGAGAGGAGAATCAGCTGGCGGACGCGTTAGCTACGATGTCTTCTATGTTCAAAGTCAAATGGGACAATGAGGCTCCCCGAATCATCATCTGGAAACTGGACGAACCGGCATACTGTTGTGATCTTGAGACTGAATTGGTGACTGAGAAGCCTTGGTACCATGAGGTGAAGAGATATTTGGAAGCTCAGGAATACCCTGAAGGTGCATCTGTCAACGATAAGAAATTTCTGAGAAGGTTCGCAGCGAAGTTCTTCCTTAGCAACGGCATTCTGTACAAGCGAAACCATGATTCGACCTTACTGCGTTGTGTGGATAAGACTGAAGCAGAAAGGATCATGGCGGAGCTGCATGAAGGTACCTTCGGAACACATTCCAGTGGACACACTATGGCAAAGAAGATCCTTCGGGCAGGGTATTTCTGGTCCACCATGGAAGCCGACTGTTACCAACACTCTCGGACATGCCATAAATGCCAGATATATGCAGACAGGGTGCACGTTCCTCCAGTTCCTCTGAATGTCTTGACAGCACCTTGGCCGTTCGCAATCTGGGGCATAGATATGATCGGTGAGATTAAACCTAAAGCATCCAACGGGCATCGCTTCATCCTGGTAGCGATTGATTACTTCATGAAGAGGGTTGAAGCAGCTTCCTACGCTACAGTAACCAAGAACGTTGTGGCACGGTTCATTCGGCACAACCTGATCTGTCGATACGGCATCCCTGAAAGGATCATTACAGACAACGGTACCAATCTCAATAACAAGATGATCACTGAGCTCTGCGAGCAATTCAAGATACAGCACCACAACTCTTCTCCTTACCGGCCGAAGATGAATGGGGCTGTAGAAGCAGCAAATAAAAATATCAAGAAAATTATGCAGAAGATGACAGTGACTTATAAAGATTGGCACGAGATGTTACCGTTTGCTCTACATGGGTACCGTACCTCAGCAAGGACGTCAACCGGGGAAACTCCCTTCTCCTTGGTCTACGGTATGGAGGCAGTCTTACCAATCGAAGTGCAAATACCCTCTCTCTGGATAATGAAGGATGCAGATCTGAGCGAAGATGATTGGATCCAGACACGACTTAATCAATTAAACCTGATTGACGAAAAGAGACTTGCTGCTATTTGTCATGGTCAGACGTACCAAAAACGGATGATCAGGGCATTCAAAAAAAAGGTCAGACCACAAGAATATCAAGTTGGGGATCTGGTAATCAAGCGCATCATCCTTCCTCAGAGTGATCCAAGGGGCAAATGGACCCCTACATACGAAGGGCCATTCGTGGTTAAACATGTGTTCTCGGGAGGAGCCATGATCCTAACCAACATGGATGGTGACGACCTTCCTCACCCCACCAATGCAGACATAGTAAAAAGATACTACGCATGAAAAAGACCCGCTAGGTTGACATACCTAGGCAAAAATTAGGGCTTCCCGGCGAACCAAAAGGGTTCGGGAAAAATAAGGGATGAAATGAAAAAAATCTGTACACCCGGCAAGTCGAAAACCTGAAAAGGCGGCTTGGGCAAAAAATGGGTATCCCGGTGGACTGAAAACCCGAAAGGGCGGTCCAGGCAAAAGTTAGGGATAAAGCGTAATACTATGTCTCATTGGATCACTCTGCATCCAGAATCCGGTATCTACATCAAGTTCAGACGGCATTGATCAATCAGCTTCATCTTCGGTTAGGTCATCAAGTGATGAGACGCTCAAAGATATAAAGGCGATAGCAGAGTTGGAACCCAGTGGGATTATTCTTTTCACACAGCTGTTTTATTTTTCCTTTGTACAAATTGTATAAACTCTTTTGTTCGGAGGCGTTCTCTTACTAGGACGTCAGCCTCTTGTACATAAACGCCTATTTATAGGAAAATTCAAAAATCAATACAAATACACTTTTCAGCTAAAATTGCCAATTGTTTTTCCTTTGCTGTTTTGTTTTGCGAAGAACGTCCAAGGTTCAATTCGTGATATATACATTTGACACTAATTGCTAACTCATAGATATTTGCATATGAAACAAAGGATTAATTACAGGTAACATTAGAAACAGGGGAAATAATGAGTTGTCTAAGCGATCTAATTGTTCTATCCACCAAGGTATCAAGGTAGGTTCAGCTGAAAAACATAACCGCTATATCTTATTTCCCCAGAGAGTGAGCCAGCAAGTCAGTGCACTCTCCCCAAGCAAAGCTATTATCAGCCTTAAGGAAGTTGGGTACCCCCGCAGATCTCAACATTCCCCAGCACGATATATAGATATTCTTAAACAAGCATCCCCGGCAGTCTTGACCTAAAGATTGTTCCCCGGCGGTATGTCAAACATTCAATGGAGTCACTTCCCCAATATAGCTCAAAATTTCCCCAAGAGAGTCCAATCAAGATTTCCCCAGGAAAGTTTGAATCATCTCCCCAGCAAGAAGCTTATCCCCAGTAGATTCTGGAAGCTTCTCCCCCGCAGAGCACGAACGCGTCTCCCGGCTTTATTCAAAGGTTATTTCCCTACCAGGATATAACTGGGTTATTCTCAGCCAAAAGCCACGGAAAGATCGTCCTCAGCAAAGTCTTCTTATCCCCAGCGGAGTCTATTAACACTTCCAACATAACAATGGTATCCCCAGCGGAGTTATCATCATCCCAGCAAAATATCTCTCTCCCCGCAGAGCATTTTTCCAGCAAAGTCGCTAGAGTAATTTTCTCCCCGTAGAGTGTTCTATTCGCCAAGTTTATTCCCCAACGGAGTTATCTTCTCCTACCGGTATTCTTGCAACCATCACTCCCCAGTGGAAACAGAAGCTCTACATCAGCCCAGGATTTAACTTCCCGGCACCCGTCAAGGATTTACTTTCCTAGACAAAAACATACGTTCATAAACATCACATTTCCATACATTATAGCATGCATATACGCATCATATCTTACAAATCTCATTTATGTTGAGAACATCATTGCTTGATCCATAACATGCATTGCATATGACTGACCTTCACCTTTCAGGAAAGATCCAGTTCTCAGCTATGTCCAATACTTTAGCCTGGTTCAGTTAAATCGACCCTAAGATTTTCCTGATTCTTCTCCAGTCAAAGGCCTTCTCTGGTTCAGTCAGATCGACCCTAAGATCTCCCTGATTCTTATCCAGTTGAAGATATTCCAAGACCTTGCCCGGTTCAGTTAAATCGACCCTAAGATTTTCCTGATTCTTATCCAGTCAAAGGCCTTCTCTGGTTCAGTCAGATCGACCCTAAGATCTCCCTGATTCTTATCCAGTTGAAGATTCCAAGACCTTGCCCGGTTCAGTTAAATCGACCCTAAGATTTTCCTGATTCTTATCCAGTCAAAGGCCTTCTCTGGTTCAGTCAGATCGACCCTAAGATCTCCCTGATTCTTATCCAGTTGAAGATTCCAAGACCTAGCCTGGTTCAGTTAAATCGACCCTAAGATTTTCCTGATTCTTACCCAGTCAAAGGCCTTCTCTGGTTCAGTCAGATCGACCCTAAGATCTCCCTGATTCTTATCCAGTTGAAGATTCCAAGACCTAGCCTGGTTCAGTTAAATCGACCCTAAGATTTTCCTGATTCTTATCCAGTCAAAGGCCTTCTCTGGTTCAGTCAGATCGACCCTAAGATCTCCCTGATTCTTATCCAGTTGAAGATATTCCAAGACCTTGCCCGGTTCAGTTAAATCGACCCTAAGATTTTCCTGATTCTTATCCAGTCAAAGGCCTTCTCTGGTTCAGTCAGATCGACCCTAAGATCTCCCTAATTCTTATCCCAGTAGAAGACATCCAAGGTTCTCTCAGCGTTCCTGTTGAGGTAGTAATCACCCAAGGTTCTCTCAGCGTTCCTGTTGAGGTAGTAATCGCCCCAAGATTCTCTCAGCGTTCCTGTCGAGGTAGTAATCGCCCAAGATTCTCCCATTGTTACTGTTGAGGTAGTAATCGCCCCAGATTCTCTCATCGTTACTGTTGAGGTAGTAATCGCCCAAGGTTCTCTCATCATCCCGTTGAGGTAGTAACCATCCCTGGTTCATTCATCACCGTTTGAAGCTCCAGACCTGATTCTTGTAACCAACCAGGGTGCGTCTATATGAAGAGTTTGAAGACCAGCTCCTGTAACAGGCAAGGTAATAATTTTCTTTTTCAGGTACGCAAGTTCTCGCTAAGGAATCTCTTACGCGATCGACACCCAGATGGCATCTATAAGCCCATCCACCTTCCATCACCTCTCAGCATGGAATCTATAAGCCCATCATCCTATCCATCAATCTCCAAATGGCATCTATAAGCCCATTCCCACCATCACACTACTATGTGAGCGCAAATTTCTGGGCACTCTAGTGTCCAATCATCTTCCACCCTCGGATTACGAAAGGCACGCCAGCCAATCTACATCCTCAGGTCTAAGAAGATTGAACAGGGGAAACTGTTGTACCCCAAAATTTGCCCTCCCATATTCTTCAAGATTTGCAAAGAGCATGCTTCAAAATCTCCCAAGGGTTGCACAGTTCAATGGCCTCCTAACAGTCAAAAATTAGGGTTTTGGTTCTGGCAGAGAAATTGAAGTTTCCAAGGGTCCAAACAAGTCCTATATGCCTACAAACATGGTCAAGCATCCATATGCTAAGTTTCAAGACTCACGGCACAAAATTGCACAGTCAAAAACCCTAATTGCTCAGCAGTCAACTGCAGGGGCAAAATGGTCATTTGACAGTCAAAAGTCAAATTTTTGGTCAACATCTTATTTTGAAGCCACAAACATCATTTGATCAATTCTTGATCATGATTTTCAAAGCATGGCTCAAAAAGTCTCAAGATGCAAAAGTTTCCATATTTGGACAGTTGAAAAAGTCAACTGCAAATTGACCAAGGCATAACTTCCACATGGTTTATCAGAAAAATTCCATACAAAGCTCATTTTGAAGAGAATGACATTTCCTACAACTCATCTTCACACTTCAAGTCCAAGAAATGCTCTCAAAAAAAGTTATCAATCTCAACATTATAGGTCATTTTCAAAAGTCAACAAAAAGGCACTTTAAGTCAAAGACCATAACTTGATATTGGTAAATCAAAATGACATGGGACCAAAAGCATTGTTTAGATGACTTCAAGACCTTTCCAAAATGTCAAAGAACATGATCAAAGCTTAAAAATTGAGCAAGATATGCCTTGTGGAAGTTGGGAAATTTTTGGGATTTTTGAAAAGTCAACTTTGCTTCAAATGCCTCAAAATTGCTAATGGGCCTTAATTTCTCCCAAGAATCATCATCCAAAAGCTATGCACGGCCCATTGGCCCAAAGGGGAGTTATTTTCTTATTTTTAATTTATTAATTGAATTTTTAAATCTATTAATTCATTTAATTCAAATTAAATATGAAAAAATACTCAATGCCACCTTTCAAATCTTTTTATGCAGCATTTCTACTCATCATAACTTCAAGATTTCGTGCATCACTAAAAAGGCAAGAATTGGCAATGATTGGCATCAAAAAGGAAGGAAAAAGATTGAAAAAGATTCATGAAAAATCAAATATTGAAACATTGATTGCAAAGGTTTTTGGACTTGTTTTGTAAACCTAAATCATTCCTCATATAAGCCAGAACACAACCCTAATCACAAGAACCTAGAAGCTGCGCTCAGAATCAAAAAGAAACTTTGCATTTTTCACCAAAAATTTCAAATCTGATTTCATAGCTAGAGTGCATTTCAAGGCAAAAGAACCATTCCAAAGGTTTGCTGGGATAACTAGGAAGCTTTCTCAATCAAAATCACATCCCCACACGCAGAGAAACGGTAGCACGAAGTCGTCCTGTTCATGAACATTTGCATATTCGTATTTTGATTTGCACGCGTTTTTCATACATTCTAATGATTGTTTTACATTAATATGGACTCACTGAAACTTATGGTACCATTGAATTGAACTAATATTGCTTGTATAGAAAACTGCCATGGCTATTTTTTAGGGTTTCAGGAACCATGAATTGGGGTTTTACGCTTGAGGAAAAATTGGCCAACCTAAATAGCACCATTGAAATCAGAAGCTCATGACGAACAGAACCATACCCTCGCGCCTTTTTTATGTTGATTATGCAGCTATTCGCTATTTTCATGTTTTCAGTTTGTGGGGGTTTAAAACCCCCGCTATTTAAATGCTTTTTGTTTCAGAATAATGGAAGAAGATGATGCGTGGAGGGACATGAATGGTGCGTTCAAATAATTGGCGCGAGTTTTCGTTTGTCCCAGAATATTGGCACTTTTCAAATATAATAATTGCATTCCATTATGCTTATGAATGAACGCGCTGGCACAGTTGGTGGAGAGTAATGTTTGCAAGCATTGGGACCTGGGTTCGATTCCCAGGTCCCCCTATATATTTCATGCTTTTTCAATTAACATGCTTCTGTGCAGCGTACCATCCAAGGACTATTATGCAACCTCGCTTCTCAACTTGCCACATGGCTTCAAAGACCAATCTAATGGCCAGATCACGCAGATCACCATACCCACTAGTCAACCATGCACACGTGAACGCTGAAAGTCAAACAGGCCAAGCTTCTATTGGGCCAAATTACTGCAGATCAACCTCCTCAATTTGGGTCAACACCCCCAATGTTTGCATATTCTTTTAATTTCTTTTCTTCTCTTTTCTTTTTTTATTTTATTCTTTTGACCACTTTTATTTAATTATTTTCAAATAGTTTTCATAAGACACAAAAAATCAGAAAAGTCAAAATAAAAATATGTTTTTAATATTTAATTCATAAATAGTTTTGTAAATAAATCTTGTTAACTAATTTAGTTTTAATTTTAGGTTTAATTTTAATGTTTTTTTTAATAAACTAAAAAATGTAGAAATTAGGGTTTTAATACTTTTATTCTTTTTTCCTTTTTTTTACCATTATTAAGTATTAATTAGTTTTGTAAATAAATATGTCATTTAAATAATTAGGGTTAAATTAGATTACAACTTAAACATTTTTTTTAATAAATTAAAAATGATTTAGAACTAGGGTTTTAATTAACTTTTAATTCCAATTAATTTTCTCATTAAATTCCATAAATACAAAAACTCCAAAAATAAGTTCTTTATTTTATTTAATTTAATTAACTTACGATTTCGATTTAATTTCTTTAAAAGGGTCTAACGCCCTCGCATTCTCGATTTTATTTCTTTTCGCACATTTACTTTTATTTCCTTTTTTAAATTTCATGTAATTGCCCCAAAGCTTTGTAATAGATAATTAGGATATTTACTTTTCGCATTTTATTTATTTCAAATCGGGTCTTGGTTTAATTTGGCGATGTAGACCCGCGCCTTTGTAATAGCGTAGGACTTTTAATTCCGCACCTTTTAATTGCTAATAATCACATGAAATAATGTATGCCAAAAATAAAATCAAAGCGTAGATCACCAATGCATGACAAGACAAACATAACTGAACATGACACACAGATTCACACACCACTCCTAGGGTACGCCTCACTGTTGCCTTGCCCCTCGAAACGTGGTCGTCGAGTAGAGGATGTTTTAGCAAGTCCTCGTGTCCATGAACATGGCATGGGGGTAGCTTCTAAGGTGTCTTCCTATTGCTCTGGTGACCACAATGTCCCGAACCCTCGAATTGACCCGAACACCTCCAACGGTGGTGCTACCTACCTCTCAATGGTGGGATGGCACTACTTTAAGGACATTTACACAGACTAATTCCTTAGGGTAGGTAGATGACTCGTAGATACTTGCTCTGAATTCAAAACAAATCAAAAACTTCTTTTCACACCGACACTTTGCAAAAAGCTTTCAAAAACAACTTTTCAAACACTCTTGAGGACTGATACAAGAGTCGAACTGAAATTTTAAAAACGAAACTTTTTCAAACCCACTCACCTTGAAAAGCAAACAAACATTTTGAAAACACAAATGAGCAAGTATCTAAGAGCCCGTGGATAACCACGGATAGAAAGGGTGCTAACACCTTCCCTTTCTATAAATCTACCTCCCGAACCGAGAACTAATCTCAATAAGGAATTTTTCTGTGCTTTTGTCCTTTCCATGTTGGAGAAAATAAAAGACGGTGGCGACTCTTGCTTCTGCGACATTTCGCGAACCAGCGTTAAACAGTCAGTTCCAGATCCACCGATCACACCACCACTCCATTTTGTTGAGGAGTACGTGGAGCGTAAAAATTATGAACAATACCGTATTTTTCATAAAATTTATCAAAGAGATCATTCTCAAATTCACCACCGCGATCGCTTCGAATAGTAACTATGCTAATGTTCAATTTGTTTTGAGAAAACTTGGAAAAAATTTCAAAATCCGGAAACGTGTCACTTTTATTTGCCAAGAAAATTATCCAACAAAATCTTGAGTAGTCATCTACAATAACGAATCCATAGTAGTTACCACCTAGACTTTTAATTCTAGATGGTCCAAAAAGATCCATATGAAGAAGTTCGAGAGGTCTCGTTGTAGAAACAATGTTTTTATATTTAAACGAGATTCTAGTTTGCTTCCCCATTTGGAAAGCATCACATAAGTGATCCTTGGAAAATTTTAGTTTTGGTAAACCGACTACTAAATCTTTTGAGACAACTTTATTTAACAAATCAAAATTCAAGTGAGCTAGACGTCTATGCCACAACCATGAATCCTCATTTAAAGTGATAAGTCATTTAGTTCCGGTTAGAGATACATTATTCAAGTCAAGCATATACACATTGTTTACACTCAAGCCTTTGAACACACCATCTTTCTTATCATTGTGTTCAATTATACAATATTCTTTTGAAAACGATACATTGTATCCTTTGTCGCATAATTGACTAATGCTAATAAGATTATGTTTAATACCATCAACTAATAGGACATCAGAGATAGTAGTAGAAGAGGGATTACCTACACTACCGTTACTGAGTATTGATATCTTGTTATTGTCTCCATAGGTAACAAATCCTTTCTTTTTCGCCACAAAGTAAAAAAATAGGGAGATGTCGCTCGTCATATGTCTTGAGCACCCATTATCGAGAAACCATCTTTTCTCCGTAGTCTCAAGACATTCCACCTACAAGTTTAAACAAGGGAAGTAGGTACCAAATTTTTATTGGGTCCTTGTGTGTGAATGATACTTGAGTTGCATTTTGGCAACCATTTGAAAATGCTTTAAGGAACCAAAAATCTCCTAAATCGACATTTTCTAATGGTGTGTCCCCTTTTGCAACAATATAAACATGTTAGAGTTTTGGGCAAGTTGCTTTTGCTTGGAGGATCTTTTATTTCATAAGTGTATTTTTTATATGGATTTATCATACTACTTCTGAAATTTGACCTATCAATGCTAAAAGTAATTTTGGGTTGTAAAGTCTTGTCAAGTTTGGCTTTAAGAGTTTTTACTTCTTTTTTACAAATATAGCAAGTTTCACATCCAGCCCAATCATGCCAAGAAAGCTTATTATCTTTGCTATTAGTTTTGATTTTCTCTACCATGGATGCCTTGAGAGCTTCCAATTCTTTTTGGGATTTGGACACTTTATGCTTAAGGTATGAAATTTTTTCTTATTTAAGGCTAATCGATTAAAAGCTTCCTTAGCCGCATTTTGTAGAGTATCAAAAGCTCTTTGCAATTCTATGTGAAAGATTTTATCAATGTGATCATATTTAGAGTGACTTACATTTCTTTTCTTCTTTTGATGAGCCATGAGGCAAAGGTTGACTGCTTCTTCTTTGTCACTAGAGTCACTTTTGCTTGAGGCTTCACTACCACTATCCCAAGAAATGTATTCTATTTTAGCTTTGTTAGGTCTCTTTTGAAATTTGTCTTTTCCTTTGTCTTTCTTGAGCAACGGGTATTCCAGTTTGTAGTGGCTGGGTTTTCCACAGTTGAAACATGATCCTCTTGATTTAGATTTCTTGCCTTCATCTTGTCTTGAATGTTTTAATTGGTTTCTATAATTGATAAGATTTTTGTCCTAGTGTTGGACTTTATTCTTTCGGAGATATCTGTGATATTTTCTCATAAACAGTCCCATGTCTTCACTTGAGATTTCATCTTCATCACTAGAATCACTCACACAAGAGTTATTGGAGGAGGACTTTGAGCTTGAAGCCTTTAATGCGACAAACTTCTTTTCAATATCTTTTGGTTTTTCCTTCTTTTCCTTTTTCTCATGCTTATTGAGATTGATTGCTCATGCTCTTGAAGCTTTCAAAACAGTGTTGTTATGTCGAGTGTAGCTATATTATTTGCTTCCTTGATTGTTGTAACTTTAGGCTGCCATTCCCTATTAAGACATCTTAAAATTTTGTTAGTAGCAACAACATTGGGAGTAACATGACCAAGAGTGTTTAAGCAATTGATTATATGAGAAAATCTCTTTTGCATATCAGCAATGGTTTCACCATGCTTCATGTGAAAGAGATCAAACTCTTGAGTTAATGTATTGATTCTAGCAAGTTTAACATCATTTGTCTCTTCATGGGAAATTTGTAGAGCATCCCTCATTGCTTTAGCAGTCGGACAATGTGATACTCTAAAATATTCATCAACACCTAAAGAAGCAATAAGCATATTTCTACCTTTCCAATCATAGCTATACATTTCTCGTCTTCCTCATCCCATAGTGCTTCCGGTTTTGGTATGGTAATGTTATCCTCATTGGTCATGGTTATTTGCATAGGACCATCCTTGATAACTTTCCATATCTTTCTATTAACATATTTAATATGCACACGCATACAATCTTTCCAATAGCTATAGTTTTCACAGGTGAAAATAGGAGCTCTCATATAAGCCCCTTTTGGATCGTTCTCCAATTTCTACAAAGTAATATGTGAAGCACCAGGTAAATCGGTGCTCTGATACCACTTGTTAGACGATGTGATCGATCTAGAAGGGGGGTTGAATAGATCGTTTAAAATAATCTATACTTTTTAAAATTGTTTTCAGAAAAATATGCGAAAGCTTCCTGGAATCTCCAATCGTCTAAATGATCCTTTATTGAAAAGATCGGATATGCCTAACTGTATGGGATGTAATGACAAAATAAGAATCAATGCGTTTTACTCAATTGATCAATCACTTATACACCCTCAATGATTATTAATTACTAAAAATGAGTTGAATGAGATAAGGATAAGCACAATGAATAATTTGTGGATTAGTCAATTTGTCAAACACCTTGTGAGAAAAGCACCTTAGGTTTGGTTTTACTAAATTGTAGTGGTAAGTTTCCTTAGGTATCAATCAAAAGGATTGTTACCAATGTTTTGAAATAAACTCAACACACTACAATTTCAATAAATACATGTTTGACAAATTAATTTTAGCACAGTATAGTAATCAAGTATAGAGATAAAGAAAAAGCAAAAGAACACACGATTTGTTAAGGCCGTTCCCCTTGTCGTCCTCGCGTAGGGTACGTCTGCCCCGAATTCTAGAATCTAGAATTGAGATATTTGATATTAAGTTGTAAATGATACAATAGAAGAGATAGTTCACAATACAAACAAACCAATGTTGCTGATGTAACAATCTTCTTCCCTTTCCTTGGTTTGAGCAAAACCAAGTGCCAAATTATTCGAACAAACCTCCAGTTACCGCTACTTGATTAAGCAAACCCACCGTTTCTTAATCCTTTCACTCTGATGGTTTTGATTGCAAGCAACTTAACCCCAAATAAATCTTCACAATCCTCCGGTTACCGCTACTTGATTAAGCAAACCCACGTTTCTTAATCCTTTCACTCGGCTGAATTCAATGAAGCAAAGACTTGTGCGAAAACCGCCGCACCAATAGGAATCTTGGAGGAGAAAATACCAATGATTTTATTCAAGAACAACCCACAATTGCTCAACCCAAATCTGAATTGAATCCTTGATTTGAACGTTATCACCACAACAATTTTCTTGAATCAACAACCATGATTATGTGTAGATGCTGATTTTTGAGAAGAGAGGATGAAGATGATGAGCACTATGTGTATATTTCACTAGTTCTTGTTAACTTCAAATAATGATGCATAATGAATACACACACACACACACACGCACACACACACACACACACACACACACACACACACACACACACACACACACACATACACACACACACACACACACACACACACACATATATATATATATATATATATATATATATATGTTACCTAATAGCCAAGACCTACAAACATAGCAGAAAATCAGATGAGGCTAGCGAGCGGTCGACTCAACCAGAAGCAGGGGTCAATGCGACACAACCCACACCAGGAGAGAAAACTGTTTTAATGTGAAATGCGTCGACCGCTCCAGGACTTGCGTCGATGCAAACTTTTAATATTCTAGTTCCTAGGTTGAGTCGACCAGAAGGGTCGACGCGATACATCCATCAGTCAGAGAGAATTCCATTTTGAAGTGCAGTGCGTCGAATGCTTCAGGGCTTGCGTTTGTGATACGGTGGGAGAACTGACTTGTGGTTTGCGTTTGTATTTGCACTTGTTCGGTTTAGCAAGAGTCGCCACCGACTTTTTATTTTATCCTAAAGGAAAGGTTAAAAATCACAAGAAAAACCTTTGAGATGTTTTCGTGGGTTCGGGGGGTAGATTATAGAAAGGGGAGGTATTAGCACCCTTTCTATCCATGGTTATCCATGGGCTCTTAGTTACTTGTTTTTGATCACTTGTCTTTGATTTTCAATTGCTTGAGATGGTGGTGTGTGTTTGTTTTGAAAATGTTTTGAAAAAGATGCCTTGTCTAGGCAACCATTGTAACAATTCTTTACTCGAATGTTTTACAAAGGTGTTTGTCTTTTCGAAAAGATGTTTCAAAGTTTTTGAAAGTTGTTTTTGAAAGTTGTGTTGTGGAGTGTGGTTTTGAAAAGTAGGCAAGCGTGTTTTGCAAGTTTGATCAAGTAACTAAGAGTTGTCTACCCCTAAATTTACTCAAAGATTTTTCTCATGTTTTAACCCTTTTAACAGTTTTGTTCCACCATTGTATTTGGTGGACAATCTTGTGTTAGGATGTTAACGGGACAGGCGCGGGTCATCGTATGGACCATGAATGCAATGGTGCCAAGTGTCTTTGGCAATTTGCTTGAGGGACTATGATCATTTTATTTAGGCAACTTCGAAAGCGTCATCGAGGGACTATGATCATTTGATTTGTTTTTTTTTTGCCAAAGAAACTCAACATGCAAGCATGGCCCATTTTGGAAGGCAACAAGAGGGATTACCCTAGGAGGTGCAAGTGTGATTGGTGTATTGATTATCATGCATTTGTCTTGTATTAGGTTATCTAGCGGTTGATTTTGAATCTTCGCATACAAACCCTAATTACTATACAGTATATAGAAAGCGATAAATTGCGGGAATTTAAAGTCTAAGCTATTACAAATAAGTATCCGGGGATGGGGGTACAAATATTTACAAATGGGGATGAGACTTATCAGGATAGTAGTGTCCAAATATATTTACAACCAAATCGAATCGCAATCTCAATGTAAATGTAGCAATGTATAAGAATAAAAGACAAGCAAATGTATTGGTGTAAGTGCATATGATTATTTACAAGTAAAAAAATGTTTAACTTAATATATTATTAAGTATTTTATTTATCTTTGGATTTTTGTTGATTATGTACAAACAAAAGATTTAATAAAAGGAAAGAAAATGCCTAAGAAATTCTATTTTTATGGATTTTTGTTGATTGTGTATTTTAGTTAGTATTTTTATGTACAAGAGTTTTAATTAAAGAAAAGAAAAATATTTTAAGTTTAAGAAAATTATTTAACTCAAAGTTCTATTCTTATATATTTTAATTATACTAGCTAAAATAAAAAAGTAATTAAGAACATTTTATATAAAAGAGTTAATATATTGTTTTATCTACAAACAAAAATAAAATATATTAGTTTAAATTATACAAAGAAAAATAAAATGATAAGTAAAAAGATATTAGTTTATGTACAAAACAAAAAAAGAATGGGCTTTAGTGTTAGTAAGAGAGGCAGGCCCAAGCGAACAATTTTAAGCAAAAGGGGGGGGGGGGGGGGGGGGGGGTATGCACGCTGGAATTCTGATGGGCTTAGGCATTAGGATGGGGCAAGGCCCAGATGGGTTTTAACAATTGTTTTAGGGTTTCGTTTGTCTCATCTCAGAACTTAGGGTTACAGATTTACAGGCTTAGAGCGACGCTCATCTTCTTCTCCGTCCTCTTCACTTTCTCAAGCCATGGCCACTGAACGCTCGCCTGCTTGCCGGGCTACTAGGATGCTACTTCCATCTTCCCCTCCTCACAGTCGTTCAGTTAATGACGGAAAGAAGGTAACAAATTTTAGACGCTTTAGGGTTTTCAGATTTCCATCCTTGCATGTTTTTATTTGTTCTGATTCTTTGTGTGCTATTATTTGCTTCTTGTGAGGTGTGAAAAGAAAAAAAGGGAGAGATACTACCTTTGGAGAGGAGACGAGGAGTTTTGGAAGTGGACAGAAGGCGTCCTAGGGCGGCCAAGGCGAGGGAGCGCGATGCTGAGCTTGCTCTGTGGAAAACTGGTACTTTGTATTTCGTTTTTTGATGGTTTTGTGATGAACACTGAAAACCCTAGCCTTAATCGCTTCTTTTC
This sequence comes from Vicia faba, assembly GCA_948472305.1. Classification (NCBI taxonomy): domain Eukaryota; kingdom Viridiplantae; phylum Streptophyta; class Magnoliopsida; order Fabales; family Fabaceae; genus Vicia; species Vicia faba. Next base: position 1,020,357,286 of record OX451737.1, on the reverse strand, counting down.
CTCTTTTGAATGCTTGCTTGCTTGCTCAATGATGAACTCAGTTCTGAGAGCTTGGGACTTGTTTGACTCTGAGATGCCTGATATGCTTGATATGCTTGCCTCTGTATATTAATGATGTTGATTGCTGAGTTGCCTTAGGTACTAACCCTGTGATGAAATCATTCTGAGGGTCTAGTTGGTTTGAATGCTTTGATTTGATGAAGATGCTTATATGATTTGCTTCTGAAGATGCTTGTGTGCCTAAATTCTGAGTTGCCTTTGTTGGATATGGATGATGGTTATTGATATCTGGTCTTTAGGCTTGATGGACTTTGGAAGGCTTATCAGTATAGGCAGGCTTCTAGGTAGTTAGCAGGTTTTGAAAATGCACCAGTTTTTAGGTTTGTTCTTCAAGGGTTTTGAAGCATGTTGATGCAGGATGGCTTGTGTAGTTTGACAGGTTATGAGTTTATATGTTTGATATGCTGGTTTTTGAAAACTGAGTTTAGGTTTTGGAAGGCTTTGTATTTGAAGCAGGTTACAGTCTTGGCTTTTGTTTGTTACAGGCTTGCTTGAAGCAAGCTCTATGCAGGCAAGCAGCTTTGAAACTGTAACAGGTTTGTATGGCTTTTGACTGGTTTGTATGGTTAGGCTATGGCTTTGTATAGTTTTACACAGGTTTTTGGAAGGGCTGTAAGTTGGAAGGCATGATGTTTTTGTTTTGTGAACTGGTTTGATGCTTTGAAACAGGTTTGGCTTTGGCTTCAAGCAAGTTTGAGGCAGCTCTGTGTTATGTCACCGTTTTTTTTGGAGGATTTTGGCTTTTTGTTGTTTTTTGTTATGTTGTTCTGCCTTCTCTTTACTGTGTTCTGATATGTCTTGTTTTATATCTTTCCAGCTTGCCTCAATAAACTGTAAGCCCCTCTTCTTTTACTCTCTTTCTCTCTCTCTCTCAGAAAAGCATTTTTTATTGCTTATCTGTACTATTTCTGAAAAAGTCTTTGGCTTGGGAAATGATGAATTTGAAATAAGCTTGCATTGTTAGTTTTCCTCTGCATACTTTCCAGATTTCCTGCATATCTTTTGACAGCTTTTTGTACTTGTTGACAGCTTGATATCTTTTGATATCTTTGGACAATTTGGTTGACATTGGACTTGGTTTAGTTTCTTCAGTTTGCAATCAGTTCAGTTTGGACTTTGTGCATTGGTTTGGCATGTTTTGAAGTTATAGCTTTGTTGACATTTTGCACATGCTGTTTGTTCAATTTGCCTCTTTGTAACTTGAAATTATGCAGCCTTGTCCACTTTGTTTTATATGCTGCCTTGTACATTTTTACATGCTTGCAACATTATTTTCTATCCCTCTTTGTGAACCAAGAATTTCTTGTGATTTGCAGAGAGGGTGAATAAACTGATTCCGGCCAGTCACTTTTAATGATGATTTTTAAATTAACTGTCTGCCTTTGATTATTTCATCTGCATTTGACTTCTTTCTTTTCTTTTTGCAGGTAAAAATCAGTTGAGCACAGGGGAGCATCAGAAGACTTAGGATAATTAGGATACAGTTTTATTTCATTTTAATTATTTGTAATATTATTATTGTAAACAAAATGTAAATAAATTTACAGTGTTCCAATAATAATTTGTAACAAACAATTAAAGATGAATAAAAATCCTTCTTTGTCAGTTAATTCTTTTATCTCAGCTGTCTATTTAATTATTTAAGCTTTCTTGAATTAAAATAACTGGAAGTAAATCCAATTATTCTAACTTAGATAAAATAAATAATTAACAAACAATGTAGTCTTGCAATCAATAATAACCTGGCGTCCCAATTAAACATAAGCAATGCACAGTCAAATCCAACAAACATCCCTATTCCTTTGCCTTTACTGATTAAACCAAACACTGCAAATTCTCAATCAACAGCCTCAGCTCACATCCCAAAGTAAACTGAAAAGAATTGTAGAATTAATTATTTCTGAGAATGCGCGCACAAAACCCTGATTCTTGTTTTAATGTCAAAGAAGCGCCTGCCTGATCAAACCCTGAGCCAAACTCAATCAAACCCTAATAATCTGCTTGAACTGTTCCAGAGTCCATGAAAACCCTAATTTGGATAGACTGATAAGAAAAAGTCTGTTTGACTGATTCTTACGCCAATCTGAAAAAGTCAGGGAAAACCCGAAGCTGTGATTTCTTGTGGAAAAAATAGGAGGGAAAATTTTGGGGTACAACAGCGTTGATGCAAACTTTAAATGTTTTGATTTCCAGTTTGAGTCGACCGGAAGGGTCGACTTGACACATCCAGGGCTTGATTGAAGATGATGAGTCGACCACACATATCTTTGAGTCGACGCACAAATTGAATTTTCTCAAAAATACGTGTTTCTGGAGATATTCATTCCAATCATTCCATTGCAAGATTGTTCACAGGACCAACCCAAATAGAGAGAGATTAATAGTCGTTTTGACATCATTAAAATACTTATAGAGGGACTTTGCCCCTACATCTTAGGACATGATTCTTGAAGCTTTAGAAAGATGAGATCACAAGCTTTTACAATGTGCAAAGAATGGAATCAAATGGATGCTTGAGATGAAAATTATGATGAGTCAAAGTTGAGAAAAATAGGTTGACTTTTGTACTTAGAAAAATTCTAAGTTTTTTTCTTCAAAAATGACTTATAATGTCTTGTATACAAATATGGCCTTCCATTTGAAATTTTCTCTTGACCAAAAAATATGGCATGAAGTAGATCTCTTGAATGACATTTTGAGACTTGAACCATTTAAAATCTCCAAAAAATGAGAAAGTTATGACTTGTTGAAATTGGCACAAATTCATAAAATGACCTATAATCTTTTGTATCTTTAGGGCATCTTCCATTCATTTTCACACTTTTCACTTAAAATAAGGGTTTAAGTTCACGTCTTTAAGATCAATATGGAAAAAGAATGGGCTCAAGGTGATAAAAATTGACCAAGCTATGATATTTTGAAGTCATATATGGGAATTTGATGGTTTGTTTAGAGGACTTGTAATCTTTCTTCATCATTAGGTATCTTCCTCACAAAATTTCCTTAAAAATTTTGAAGTGATTTGTTGATATCCCTTTCAAGAGAAGGATGTATTTAGAATCACACAAAAGTACCAAAAGATGAGCAAGCTATACCCCTTTGAAGTTCAAAACCCTAACTCCTAGAGTAACAAAATGCCTTGGGAAACCTTTGCAATTTTGATCAACTTTCTTGCACAAATACTTTTTCATGTAAATAGAAGTTGTTGAGGATGATAATGAGAAGACATAGCAACCAAAACCACTTCCAAATCTTAAGAATTGAGGGAGATATGCACTTGCAATCAATGAAACCAAAGACTTGTCCAACTAGGTCAAACTTCTTCAATCAACCCCTGTACCTTTGAACTATTTTTGACAACTTGAGGCATGATTAATCATAATAGACTTTGTCATGATATTATTTCAAAATATCTTCAATAATGAAGCTTGAATCTCAATAAAGCTTTGTTGAAGAAGGCATAGAAATAAACTCATGAACCTGTGGATCAACTTGATGGAATGTATTGTGCTTTCACCTATGATACCAACAATTAGAGAAAATATTCATTGTAATTATTAGTTAAAAGTTAATCAATACAAAACATAGATGATCATAATATACAAGTCAATGTGCTTGGTGATTCCCCATGAGCAAAGCTAAAGATAAGGAGAAGAACCAAACCCTAGTGTGTGATCTTGTTGCATTGTGATGGTATGAGATGATAGATGAATCGTAGGGGAAAAAATTGGGGTACAACTGGATATTTAGTAGGAAAGCAATCCAGAAATTCTTTCTTTTCGACTATGCCAATGAGATCATCTTGTATACTCGAAGTGGTACATTCAGATGCATGTGGTCCATTCAAAGAACATATAATTGGTGGAAATTGATATTTTTTCCGTTTGACGATGACTTTAATCAACGTGATCAAACAGAAGGACAAAGTATTTGAAATCTTAAAGATATTCAAGATACTTGTCGAAAACCAGAGTGAGAAGAAGATCAAAGTTTTGCGAACAGATGGAGGTGGGAAATACACATCAAAGATGTTTGAAGATTTCTGTGCAGAACACGGTATTGATCACGAGGTAACTGCTCCTTATACACCTCGACATAATGGAATTGGTGAAAGAAGAAACAGAATCATATTAGATATGGAGAGATGCATGCTGAAGCAAAAGAATTTGCGAAAGTCTTTATGGGGAGAAGTTGTTTCGACTGCAGTTTATATTTTGAATAGGTGTCTTACCAAGATATTGAAGAACAAAGTTCCTGAAGAAGTATGGAGTGGAAAACGACCATCAGTGAGTCATTTAAAGGTGTTTGGATCTATGTATTACAAGCATGTTCCTGATGTAAGAAGAAGGAAGTTTGACGACAAGATTGAACCTATGATTCTGATAGGATATTATAAAACTGGGGCATACAGACTATTCAATCCAGTTAATGTGAAGATTGTGTTGAGTTGAGATAATGTGATTAATGAAAGTTCTGCCTGGGATTGGAATTCTAACAATTCAGTTAACAAGCCATTGATGAGTTCTGATGTCGATGAAGAAACTGAGGTCGAAGGAATTGTTGAGAATCTAATTGAAGTCGAAGAAGAAGGAGTTGCTGACATTCACGACAATGTCGAAGTCGAAGAGGTTGTGGCTGAAACAAGCCAAAGACCTCAAAGAAATAGAGTTCTTCCAACAAGACTTCATGATTATGAAGTGGTGGGTGATGATGAAGTTACACCAGATGGAGAATTAGTCCATTTTGCTTTACTTACAGGTGTTGAACAAATTAACTATAGGAAAGATTTGAAGACTAAACAGTGGAAATTAGTTATGGTCGAAGAGTTACAGGAAATTGAAAGAAATAACACATGGGAGTTAGTCGAATTGCCAGCACATACAAAAGTTATCGAAGTAAAGTGGGTATTCAAGTTGAAACATAATGTTGATGGCTCGACAGCAAGACATAAAGCAAGATTAGTCGCTCGAGGGTTTCTTCAAAGAGAAGGACTCGACTACTCTGAAGTATTTTCTCCAGTAGCAAGATTGGAGACTGTTCGACTAGTGGTAGCATTGGCATGCAATCAAGGCTGGTCGACATTTCATTTAGATGTGAAATCAGCATTTCTGAATGGTCTTTTAAACGAAGAGGTCTATGTAACACAACCTCCAGGGTTTGTGATTCAGAAGGAAGTGAGTAAAGTATATAAGTTGCACAAAGCGCTTAGTGGCCTCAAGCAGGCATCTAGGGCATGGAACAAGAAGATCGACTCATACTTAGTCGAATTGAGATTTGTCAAATGCAAATCTGAGTATGGTGTCTATGTTCAGGTATGAAATTTCAAATATTGAAGCAAGGTTTCACTTCTTGAGGGAAAAGGTAAATCGAGTTGAATTTGAAGTAAGTCATTGCTCGAGTGAAGCACAGCTAGCCGGCATTTTCACCAAATGATTGAAGATTGACAAATTCCCGAATTTGAGAAAGAAATTAGGAATAATTCAGATTGACTATTTTTGAGGATGTTCGACAACTTGGATTATGGGGGGTGTTGAAATATTAAATTAGATTTGTTAAAATATTAGATTAGATTAGATTTGATTAGATTTAATATTTAAATACAATCCAAATTGTGTAGACCTAAGCCCAATTAGAGTTGTATATAAATAATCATAGTCTGTATCATTATTTGTACAATTCAATAATATAAATCCTTATTTTCTTTATTATTCCCTCTTTCTCTCCTTACTAAAGTGCCTAATGCACTAACAAGATCCACTCGGGAACCGGTCCAGTGAAACCGAACTAATGGATCGATCGAAATGCTACTTGATTCGGAAATGAATAAGTTTTTATCCGATACCCGAAATAAGAATCGGACTATGTATCCAATAAATACTCGATCATGCTTAGTATATATTGTTATCTCGAGTCTACAATAAATTTTTCATTGTGAGTAACTTGTCTACTAGATTATCCGAGAACCGGTCCAGTTGAACCAGGCCAATAAATCGACCAAAATACAACTTGATTCGACTTCAATCTTAAAAAATTATTCATCATTGTTTTAGTCCAATCCTAAATTACCAGATTATAGTTTTATCCACTTATTAAAATGACTTATATCCAAACCGAACCGTGCCCAAAAAAACCTACCTCAGCATGCCTTATGCTTGAGTGAGATTATTATTTATTATATTATTTTTGTACCTTTTCAAAAAAAAAAATATACACACGATGCATGAGACTCAGGGATGCATGCCGCCGCTACCTCAACCAATTACCATTCTTTTTCCACTTGAGATCCACCAATAAGAGCTATCGAAATTAAAGAAAAATGAGAGAAAACACTTGCAGTAAACATGAACGTCTCTTTCATTTTTCTTCTTGAAAACACCCAAACATTCCAATTCTCTCTTTCTCATAGTCGTATGGCCACAAAAGAAAGAAGCTACAATACCATCAACCTCTTCCATTCTCCACTTAAATCACTTTTATAATCAATTCTCAAACATCTATTTAAGTTGAATTTTTTTTCAAAACATTTCTTTTAATAAATTTGAAATATATGATTGAACGTATTATATTTCAAATTTGTCGATTTTATTTCTAACAATTAAAAGATTTTTAGTATTAATTTTTTAATAAATTTTTTTATTTATTTATATTTACATTTCATTTTCAATTTATTCTATTTATTTAAAAATATATAATAATTTCTTTTAAATTATTTATATTTCTTAAATAATAAATATTTTCTCATCTTTCATATATTTTCTAATGTCTTTTTATTTCAAATAAATAAGATAACACAATTGGTAAAAAAACAAGACTTATAAGCATAAAGTCACGAATTTGAGTCATACTAATTCTATTTTTTTAAACATTTTTCTTTTCATTTGTTATAAACTTTATTTTCATTTTCAAAATCACAAAAATCACATTTTTATTATTAAATTATTATTTTGGTTTTCTTTTATTTATTATATTTTAAAATATTATTTTTTATTAAAATTATTATTTGATTAAAAAATAGTAAAAAATCTAAAAGTAAATAAATTTTTTTGAGATGAAATCTTTTTCCAATTATATCTTAGATAGTGTCACAAATAAGTCTAAATTCTTAAACTTGCTGACCAAGATAGAATAAAAAATTTTGGATTTTTTTTTATTTTAGATAATTTCATTTTTGTGTTTTAATCTAGTTTTTTGTCTATAAATAGTCTTTTATTTTTGACAAACAAAACATCCACAATATCCACAATTTTTTTAGTTTTTTCTTTGATCAGTAAATTAATTTTCATATGAGACCTCCTTTGTAATTTTTTAATTTTTTTTGTGATTTTAACCATATAATAAATTATCTGATGATTGTTGTTTTTAAATTATATTTTCACACTAACTCTTCCTTTGAGGACAATTTCAAAACCTGAAAATTTCACTCACTCGCACACAATTTACAACAAACCTTAGTTAATAGTTTCTTAGTTTTTTCAATTTATTTTTAATCAGATGATAATTCTCTTGACAATTATTTTTTTTTATAATTTTTTTATAAAAATTATCCTTTAATTTTAATACCTCTTACTAATATATTACTTAAGAATCTTTTTAACACGGTAGAGACACACAATTTCAAATTATCACCAATATTCTCTTCACATTGTACATACTGGGCTAACATCAATACTTTGCACTTTCTTTTACACACACAAATTTATACATATTCTTGGACTCTTTTCCTCATTATTTTCTCAGTCAGTTTGTAATCTCTCCCACCAAATCAACAAAGTCATAAACTATTTTTTCAAAAGAATACATCAGCCTACAAAAACTTTTCCATCTAACTACACAATATTCATCCTAATCTACCAAATTTCACTCATGATTTCTCTAAACTATAACCATGACCCTTCAATATCTCAAAGATATCACAATAACCTTCCCAAGCTGTAGTCTATTCACAAATGGAAGATACATGAAGAATAAATATCTTGTTGATATAACAAATATTCTGTTAGTTTTCACCTCTAATTTCTATAGAATTCAACAATTACAAGTAACAAGTATAAGGGAGAATCAAATTCTGGAAATAAAAAAATGCATAAGAAGCAAAGAATTGTTAAAATTGTAATTTATAGTATCGAAATTATATGTGTCGAAGGATTTAGAGATGGATCGAAGCAGGTTGCTCGAAGGAAATCATTGCCCAGTCGAAGAACTTGTGGATCGAAGCAAGTTGTACACAGATTAGATTTGTTTTAGATTTAGATAGATTTAATTTAAGTCTAAAATATAATAGATTTAATTTAATACAAAAATATGTATTTTAGGCTTTTATAGTTTTGGGTTTAGGGAGCAAGCTAAATCTATAAATAGAGAGAGTAACCTCTAATTTTGTAATCAAGTCAATTAAGTTGTATTCACATAATTTGCAGTTGCAAGTGAATAACAAAGTTTTCTACAGCTTATAGACAGAGAGAAACTCTACAGAAAATAATTGGCTTGAGATGGAAGAATGCAACTCAACTTCAACACCTGCAGAACCAAGACTGCAACTGTCGAAAGATACAGATGAAGATGATGTCTGTAACACCCCTTCTAATTAACCTGCGAATATATTAATTAAATCAGAGTAACATGGAAAACAGGGATGTCACAATTCAAGATAAATATAAAACCTCAAATCTACAGTTTTCATGCTTTACTGAAGGAATTATTAAAAATAAATATTAGAATCAACATCATGTTCTACACAGCGGAAATATCTCAAAACCGGAATAACTTCACTTCATAAGTATTCCCAACATAAATTAAACAATAGAGTGTAAAATAAAACTTGTCATTCAAACGTTTCCCCCAGTGTTACAACCTATCAGAGCACGACACTGACACGCGGACTATAAAATAACATAGCTCTAGAGTCATCCTCACCAACTCCTGAGCTGCTAACTTTAATCTGAAATCATTAAAGTAAGGGTGAGATTTCTCATAATTAACATGCATTATAAGTTTCTCTATCAACATTATATCACAAGCATATTATTTCACCCATTTTAGCATAAACTCAGATTCAACACACAGTTCCAATCATACAAGTCATTATGCACAAATCAATAATCAACCAAAGAATTGTAACACTGGAAGACATCCTAACATGTTACAATTCCATGTAAACACAAATGCAGACACAATGCATGTGGTACCAACACGTGACCAAGTCACCCATCACTGATCCATCATAAATCGGATACAGCAACCATCGATTCGTCCATAACACTCGGACATGAATCCAGCCGAAGCAATCATTGATTCGTCCATAACACTCGGACACGAATCCAGCCTAACCACCCATCATATCCCGGGTATCGGTTAACGGCAATACAAGTCAAATTCCACACAGTGGGAATTAACTTCACCAAAATAATGCACATGCATGTACATCACCAACATGCAACATCAATCAACAGAGTATGATCACAACATAATTCCAAATAACGCCAAAACCAATATATCACATGATCACATCTCAATCATAATGGATAGCAGGCACAACACATAAGTACCAGTTCTCATTCACCAAATCAGAACAATTCACAAACAATTCTACATCATTCTCAAAATACCAAAGTTTGCAAAAATCGGGAATTCGACTCTTTTTTAAAAAAAATAATTTTCATAAAATAATATCTTTCTTATTTTATAAAATAGAGTATTTAATTTAAGAAATAACGTCCAAAACGGCACTCAAAATGGACTTACAGTTTGAAAGTTATGAATTTTCAAAGTTTAGTATTTTTCAAAAAGTTACAGCAGAACCCGATTCCTACATATACAGGAACCGGTTCCTGCGAAGTTCAGAAAACACCCATTCTGGAAAATGTACTGGAACCCAGTTCCTACCTATACAGGAACCGGTTCCTACGTTGCAAAAGTCAGTTTCTTCACAAATTTACACTGGGAACCCGGTTCCTCCCCACTGGGAACCGGTTCCTGCGACCTGAAAAGTCAAAAACTGCTATTTTGACAGCACTTATTCATTCCAATCTCATCCAATTCATACCCATACGAATCCAACTCACAACAATGTAAAAACAAGTTATAGTGTATGATTCCAATGATATTATAGCACACCATAATATCATACAATTTCCTCATAACATCAAATTGAATCAAAACATAAAATTCATGGGGTTGGGGTTTGAATTTTCATAAATCCTAAATTAGGATTCCTAACATGCTTAATCAATTCTATTGATCCCAAAATCTATAAGGCATATTAAATAATCGAAATCACCCCTTACCTCGCGATGATCCTTCGAATTCACGGCGTTTGGCTTTTTTTCTCTCTTCTCTTCTCTTCTCCAATTTCACGTACAATGAGTTTTTCCAAAACCTTTTTTTCCTTTTTCCTTTTTATCCTTCTTTTCCTTTTTCCTTTTTATCCTTCTTTTTATTTTCCTTTTATTATTTGCCAAATAATAATAATGAATTAGTAATTATTTTAGTAGAGCTTTTTACTTCACACACCTCTAATTCAACTTTACACCCCCCGGTCCTCCTTTTTAATTTCATAATTAATTCATCCATTTAATCCAAAATATTATTAATTAAGCCTTTAATTAATTTAATAATTAAATTCCTAATTATTTAACACTTGAATTAATTTGGGGTGTCACAACTCTCCCCAACTAAAAGAGTTTTCGTCCTCGAAAACATACCTTAGACGAACAATTCGGGATACGAGTCCTTCATCTAGCTCTCCAGCTCCCAAGTGACATTTCCATCTGCTAGTCCTCCCCAAGCCACTCTTACCAACGCGATCTCCTTGCCTCGCAACTGTTTCGACTTCCGATCCTCAATTCTCGCAAGTACCGCTTCCACAGTCAAATTCTCTCATACCTGTATATCGTCTACCCGAATCTCATGAGACGGATCAGCAATGTACTTCCTTAGCTGAGATACATGAAAAACATCATGCAAATTTGCAAGTGACGGCAGCAAAGCAATCTGATAAGCAACTTTCCCAACTCTCTTGGTAATCTGAAACGGACCAATAAAACGTAGAGTCAACTTCTTTGACTTCAAAGCTCAACCAATACCAGTCATCGGAGTAACTCGCATAAAAACATGTTCTCCTTCGCTAAACTCAAGATCTTTCCTCCTCTTATCGTGATAAATTTTCTGACGACTCTGAGAAGTCCTCATCTTCTCCTGAATCATCTTAATCTTTTCCGAAGTCTGTTGGACAATTTCCGGTCCAATCACAACACTCTCTCCAGATTCATACCAACACAACGGTGTCCGACACCTCCTACCATACAATGCCTCAAACGGAGCCATACCAATGCTCGAATGAAAACTATTGTTGTAGGTAAACTCAATCAATGGTAGATAACTATCCCAAGCTCCACCTTTCTCCAACACACAAGCTCTTAACAAATCTTCCAACGACTGAATCGTTCTCTCCGTCTGACCATCTGTCTGTGGATGATAAGCGAAACTCAAACGCAACTTAGTACCCAAAGCTTCTTGCAATCCCGTCCAGAATTTAGATGTAAACCTCGGATCTCGATCTGACACAATACTAGAAGGAATACCGTGCAAACTCACAATCTTCTCAACATACAAGTCTGCCAACCTTTCCATCGGATAATCCATTCTTATCGGAATAAAGTGAGCAGATTTCGTCAACCGATCAACAATAACCCAGATAGAATCACAATTCTTCGATGTCCTTGGCAAACCAGACACAAAATCCATAGAGATTCCATCCCATTTCCATTCCGGAACAAATAACGGTTCCATCAATCCTGACGGTTTCTGATGCTCAATCTTCAACTTCTGACAAACCAAACAAGCATACACAAACTCAGCAATTTCCTTTTTCATTCCCGGCCACCAAAACAACTTCTTCAAATCATGGTACATTTTAGTAGCACCAGGATGAATACTCAATCCACTACGATGTCCTTCTTCCAAAATACTCTTCCTAATCTCTGCAACATCCGGAACACACACCCTATTACCAAATCTCATAACACCATTCTCATCAATCCAGAACTCGCCTCCTTGACCTTGGTTGATCAATGTCAATTTATCAACTAACCCAACATCGGACTTCTGTCCATTTCGAATTTCTTCCAGAATACCACTAGTCAGTTTCAACATACCCAATTTCACACTATTCGAAGTAGTTTCACATACCAAACTTAAATCTCTGAACTGCTCAACCAAATCTAACTCACGGACCATTAACATCGACATATGCAAGGACTTCCTACTCAAAGTATCCGCAACAACGTTTGCCTTACCAGGATGGTAATTCAAACCGAAATCATAATCCTTTAGAAATTCTAACCATCTCCTCTGCCTCATATTCAACTCTTTCTGATCAAAGAGATACCTCAGACTTTTGTGATCACTGAACACCTCAAACCGAGAACTATATAAATAATGCCTCCACAACTTCAAAACAAACACAACAACTGCCAACTCCAAATCATGAGTCGGATAATTCCTTTCATGTACTTTCAATTGTCTCGAAGCATAAGCCACCACCTGCTTATCTTGCATCAACACACCACCTAATCCCATTAATGATGCGTCACAATACACAACAAAAGACTTAGTCGGATTTGGCAAAATCAAGATCGGAGCACTTGTCAACCTCCTCTTCAGCTCTTGAAATCCTTTCTCACATTCAACATCCCAAACAAACATCTGACCCTTCCTGGTCAACTTAGTCAATGGTAACGCTAATTTGGAAAATCCTTCTATAAACTTCCTGTAATAACCTGTAAGACCCAGAAAACTACGGATCTCAGAAGCATTCTTCGGCGCTTCCCACTGAGATACTGCTTCTACTTTCGTAGGATCCACAACAATTCCATTCTTGGAAATTACATGGCCAAGAAAACTTACTTCACTTAACCAGAATTCACACTTGGACAACTTCGCATAAAGCTTCTTCTCTTTCAACAATTCCAACACAACTCTGAGATGTTTTGCATGCTCTTCATCGCTCTTCGAATAAATTAGAATATCATCAATGAACACCACCACAAACTTATCAAGATACGGATGAAATATCTTGTTCATATACTCCATGAAAACACCAGGTGCATTAGTAACTCCAAACGGCATAACAGAATACTCGTAATGTCCATACCTCGTTCTAAATGCAGTTTTCTGAATATCTTCCGACTTCACACGAATCTGATGATATCTAGATCTCAGATCAATCTTACTAAATACACAAGCTCCAACTAGTTTATCCATTAAATCATCGATCCTCGGCAAAGGATACCGATTCTTGATTGTAACTTTATTCAGCTGTCTGTAATCAACACATAATCTCATTGAACCTTCTTTCTTCTTAACCAACAACACCGGAGCACCCCACGGAGAAACACTCGGACGAATAAACTTCTTCTCAAGTAACTCCTCCAACTGTTTCTTTAACTCCGCTAATTCAGATGCCGACATACGGTAAGGCGCCATCGACACCAGACTAGTTCCAGGAATCAAATCTATAGTAAATTCTACCTCCCTCTCAGGTGGCAATTCACTAACGTCTTCCGGAAACACCTCTGGAAATTCATTCACCACTGGCAATCCATCACTCTTTGCTTTTCCCTCCGCTTCTATTGCAGAATACAACATAAATACCACAGCACCATCTTTCACAGCTAGGTTCATCTGTTTAACCGACATAGTCACATCTTCGACACCAACCTCTTCAGGAAAAATAACCGTCTTCACAAAACAGTTGATATGAACCTGGTTGAATTCCAACCAGTTCATTCCAAGGATGATATCAAGTTGCTCTAACGGTAGGCACACCAAATCCATACCGAAACCCCTACCAAAAATCACAATAGGACAATTCCTACAAACATACGAAGTAGTCACTAAACTCGACGTAGGAGTATCAATAACCATACTTCCATCCATATTAGAAATTTCCAAATTCAATCTTTTAGCACAATCCAAAGCAATAAAAGAATGCGTAGCTCCAGTATCAATAATCGCAATCAAAGGTATGTCATTAATAAAACATGTACCTTTAATCAGCCGATCATCTGGCTTAGTCTCTGACCCAGACAATGCAAACACTTTACCACCAGCTTGCTCCTTCTTGGGTTTTGTACACTGAGGACGAGTATGACCTTCTTCACCATAGTTGTAACAAGTTATCTTTCTGGCTCTGCACTCAGCAGCTACATGACCAAATTTCCCACAGTTGTTGCACTTCTTTGCATCATTCTTGCACTCATTAGCTCTATGCCCCCTTTCACCACATCTGTAACACTTAATGGAAGAACCAGAGTCTCCCCCACTAGGCTTCCTCCAACCACCAGATTTATGATTATTTCTATCATAAGGCTTACCACGATCCATCTGTTGCTTACCCTTCCTATCAACATACCCTCGAGCATTCGACTTAGTGCTAGCAAGATCCTCCTCTAAAATCCTACTACAGTCAACCAGATCAGGAAATCTTCGGATACGCTGATACCGAATACCCTGCTTAATCTCATCACGAAGACCATTCTCAAACTTGATACATTTGGAAAATTCTCCATCTGCATCGTTAGTATAATGAGCATAATACTTCGCTAACTCAGTAAACTTCGAAGCATACTCACTGACAGTCTTGTTACCCTGCTTGAGTTCCAGAAACTCAATCTCCTTCTTGCCTCTGATGTCCTCAGGAAAGTACCTCTTCAGAAAAGCCCTCCTGAACACAGCCCAAGTCAACGTAATACCATCTTCTTCCATTTCAGTTCTGGTAGCAACCCACCAGTCATCAGCTTCCTCTGCTAACATGTGAGTTCCGTATCTCACCTTCAGCCCTTCGGCATAGTCAATTACTCTGAAGATCCTCTCGATCTCCTTCAACCACTTCTGAGCACCTTCGGGATCATGTGCACTCTTGAACAACGGAGGATTATTCCTCTGAAAATTCCCCAATTGTCGGTCAGCACCAATCATAGCTTCCTGCTGGTTCCCTCAGAGTACTCCAGCCAACATTCCCAATGCTTCAGCAAGAGCATCGTCGTTTCTTCCGTTACCTCTTCCGGCCATTGTTCTGTAACATTACAAAACAACCTCATCAGCACACAAGTATCGACAATGTCATCTTACACTAGTCGCATACAAAAGGGATAACGACAAAAGACAAGACCGACTATGCTCTGATACCACTATTGTAACACCCCTTCTAATTAACCCGCGAATATATTAATTAAATCAGAGTAACATGGAAAACGGGGATGTCACAATTCAAGATAAATATAAAACCTCAAATCTACAGTTGTCATGCTTTACTGAAGGAATTATTAAAAATAAATATTCGAATCAACATCATGTTCTACACAGCGGAAATATCTCAAAACCAGAATAACTCCACTTCATAAGTATTCCCAACATAAATTAAACAATAGAGTGTAAAATAAAACTTGTCATTCAAACGTTTCCCCCAGTGTTACAACCTATCAGAGCACGACACTGACACGCGGACTATAAAATAACATAGCTCTAGAGCCATCCTCACCAACTCCTGAGCTGCTAACTTTAATCTGAAATCATTAAAGTAAGGGTGACATTTCTCATAATTAATATGCATTATAAGTTTCTCTATCAACATTATATCACAAGCATATTATTTCACCCATTTTAGCATAAACTCAGATTCAACACACAGTTCCAATCATACAAGTCATTATGCACAAATCAATAATCAACCAAAGAATTATAACACTGTAAGACATCCTAACATGTTACAATTCCATGCAAACACAAATGCAGACACAATGCATGTGGTATCAACACGTTACCAAGTCACCCATCACTGATCCATCATAAATCGGATACAGCAACCATCGATTCGTCTATAACACTCGGACATGAATCCAGCCGAAGCAATCATCGATTCGTCCATAAAACTCGGACACGAATCCAGCCTAACCACCCATCATATCCCGGGTATCGGTTAACGATAATACAAGTCAAATTTCACACAATGGGAATTAACTTCACCAAAATAATGCATATGCATGTACATCACCAACATGCAACATCAATCAACGGAGTATGATCACAACATAATTCCAAATAACGCCAAAACCAATATATCACATGATCACATCTCAATCATAATGGATAGCAGGCACAACACATAAGTACCAGTTCTCACTCACCAAATCAGAACAATTCACAAACAATTCTACATCATTCTCAAAATACCAAAGTTTGCAAAAATCAGGAATTCGACTCTTTTTTTAAAAAATAATTTTCATAAAATAATATCTTTCTTATTTTATAAAATAGAGTATTTAATTTAAGAAATAAAGTCCAAAACGGCACTCAAAACGGACTTACGGTTTGATAGTTATGAATTTTCAAAGTTTAGTATTTTTCAAAAAGTTACAGCAGAACCGGTTCCTACATATACAGGAACCGGTTCCTGCGAAGTTCAGAAAACACCCATTCTGGAAAATGTACTGGAACCCGGTTCCTACCTATACAAGAACCGGTTCCTACGTTGCAAAAGTCAGTTTCTTCACAAATTTACACTGGGAACCCGGTTCCTCCCCACTGGGAACCGGTTCCTGCGACCTGAAAAGTCAAAAACTGCTATTTTGACAGCACTTATTCATTCCAATCCCATCCAATTCATACCCATACGAATCCAACTCACAGCAATGTCAAAACAAGTTATAGTGCATGATTCCAATGAGATTATAACACACCATAACATCATACAATTTCCTCATAACATCAAATTGAATCAAAACATAAAATTCATGGGGTTGGGGTTTAAATTTTCATAAATCCTAAATTGGGATTCCTAACATGCTTAATCAATTCTATTGATCCCAAAATCTTTAAGGCATATTAAATAATCGAAATCACCCCTTACCTCGCGATGATCCTTCGAATTCACGGCATTTGGCTTTTTTCTCTCTTCTCTTATCTTCTCCAATTTCACGTACAATGAGTTTTTCCAAAACCTTCTTTTCCTTTTTCCTTTTTATCCTTCTTTTCCTTTTTCCTTTTTATCCTTCTTTTTCTTTTCCTTTTATTATTTTCCAAATAATAATAATTAATTAGTAATTATTTTAGTAGAGCTTTTTACTTCACACACCTCTAATTCAATCTTACACCCCCCGGTTCTCCTTTTTAATTCCATAATTAATTCATCCATTTAATCCAAAATATTATTAATTAAGCATTTAATTAATTTAATAATTAAATTCCTAATTATTTAACACTTGAATTAATTTGGGGTGTCACAATGTCGACCCAACCCAATACAGAAGACTTATTGGGTCATTGAGATACTTTTGTCATACAAGGTCTGACTTAGCATATAGTGTTGGTATGATAAGTAGATTCATGCAAAAGCCAAAGGTATCACATCTAGCAGCGGTGAAGAGGATACTAAGGTATCTCAAAGGAACCCTCGACTATGTCATTTTGTTTCCTGTAGTTGATAAAGGAAAATAATACAAGTTAGTGGAATACACTGATTCGAGTTGGTGTAGTGATGTTGAAGATCGAAAATCAACAGTAAGATATGTGTTTATGTTAGGTGGTGAACCTGTTGCTTGGAGTTCAAGAAAGGACCAGTAGTGGCATTATCGTCATGCGAAGCAAAATACATAACTGCTTCTCTTTGTGAATGTGAAGCAACTTGGATGGTGAACTTGGTCGAAGAGATAACAAAGAAAGATCATGGAGCAATTACCATGAAGATCGACAGCATATCAGCTATCAATCTGGCGAAGAATCCAATAGCACATGGTCGAAGTAAGCACATCGAAATGAGGTTCCACAATCTTCGAGATCAGGTAGGAGATGGGAAGATGAACTTGAAACACTGCAGAACTGAGAATCAGATTGCAGACATCATGACGAAGAGAGTGGAGATCGAAGTATTTCGAAGACTAAGAACCATGATGAATATATATATAGTTTAGACACAATGAATTAGGTGGTTTGTTAAATTGTAATTCCTAGTATCAAAACTATGTGTGTCAAAAGGTTTAGAGGTGGTTCGAAGCAGGTTGCTCGAAGGAAGTCATTGCCCAGTCGAAGAGCTTGTGGATCGAAGCAAGCTGCACACAGATTAGATTTGTTTTAGATTTAGATAGATTTGATTTAAGTCTAAAATAAAATAGATTTGATTTAGTACCAAAATAGGTATTTTGGACTTTTATGGTTTTGGGCTTAGGGAGCAAGCTAAATCTATAAATAGAGGGAGTAATCCCTAATTTTGTAATCAAGTCAATTAAGTTGTATTCACAGAATTTGCAGTTGCAAGTGAATAACAAAGTTTTCCACAACTTGTGGGCAGAGAAAAACTCTATAGAAAATAATTTTCTTTTATCTTTTCTTTTCTCATAATTCATTGTGTGGTGATATCAATCTTGTTCATCAAGATTTGTAGAAATTCATCATAGATATTTGGTGGATTTCCAACAAGAATGAATCTAGATTTAAAGGCGAAATCAAAATAAGACGATCGCGACCCACATGTCCGACACGACGATCCGCCACCACTCTCCAACCACAAGCCACTCTTCCGCGATTTCTTACGACTAGAGGTGACAATTGAATACAAAATTCATCTGATCCTTCCACTAAAAAATCCATCCAATCAATCCATCAAATAAAAAGAAAATTAATGGATTGGATTAAATTCATCCATTTATATACATGGATGGATCAAATCCATCCAATATATTTTGATGATCTAGTGAATTATTTTATATTATTTTTTAAATTTAATAAAAATATTTTTTTTAACAATTAATAAAAAATAAGTTTTTTTTCAAAAATAAAGAAAACAATGTTACTCAGAATTTCCAAAAATCGAGTTTTTTTGGAAGATCAAGTTTTTTTATAAAATCAAAAAATCGAGTTTCTTCCAAAAGTCTAGTTTTTTCGAAAATCAAGTTTTTTTTGGAAAATCGATTTTTTTTTTGGAAAATCGGAAAATCGTTTTTTTTAAATCGAGTTTTTTTTTTGAAAAGTCGAGTTTTTTTCTTCAAAAAATTGAGTTTTTCTCAAAAACCCAGTTTGTTCGAAAAATCAAGTTTTTTTTTGGAAAAATCGAAAAAACGAGATTTTTGAAAAATCGAAAAATCAAGTTATTTTGGAAAATCGAAACATCGAGTTTTTTTTTGAATATCGAGTTTTTTTTCCGGAAAAATCGAGTTTTTTAGGAAAATCGAAAAATAGATTTTTTTTCTCCGAAAAGTCGAAATTCGAGTATTTTAGAAAAATCGAAAAACGCTTTTTTTCTTCGAAAAATCGAGTTTTTTCGGAAAATCGATGAATCGAGGTTTTTTGGAAAATCGAAAAAATGAGTTTTTTTCGGAAAATTGAAAATTCGAGTTTTTCTTCCGGAAAATCGAGTTTTTTTGAAAAATCGCAAAGTCGAGTTTTTTGGGAAAATCGAAAAATAGTTTTTTTTTTGAAAAATTAAAAAATTGAGTTATTTTAGAAAATCAGAAAATCGAGTTTTTTTTTTAAATTGATATTTTTAGGATAATCGAAAAAATTTCGAAAAATAAAAAAAATCGAGTTTTTTAGAAAAATCAGAAAAATTCAAAAATACATAAAAAAATTAAGTTTTTTTTTGAAAAATCGAAAAAATAAATTTTGTTTTTCAGAAAACAAAAAAGATTCAGTTTTTTCCAAAACACAAAAAAAAAATCAAATTTATTCGAAATTACATAATATATTTAAAAAAAATAAATGGATATATTTAAGTTAATTTCTTTGGATGGATATCCATCCATTAAAATGTTGTTAATAAATGAATTGAATTGATTTTATTCTTAATAGATGGATTGTATTAAATATTTTTGAGAAAGTTTTAGTGGGTTGTTAATAGATTAATAAATTGTTTTGATCCATCCATTAACAATCCAATTTAAATATATCAATTTTACCATTCATATATACGACGCTCACACAACCCATTGAAATTAGGGGTGACAAACGAGCCTACCCGCTCCGTTTAGACCCGTTTCACAAAAATCCGCAAAAAAATGAGACAAGACGGGACATACATAATTATGCTAATAATTATGCCCGCAAAAACCTGCGAAGAAAACAGGACGGAGCGGTCACATTAGAGAATAAGGGTAAAATTCTTGACCCGTCCAATGTAGATAAAACAGACAAATGAACGGCTCAACGGATCAGATTCATTTTGCCACCTGTAGTCAAAACAACAATGGTACAACGCCGTGAAACCACACGCAGGTAAGTTCTAGGTTTCCATGGCTTCATTTTGTTTTTTTTTATTGTCGGGTTTCATTTGTCTCTTTTCTTCTTGATATTGAATAACAATGAAATGGTGAGTAAGAGAAGAATTGGAGTTTTGTTTTGATTTGTTCTGTAAAAAAAAATGAAAACCGTAAGTTGAGAAGAAAGAGATCGTGGAATCAGATCGAGGAAATGATTATTTTTGCATCTTTTCAGATTTGGTTGTCTTATGTGTTGTTGCTTTATTTTTTATTTTTTATTTCCATTCATGCGACATGTCACGGTTTCATTGGCAAATGATTTAAAGTGGAAAAAGTGAAGGTTTAATTTGTTATCATTATTTTTCATGGTGAATGAACATAATCACCCCAAAATGGGGCGCTCATTTTTTGCTACTGTAAGTAGCGTTATTTTTTTATTATTCATATTTTTATTATTTAGTTATTTGTTTTTAATTAATTTAAATAGTAAAATTAAGGTTAATTAGATTTGGACTTTTAAGCCATATCCTTTGCTATTAACATCACCCTATTTTACTATCCCAGTATCAAACACACCCCTTTTGATTTATCCTTTAATTAGTTTTTATTTAATTAGTTTTTATTAGTTAAGTCTTTATTTAGTTATTTATTTTCCAAAATATAAAAAACAATAAAAATAAGAAGAAAAAAAAGGTTCTTATTTTATTAAGTATTAGTTTAATCTTAGTATATTTTTAGTACTTAGTTTTTAGTTATTATTTGAAAAAATATCAAAAAAGTTTTCCGTTTATAAATAATTAAAAGCAAGAAATAAATAATTAGACAAATTTTAGACAACACCTTAGTCCTAGAGCTAAAAAGGACCCACTTGAATACAAGGAAGGAAAATGGTGCCTAACACCTTCCATTTATCTAATTAGCTCGTGAATTCAATAATCGTTAAACAATTAGGATTTTTCCGTTCCTTTCCCGTCCTTAGGAGAAATAAGTAGTGGTGGCAACTCTCATATTTTTTGTCGGTTACGATATTTGACGATTATATCCCCTCCATCTCAAATATTTGGGTTGTTGGTCGTCTAAGCTTATGACATAATGTTTGGCTTCCATATTTCAAATAAACTTAAATAAGCGAACCTAGTTTCGTCTAACATTTTTTTAATAAAACTTTTTTGGGATGAAAAAGATGGTTGGGACGATTCTATCCCCTCCTTCCTGAGTATTTGGATTGTTGGTCGTTTAAGCTCGTGGTCCGATACTTGCCTCCCACATAAAAACAATCTTAACTCATTCAAAAAAAAATTTGCCTCTTGGTTTTTCAATTCAAAATGAGTGATACTCCAATCATTCATGTGACGATGCAAACAATGTTTCTTTCACATGTGAATGTTAAACTTTTTTCCACTCGAATGGGATGATGGAAAGAATTCGTGTGAATCCAGATTCAGTCATCCATTTTTGAAGTGATGCAAATGTTCCAATATTCATGTTTCGAGCAACTGTGTTTTTCGTTCGAATGTGATCAAGTACCTCTCACTAAAAAGAACCAACCCACAAACATTTGATACTTGAACTACGAAGCTCTGATGACCTTATTGCACCATGAGGATACATAGGCACAAGAAGCAATGTCTTGGCGAGCACAATAATAATAAAAATCCAAAAAAAAATTCTTTCGTTCTTTTTTCTCACATAATAATTAGAAGAACGCAAACATCACCCTAACACTCATTCACAAACTAACTAAACGGGTAGTGTTAAGTACAACAGATGTGAGGGGTTCTAATACCTTCCCCTTGCATAACCGACTCCTGAATTCGCTCTTGGTTGCGATGATAATTTCATTTCTTTTGTGGGTTTTATTCGACATTTTACCTTTTCTTTTGAAATAAATAAAGATCGGTGGAGACTCTGTTGTATTTCAAGCGTGCGATGCGCTCAGGTATTTTTTTTGCGCCACGACAACTAGATACTTGAGTTGAAAGATCAGTGTAACAGTTATGGGGCATGCCCAAGGTTGCATGGAAGTTACGAAATTGAAAGGGAAGACGTTACATGGTATAAGTTAAGGCAATGGTGATAACGATGTATGTTATTTGAGTCATTTAAATCATGAGACTCGAAGGGACAATTCTTTATGGACCAAAGAGATGGGCATAAGGTACAAAAAGGCTCCTCATGAAAGGGGTAAGTCATTTGAAAATCAGGAAAAACCCTCTAATATAAAAGGAGAAATCACCATACTTTCACACATTTGCAACCTCACCTGACTAGCATCAGGGAGGTTACATAAAAAAATGTTTTTAGCAAGAAAATTTGGCGCCCACCATGGGGCATGGGTAAAACATTCACAGACCGCATAAAAATCCACAAAGAGTCACTTATCTCATAGAAACTGAATATCTGGATCACCCCCTAGCAGGAGTGAAACTCACACTCCTTCAGACATGGCCCAATTACTGTCAATTGTTGAAACTCTACGCCAGTAGAACGAGTCAGTATAGGAGAACGCTCACACACTTTAGGAAACTTAGAGCCAGTAGGATGATGAAGCGGAAGAGGATATTTTGGATCCCCATCCTCTTTCTGAAGTAATATGGGGCGACCATGTTCCAGAAAACTTTAAACCACTGCCATTGGCATCTTTTGATGGAAAGAGCTATCCCTAGGAGCACATCATATCGATCAACAATCAAATGGATATCGTCGACACCTCTGACTTGTTAAAATGGAAGCTCACGGCAATAACATTCAAGGATGTGGCCATGAATTGGTATAAAATCCTGACCAGGTTCTCAGTCATCAATTACTAAGATCTGACCAAGAAATGGGTAACACTTTTCGGCTAGCAAGCATAAAAAGGCATCGGCGAGAAGCTTATCAAACGCCATTAAGTGTACTCTGAGTCACTCCTAGAATATATGGCACGATTTAATAAGGTTACCATCAAAGTCACTCACCCGAATCAGGAGATGTTTGTAGGATCCTTCCAAAATGGTCTAAGAGTCGGTCACTTCAACAAATCCTTGTCACAAAAGTCTTCAATCAACATGGACGAGATAATAACCAGAGCAGAATCCTACATCAAGGGTGATGAAAGTAACATGGAGAAGAGATCCTGGGACGCCAAGGATAACTCTCAACCCAAACAAGATGGAAATAGGCTCAGGATAGATCATCACAAACCTAAATTGAAGGATAAAGTTGTGAGTACAACTTCAATATTAGATGTTTTTCATGATGTCAAAATTATAAAAAAAAACTTAGCATTTCTGTATATAAGACGGTATCTCTATGTCTTGTGGCACTTATTTGCATTAGAGGTCTTAGAAAAAATGAAAAACCATTTTGAAATTGACCAAAGTCTTAAAAAACAAGTTTCTGCATAATTTTTTCTTGCATGTGTCGGCACCAACGTGTTTCAGGCTGGCACGTGCAACTCGGTTTTGAAGCCTCGAGCCTCTAGAGGTTATAGGCTGACACATGCATCCATACAGGCCGACACACACTCTAACTTTCATTTTTCTATTTTATGTGTCGTCACATATGGTTTTCAGGCTAACACATGTACTACAGTTTTAAAGCAAAACACTACTGCCATGCATAAGCCGACACACCTGCCTTTTCAGACCGACACATACAATTATGTTTTTATTTATGTGTTGGAACATATGTATTTCAAGTCGACACATACTATTTGATTGGGTCAATTTTTCAATTATTTTCAATTCCGAAAATTACCTCTTTGCATCTAACCTTCCACAACTATAAATACATCATTCATGCATCATTTCAACTTGATGAAACTATAAACACATACTGCATTTTCTCTTCACCTTCAACCTATGCATACACATTTATAAATCACACATAATCATATTTTGTCGGGGTGTCATGTAGGCGAGGTTTGATAACGTCCAATTAGGTTCTTGTGTAGCCGAGAATATTGGGATCTGATTTACAGAGGGTTTTATTGTACCCTAATTTTTCATGTAAGATACCACCTCATATGCATCATTGCATCTCTAACAAAATACAAAAAAAGCTTTCGTGTTTGATCCTTGTGTCAAGCAGGGTTTTGAATCAAGAAATCTTTATCAATCCAAGTCTTGATCAATTAGGGTTTTGACTGAAGAAAGTGGATCATTGACTTTTGGCTTAGTGAATGAAATAATGGCTTAAAGCATGATTCAAAGAACTCAAATGCAACATCTTGACCTAATTGTAGGGCTCAAGACATTTCCAAAGATACAATGGATTGATAGTGGAAGAATTGGAATCAACTAATGAAAATTCAACTATCACACAAAAGTCAAACTTTGACTTTTTGGTCAACATTTCAAAGGTCAAGAATCATCAAAACATTTAAAACTATCAAACTCGATCATCAAGAATCAAGAGAATCATGAAAATTCAACAAAAGTCAAAGTTGAAAGAATTCCAAACACTTAGAAATTTTCAAGTGTTTTATGCCTAAAAATATCTCAACTTTATGGCCAATTTTCACCAAGGTACAAGCTAATTCAAGGAAAACTTTCAATATGAAAATGGTAGAGCATGATTCATACTACAACTTTGTCAATGAGGTTTGATCTCCAAAAAATGCATATATTTGTAGATATGAATTAATGAAGTTAGCATCTCAAAATTATCAAAATCTCATACACTTAGAAAAATTTAGAAGTGCTTGTTTCAGCCCAAAGCAACAAAGTTGTAAGGCATTTTTCACCAAGATCCAAATATATTAAAGGAAAGTGTTCAACATAAAATTTGTAGATAATGTTTCAATCTTTCCAAAAGGTCTAGGAGCATTAATTTATCATACTTAAGCAAAAAGTTTCGAATTTATGAAGTAACCATGGCGAATATGTTTTTTACAAGGGAAATTTGTGTTGCAAGTTCATGTTAAACCAACCAAATCCCACATGTTTCACCATAATTTTCGCCCCTGAGATTCTTCTATCATCTCATATCAACTCAATCACAACAAGATCACACTAGGGTTTGGTTCTTCTCTCTATCTTTAGGCTTGGTCATAAGGAATCACCAAGCACCTTAATTTGTATATTGTGATCATATTTGTTTTGTATTGATTAACTTTTAAACTAACAAATGCAATGAATGTTTGCTCTAATTGATGATGCTATAGGTAAGGGTACAACATATTTCATCAGGTTGATATATAGGTTCACGAGTTTATTTCCATGCCTTCTTCAACAAAGTTTCATTAAGATTAAAGCTTCATCACTGAAGATACTTTGAAGTAATATCATGACAAGGTCTACTATGATTCATCATGCCTCAATTTTTCAAATAAAATTAAAAGATGCAAGAGTTGATTGAAGAAGTTTGACCTAATTGGACAAGTTCTAGATTTCTTAATCATAAGTGCATAACTCTCTCAATTCTCAATATTTAGAGGTGGTTTTTGTTGCTATGGATTCTTATTATCATCCACAACAACTTTTATTCACATGACAAAAGTATTTGTTCAAGAAAGTTTGTCAAAATTGAAAGGGGTTCCCAAGGCCTTTTGTTGCTCTAGGAGCTAAGGTTTTGAACTTCTAAGGGCTATACCTTGCTCATCTTTTGATATTTTTGAGTAATTCCAAATACATGCTTCTCTTTAAAGGGTTATAAACTAATAACTTCAAAAGTTTCAAGAATATTTAATGTGGAAGATGCCTGATGATGAAGAAATATTACAAGTCCTTTAGATAAGCCATCAAATTCCCTTATGTGACTTCAAAAGATCATAACTTGGTCAATTTATATCTCCTTGAGCCCATTATTTTTCCAAAATGATCTTAAGGATGAGAAATGCAACTCTTATTTTATGTGCAAAGCTTGAAAATGGATGGAGGATGCCCTAAGAATGCAAAAGATTATAGGTCATCTCATGAATTTCACCAACTTCACAAAGTCATAACTTTCTCAATGCTTGGAGTTTTTAAGTGGTTCAAATCTCAAAATTTCATTAAATAGACCCACTTAATGCCATCTTTTTTTGGTCAAAATCAAATTTTGAATGGAAGGCCATGTTTGGATGCAAAACATTATAGATCATTTTTGAAGAAAAACTTAGAATTTTTCTAAGTACAAAAGGTCAGCATCTTTTTCTCAACTTTTACTCATCACAACTTTTATCTCAAGCATCCATTTGATCCCATTATTTTCACATTATAAAGATTGTAACCTTAACTTTAAAATGCTTCAAGAATCATGCCCTAAGACCCCTTGAGCTATGGACACCATAGATTCAAAGTTGGCACCTTGAAACTGAAGTTTCCTCCAAAGTCAGAATTTGAAATCCATAATCCAGCTTCTAACCACCAAATTATTGCACGTTTTTACTTCTAATCATGTTTAACAATCTTCCAGAAGTGGTTAGCACCTTGAAACGCAAGAATTAGCTGAGTTTTGAGCAAATACCAATCACAAATTTCATGCTTGTAACTTCACACGATTTCCCTCCAAACTCCACTAATTCTTTCAATTCCCATTCCCATTCACTTCTCTATAAATAGAGGAACATATTGCATTCATTTCCTCAAGCTTTAAGAGCCAAATACACACTGTCAAAGTTCATTCGTAACTCAGAAATTTGAAATTCCATTCCACAGTTTCAAGCTCTTTCTTTATAATTTCTTTACATATTCATCATCCTCCATAAACACACAAACTCTCCAACACTTAAACCAAGCAAATCGAGCCATATTTTGAGTTATAGAAGTTCACTTTCAGAGCTATTTTCGTGAACCTCGTTTAGGTAGTTTTCTTAACCAAATTGTTTTAAATAAAATCCTATTCTACTCCACTCATCCTTCTGATCCTTGTGCTTCTTGCAATTTTTAAAATGATTGAGAATTGAGTGAGAAATACTAACCTAAAGTGCTCGCTATTATTTTTGGTTTTCTGCATTTTTCTATTTGCTCAGTTTATATAAATTTTTTGCGAGGGTGAAGTTAGGATCATCTGGAAGAGACAAATCCAATGATATTAGTATAAGCTTCTAATGTTTCTGTTTGAAGAATCTCCGAAAATCCCACGTGCAGGGTGTCCGGAGGTTGAAGACGACCTACATGTCGTTCTTCAACCAATGAATGCTGGACCTTTGTTTTATTTTCATTGGTTGCTTGTTTTTTGAATCAACGTAATTTGGCTGAGGGTCCATGATATGCACAGCACGTCAGGTCCTTTGGATCTGTTCACTAATGCGTTTTGACTTTTCATCCAATGGACCATATTTTTCCTTTTTATTTTATTAAAATTTGATTTAATAATTGATTTGGTGTGATTTCCAATAGTGACCATATCATGCATAGTGTGTTAGATGTCTTGGATCTGCTTACTAACATGTTTTGACAATGATCCAGTGGTCCATAATTTTTGGCTTTATATTATTTTCTGATTTTTATATTTATTTGTTTTGACTTCAAAAATCCATAAAAAATTCATTTCTTGTCCAAAAAATATGAAAAAATTCTTTAAAATGTTTTGGATTTTTCTCTTTCTGATTTTAATTTTTTCACAATTTTATTTTATGGTTTGATATTTTTTTACAATTTTTCACTTTAATTAACTTGTTTTAATTGATTAATAATAGTTTTCTTAATTTTTAAATTCTAAAAAAATTATTGAAGGATCCAATGGTATTTTGAAAAATATTGGTGACCTTATTTTATTTTCATTTCAGATTTTACTATTTTTCACAAATTTTTGTTTATTTTGTTTGTTTTCTTCAATTTTAAAAAATAGTTTCTAAGTTTTAAAAAATTCTAAAAAAATTTGTCAACCTTTATTAAATCATGTTTGACCTCTGAATTTTTTTTTTTTAGGATTTTTATTTGGTGTTTTAATATACTTTGTGTATTTTACCATTCATTTTCTTTTATTAACCATTTAAACATTGTCTTATTTTAAATATTATTTTATTATTTTTATTTTGGTTCTGACTTGGACTTCACTTGATGACAAATTCTTCAACCTTATTAGATCTTGGGTGTTGATAGGTTGAGAAACCAAATCCACCAAAATGGATGAATGATGTTGATTATATTTGAAACCCTAATTTTATTCAAATATACCCCCTCCCTCTTCATCTCATCCTCTTCCCTTTTGTACTACATATTGTTAGAGGATGATCTACATATCATCACTCTAAACATATGGTACATAGATTGCTATTGACCGGCCTCAAAATAGGTGTGACTTTTATATAAATCCACTTACGATTATTTAACATATCACAAAATTTTCCGATTCGAGAAATGATCATTCGGGGCACAAACCTATGTTTGCAAGCCCAAACATGTTTAATTTGAAACCTTTGATCTAATAACCTTGATATCCATTGTTAGGAGGCTTTAGTCTTATCAATCCTCTAATGAATCTTCATAAATTTTGGAACTAAGTGAATCATTTAAACATCGTTGATCATTTATTGTTGCCTTAAGATTTTGAAGTGAATGATATACTTGACAAAAAGAAAATGAAAATTATTATTGAGAGGCTTTGATTTTATCAATCTTCTAATGAGTTTTGAAATGCAAGTTTCAAGATGGTCATTCAACTAACTTCTAATTTCTAACAATTGAATTTATTTTATGCTTTTACTTTATGCTTTTTATTTTGAGCACATTTATTTTAGCATTTTTATTTCATACGACTTTCATCTTTGCTCATTAGAGAATTTATCTTTATGTCATTTTTATTTTGCTCACTTGAATATTTAATTTCTTTTTGAAGATACCTAATAATAAACTTGAACAATAAAAAAAATTTAATGGCACTTGGACTATTTGGTTACTATCCTTGGCTTGATGGAGTTAAGGACTTCTTGGACTTAGGAGTAAATACCATGACCTACCTTGAGACTTTGTGACTTCTGTTGTAATTTTGTATGGAGTTCTTAGGGTTTACCCCAAGACGTTGGGTTATTTGTTTTCTTTGTGTGCAAGTTATTCTGATTATATACTTTGTCTATGATTGGGAATTCATTTGTATACAAATGTTACTCTGCCCAATTTTTGTGAAGACTTAATGCATTTGAAGTTTGGTATTCTTAAGAGGTTTAGTATCTTTGCTTGCTTGGTTTCAATCCAAAGGATGGGAATTCTACATTGACTCATTGTGTCAAGTGTTGGCTTCTTGTTGGTTAGAAGATTCTTTTCCCTAGCTTTTACCTTATGCCTTAGGATAGTCCCTTCATCTCCTCTCATCTTCTTTAATTTCAAAAATCTTCTCCCTCCTTTTCAAAACTATTCTTGCTTTTAAACTTGAACCACTTTCAAAATAAACTTGGACATAGGTCCATGCATTTTCAAAATATTTTCTTAATCAAATTTTAAATAATTTAATCATACTTTGACATTTTTGTGAGAAGACTAAAAGTCAATCAATCTCATTCAAACCATTTTTCCACTTTGGCTTTTTACCTTAAAATTTTCTCAAAATATTAGACTCTTATCAATCCTTGTAGTGATGTGAACTATTATACTTCTACGATATGTAGTGAAGTGAGATATTTTCCACTTGGGTGTTGAGAAAGGCTTTGTTGATTTTAAAATCCAAGCCATATCCTCCACTTTGAGATGACGCAAATTCTCCTTTCTCATAATCGTGGGTAGTAAGTATGTTCTTCCGCTCAGATAAGACGATGATGTATCGTCTCTTAAAATTAACCAACACACTTGTGTTTTAAAATTTTTAAAGGTGAACTACGAGTACCCTGATCTCCTATTGCACGGAGGGTGGTACGTAGGCACTAAAGGTTCGCAACCGCGGCGGGTGCAAAAATTATAAAAAATACTTTTTTTCTCATCTCCATGATTTATTTTTATACAACTTTTATAGCCAAAATACACAAATTTTCAAAGAGGTTCCTGCGGAGTACCGTAGATGTTTAGGGTGCTAATACCTTCCCTTTACATAAGCAACCCCCGAACTTAGGTTCTCTCCATCTTTTTGGTTTATTCTCTCTTTTCCCATTCCTTTGGAAACAATAAAGCACAATGGCGATTTTTATTTTGATATGTGCGAGTTAAGTCAATCCAATGGCTTAGTCTCAATATTTCTACCGCTACACCACATAATCTCACTTTGCAGGCCATGAAGTCTCTAAATCTCCCCATAATATAATATTTACCCAAATCCTAAGTGCATTACTCAAAGAGTTGAGGCTTTATCCAATTCTTCATGTCATATTTGAAGCATTTTGCAAAAAGCTCTATTTCCATTCTTGTAAAGGAGCTTTAATCACAATTCTTTTTGAATTGTGCCCATACCTTGTTGCTTCTGATCACAGAGCATTGAAATGCCAATAACCAACCATCTACAACTTGCAAGCCACTCTATGATCAAGCATGCTTGCATTGGGACTTCAAAATTCATGAAAGTTGCTACTTCCATCCCAACCAAACCAGAACTCCACAAGTTGCAATTGGAACCAACTCTTGATCTTTGAGTTTTCCATATAAATAAGAGACTCATTTGAACTTCAAAAGACACCAAAAGCTCACACAAAAAGCTCTCAAATGTTTCTCAACTCAGAAATCACTAAAAACTCCATTTCTTGAGCTTTAAAAACCTTATCTTCAAAACTTATAATCCTTGCAAGTTCCTTATGATTTAACCATCCATACACCTCACAACATCATATATAAGTCATCCAAACCCTCATTGCATGACTGATAACCTCCATCGTCATCCTTCATACCTCACTTTCACCATTTGCAACTTGACTTGGTTAGAGAGATTTAGAAGTTCTCAAGGTAAAGTAGCTATTTCATTAGCTCCACTAAGGTTCCAGGAATCTTTTTGGATCATCATATTTCTTCTGTAACAATCAAAACAATCATTGGAGTTTTCTACAATAAGTACATTTCCTACCCTCTTCTAATATCATCAAACATACATTATTAATGGTTGGTTTCTTAAGCAAAAAATGTAGTATGTGATGTGTTAATGCTAAACTCTTTGCTAATTTTTACATATTTTACTCGTGTGTGAAGTTCTAATCAAACAAAAATTGTTAGGGTTTATATTTTCGTGCAAAAATTAGTGAGATACAGTTGATATTAATTTATATTGTTTGTATTTTATAATCCCTTGTTAAATTTCGAGCAAGTTTTATTTTTACATCTTTGAATTTGGTTGAGTTTTGAGAAAGTTGTGATTTTTTGACATTATTTTTATTACTGTTACTGTAACACGATGAAGAAGATGAAGTGTGGGAAAATTCATTTTTTTAAATTAAGTTTATTATAAATTTATTGCAAGTCATATTATAAATGGATTAGAGCGTAGCACCGCTGGTCAAGGAGTTTGTGTTGTAAGCGAATGGGGGCTGGTTCGAAATCTGCTGTTGGACAATTCCCAACCCTTTTGCATTTTTTCATCATTTTTCCGTGTTGTGCATTTTCAGTGTTTTGTTTTAAATTTATTTTTTTGAATGTATTCATAATCACCATTGAGTGCATGGCTCAGTGGGTAGAGCTATAACCAATCACCATCAAGGCATGTGTTCAAGCCCCTTTGGCCACAAAACCATATTTTTATCACTTGTTTTATTATTTTTATTAAACTTTCATTTAATGTTTAACTAATCAAAACAACTCCTTTTAAGCTGATTTTTTATAAACTTTTTATTTATCACCCTTATTTTATGAGTATATGAAAAAATCCCAAAAAACATTCTTCATTCCACCCTTCTTATTTAATTCAAAACTAGTCCTTTTTAGTTGTTTTTAAAAGACTTTTTTCTTTGGTTTTCTTGTAGATTTCTTGAATAAATCCATGTTGAATAACCATACCATGTCTTTATTGAACGTTGCTTGATACCACATCCATTGTGTATATTTATACCATAAGAAATTTGTTTTTTATTAGAGTTAGGTTTTACTTTTTTGATGTTTTATCGTAACATGTCCAAGAAACCCTAATCTATGATACATGAACTATCCTCTTGATTGTGATATATGTACTTGTTTGATACTTGTTCTTTGCTTGATCAAATGAACATTTGAAGTAATCTTGCTTAAAATTTTGACTTTATCTTGATCATATATCATGCATACTCCTAACTTTTGATAACATGACTTAAACTTCACATGCTTACCATGCCGTTATCTTCTTGATTGTTTATCCATGTTTTCATAAGTTTACTTGTATTTAAGGATTTATTTCCATCATAAACTCCCTTTAACCTAAAGTGATACCATGCTTGCTTGTTTGCTTTGACACTTGCTTGTTTCCTCTATCTTTTGTCACAATTTATACTTGATAAAGCATGCTAACTTTCTCCTTTTGTGTTTAACCCTTGTAATGCATTTGTTTTCAGTTTATGGTAGTAATTAATGTTTATATTTTATTAAATACTTGTGCCCCAAATCCAAGGAAAAATATAGTATTGTTGACTTAATAGTCATGTGCATATGCATTGCCTTAAGTTTACCCTTGGGTGTTTACATTTGTATATTACCCTTGTAATTGTTAATGTTTACCCCTTGTAAAAATCATTGTAAATGATCATCCTATGTATTCTCACGGACTCTAAAAAACCTTTTAACCCTAAAAATCATTTTTAAACTTTCACCACTTTCATATAAAAACCTTGACTTTGTGTCATTGCATTTCGAAACTTTCTTTTAAATCAAATGCTTCAATATACTTAAGAATATTAAAACTCTTTCAAAAGACTAAAAGTGATTTAACCGTACTCAAATATTTTTTCCACTTTCCTTTTCAATTTAAAACTTTCCCCAATGAGATTAGATGCTAATCCTCTTTACAATTGAGATATTATTCTCCTATCCTCATAGTAATTGTTGAAGCAAATGTGATTCTTTCCACATGAATATGTTAAATGGCAACTTGTTGATATTTATATCCAAGTTAGTAGCCTTTCCTTTATGATGATGCAAGATCCATCTTCTCATACTCGTGGTGGTATTAGTTGAGCTTTCTCTCTAAAAGATGATGAAATATCTTCTTTTTGTCTCCTAAGAATCAACCACAACAAACCCTTTTGTTATTTTTACCATGAATTACAAGGTTTTGATCCTTAATTGGTACGTAGGTATAAGACTATGTCTTTCCAAACAAAAATATCCTGAAATATACTCCTTTCCCCATGTTGTACCCCAAAATTTTCCCTCTTTCTTATAAACAAAATAACTAATGCTTCATCATCATATTCATCATTTTCATTGCATTAATTTAATGATATGGGATCAAGGGTTTTTCTTGGGTGAGTATACACTAATCAAAAGAATTTTTTTACTTATAAGGGTTGAATATCTGAAGTCTCATTATCACAAGTATTCTCCCTATGCATGAAACTCGTTGGTCCAAGAGATTTGTCAAGATATCTCATTTGAATTAGGTTTTTAATCACTGGCATGTTATGACTGAATCTTTGAGCTTCAAATGGTTCCACGGTCTTATATTGGTATTAAAGCATCCGCATATGGTATATTGATCTCCATATTTAATCAGAAAAATCAGGATTTGATTGAATAAGAAGAGACTTGGCGTGTATAAGCAAAACTCAACATAAAGTCAAAGTTGACCAAATGGGATTTTTGGTCAAAATTATTGTCAAAAGTCAAAATGAGAGAAAATGTGATAATCTGTTGAGAAAATTCGAAAGGATAAGCCAAAATTGAAGTTTCTTGCATTTTAAGTAATTTGGATACTTAGAAATTTTTCTAAGTTTTAAGAGCTTTTGTGTTCATCTAGCCATCTTTGGATCTCTCTATCTCATCCATTTAAGGACATAAAATTAAGAACTCGTGCTCAAATGAAAGAGGAAATTACATACTACAATATTGTCCTTGAGAAGTCATCTCCAAATAATGCTTAAATTTTGAGTTATGGAGCTTGGAAGATGAGAGTTCATTAACCTTTAATGGTTAACACATAGAATAATTTTGACTGGCTTTAATATGCTTAAGTAACTAACTCTGAGTCCAGTTATCATGGTGTCCAAGCCATCAATTTAAATTCTTATCAACACCAAATATGTTCACTTTCTCACAAGGATTATAAGAAATCCAGGTTTGCATCAAATGAAGCAATGGGGTGAGATTTATGGTTGATCAAAGTTAAGTGTGATACAATGGGAGAACTGACTTGATTGTTTTGCGTTTTATTGCAAATGTTGCGATTAGCAAGAGTTGCCACCGACTTTTCTTTTATCCAAAAAGGAAAGGTGAAAAAGCACATGAAAGACCTTTGAGATTATTTCTTGAGTTCGGGGGGTAGGTTATGAAAAGGGAAGGTATTAGCACCCTTTCTATCCATGGTTTTCCATGGGTTCTTAGTTACTTGCTAGATCACTTGCTTTTGTTTGGAATTGTGCTTTGTGTGTTTTTTTTGAAAGTATTTTGTAAAAGAGACCATTGTTTAGGCAATCTTTGTAATGATTCTCGTTCGTAAGAATGTATACAAAGATGTTGTCTTTTTGAAAATGTTTTCAATGTTTGTAAGATGTTTGAAAGTGTGTAGGTGTTTGTTTTTGAAAATAGCAAGGATATTTGTTTTGAAATGGAGCAAGTAACTAGGAGTAATCTACCTACTCAAATGTCTTTCTTGTTCATTTTCTTTTCCTTTGACATTGTTGTCTTACCATTGATTTGGTAAGCAACCCTATCTTTGGATGTAAACGGGACAGGCGCGGATCATCGTATAGCCATGATTAGCAATGTTGCAAAGTATCTTAGCATTTTTGAGGGACTAAGATCATTTTTGTAAGGCAACTTGGAATAGAATCATAGAGGGTCTATGATCTTGTATTTGTTTGTTTTTGCTAAGATACCTTACATGCGTAATATGGCCATTTTTGTACAAGGCAACCAAGTGGAGTAACCCTATGGGTGTTTGTGTGCAAGTGTGTCATTTTCATGCTTGATTTTGTCTTGAATTAGGGTTTTCTATTTGATTGATTTTATCTTGCCATACAAACCCTAATTACTAGCATATTATATAAAAGCGATAAATTGCGAAATTTAAAGATTACTACACTATTACAACACTTCGTGGGAGGGGGGGGGGGTAATACAATTTATGAATGGGGATTGCAATAATATAAACCTAATTAATCTATTACAACCAAATTGAATTTGTACAAATATTGGATAAGTAATGTACAAGATAAATTAAATATGCAAAAATATGTGAATGCAAAAGAAGATTTTTGTTTGGTTTTTTACATGGAAAAAGTTTTAACCTAAACCTAGTAAACAAATCAAGATTATCTCAAATTAATTAAGAAAGGAAATATTTTTAGAAAGGATTTTGATTAAAACCCTAATTCCAATTTATCAAAAGGAAATAAATTTCTTTTAAGAAAAGGTAAGTATTTTTACATTTTTTGTCTTGAAAAATAATATATGATATTTATGAGGTATTTTGGTCTTTTGTATTAAAAATAATATGTTTAATAAATAGGAAGAAAAAAATAAATATTTAACCTAATTCTATTTTAATTTACAAGTTTATATAAAAAAAGATAGTATATAACTTAAATAAAAAAAATAAATATTTTTTTATGAGAAAATAAAATAAAACAAAATATAATATTTATCATTTTTATATTTTTTTTATGATTAAGAAAATATATTTGATAAAATAAAAATAAAAATAAAATAAGTAAATAAAATATTTGGGCCAAGGGGTGCTGCCAGCAAACAGGGATAGGAAGTTAGAAAAAAACAACAAGCCCAACAATCAGAGGCCCACGCTGCAAGCTAGCAAAAAAGTATTGGAAAAATATGAAAAATTGCAAAAGGCAGCGCCAAGGCTCGAACCCACGACCTAGGGCATTTTTGAGCGCTGCCTTACCACTGGGGTGGCTGTACATCTGTTAGTCTAAGTGAAAACACAAATACATAACACAAAACATTGCCTTGCCATGTACTTCATCTTCAACCTCTAGCCAGCTGGACCCCCTGTAACTTTTTCATTTCTCAACAAAAATGGAAAGTGATAACATGAACATTATAACATTTTACCTCACGATTCTAACCATGTGCATAACTAAAACTATAAGTCCTAGATCAGAGAGAATTTTGTTGGCCCTAATGCTTAACCTAATTTTTCAGAAACTTCAAACTTAAAATTCTCTAAACTCAAGCCAAATAAATGCAAGCTATGGATATGTACAGCTTCGTAGCAATGATGTCTACATTCTATATTCACAAATGGAAAGCTAACTATGCCTGTATTAAGAGTTAGAAAAACAGAACACTCACCTTGAAAATGGAAATCGTGTTTTGAAAATGAGCTTGCTTTAGGATGCTGTGATGATCAGGTTAGCTTCCTTGAACCTCTAGGAAGCTAATGCAATGCTTAGCTTGTCTTGAGGGTGGCTGGAATGGTCTGGACAAGTCCACCTGTGTTACTCTGTTTTTGAACTTCAACAATGGGGAAGATGGAGTTACAATGATGTTTCAGGGTGTGGGATGGTTTACTTGTAAGGTAAGTAAGCTTGGAAAAGCAAAAGGCCTGAAAACACACGAGTGAAATGGAAGATTCAGTTCACAAGTCAGAAATGACAAGTTTGGAGGCTTGGTATACAAATTCTGATTCTAGGGTGTTTCAAGGCTTGGGCATGCGTGGTTTTAGTTGCAAAATGATGGCTTTATATAGAGCAAAAGGTTAGAGGACTTGTGCTTGCTTAGAAGTACAAGATCATATGTCTTGCTACATTTCTTGTTTTTGAAGCAAGTGTGAGAAGTGACTTCTTAAGGCATGATTCTGATATTTTAGGGTGGCTTGAAGCTTTAAACATGTTTTTTTCAGGTTTAGAGACTTGGTTTGTGCAGAGAGAACAAGTCCAAGACTCAAGAAAATGGAAAAATGCAAAAAGCATGCTTTTCCAAAATGGCAATGTTGCCTTTCTTCCAAAAATGGCTATTTTCTTGCACAATGCATTGAATGCTTGGCTTTAGGGCATGAAACCTTGTGCAATTAATTAATGGTGGAGTGAAAAATGAGTTTGATGCCTGAAAAGTGAAGATTGTACAACCAATTTGCAAATTTGAAAACTTGTTCTTCATGAAAATGACCTATAATCAAAGTGATAAAATCCTAATTTCCTCTCTTCGATTCTCCCTACTCAAGAATTATCTCAAGGAGTTATTGGACATTTTGGAAAGCTTGTAATGCGCTCTACAACCCATCTTTGAAATGCTTTTGAAAATTCCTCTTGGAACTAGGTGAAAAGTTTCCATGAAGTTAGGTCAAAAACCTGCCTAACTAGGGTAAAGTTTCACTAAGTTATTTTAGTTCATGAGCATGTATTCACAAAATTATATCTTGAGATCCAAGCATCTTTAGGAGAAATTGTGTGAAACAAAGTTGTATATTTTATGGAGATCTACAACTTTCATGTTGGGACCTTCCTTTGAATCATTTTGTATCATGGTGAAAATTTGGCCTAAAGTTGAGAAAAAATAAGAAATTTTCTATACTTAGAAAAGTTTATAAGTTAAGAAAATTTTAAATTTCAAAACAAGATCTTCAATCCTTGATTTCTTGATGAACAAGTTTCACATTTTAGCATGTTTTGATGAATTGTGATCCTTGGCACTTGAATTTGACCAAAAAGTCAAAGTTTGACTTTTCAGTATACAGTTGACTTTTGATCAATTGACTGAAAAATTCATCTGTCAATCCAATGAATTTGTAATGTTTTGAACCATGTCATTAGGTCAAGATGATGCAATTGAACTCTTAAAATCATTTTTCAAACCAATTGATCATTTGCTAGGTCAAAAATCAGGAATTCCCCCTTCTTAGTCAAAACCCTAATTTTGACCATTTTGCCCTTTTGATGATTTGATCAAATTTCTTGGGGAATTATGGTCCAAACTTGATCAAATGATACATATGAGTCTAAGATGTTAATGTGGATAAAAAATTATGAAGTTTGACTGAAAATTGGCCATGGTTGACTTTTTCCCAATACAATTGATTTTTAGGTCAACTGTCCAATTGACTGATCAAAAGTGTGATTCAAGGCTTGAAAGTTGACATGAGTAATCTTGGGGGTCCCTAATGATCCTTTAAAGTCATATGAAGCATTGATAGTCCAAAAATCCTTGTGCAAACTCAAACCCTAATTTTAGTCATCAGTGCATGAGGAGGTGTCTTGAGCTGGTCAAACCCTAATGCAGTCTTGAGTCAAAGAGATCTTGTGAGAAAATTATTGATAAGTGAGAGGGAAAATTTTGTGGTACAACATTAAGGGTTCATAACTAATTAATATGAGTGCTAAGCCAAATTTTGGTTAAGTGTTGAGACGGTTATAAAGTCATGATTGCAAGTTCAAATTTGAGAATGTTCAAGGTGCTCTCTCAAATTCTTGCTAACATGTGTAATACGGTGGGAGAATTGACTTTTGGGTTTTGCATTTTATCGCAAATGTTGCGGATAGAAATAGTTGCCACTGACTTTTCTTTTATCCAATAAAGGAAAGGGTGAAAAGAACAGGAAAAACCTTTTTAGAATTTTGAGTTCGGGGGGTAGGTTATGAAAAGGGAAGGTGTTAGCACCCTTTTCATCCGTAGTTATCTACAGACTCTTAATTGCTAGCTTACTTTGAAATGCTTTGTGTTTGTGTATGTTTCAAAATATTTTGAGAATGCCTAAGTACGACAATTTTGTAATGATTCTCGTATCGTTGAGAATGTATACAAAATGTTTGTTTTTGAAAATATTTATGAAGGAGAGTGTTGTTTTGTGGAAATATGTTTTGAAAATGCCAATGTAAGGAAATTTGCTTTATAATAACCCTTGTATCAGTCCTCAAGAGTGTTTATAGAGTGTTTTGAAACTAGTTGTTTTTGAAAGTATGAAGTGTAAAGATTGTTTTATTTTGTGAGCAAGCGATTACGAGCTATCTACCTACTCAAAAGTCTTTGTTCTTTTCCTCCTCCTTTAAATAATGCTACCCTACCATTAGTTAGTAGAGAGCCCTATCATTGGATATGGGGGAAAGACGTGGGTCATTGTACAGTCATAAAAGATAACTTATAGGATGCTTTAGCAATTGTCGTAAGGGACTAAGATCGTTTACCGAAGGTAACATCGAAGGGTCATCAAGGGATTACGATCTTTTAGCTGAGGGTTTTTGCTAAGGCTTCCCATGTTCGAGGGACATGACTGTTTAAATCTGAGACAACAAGTGAGGTTACCCTAAATGTGCGTGTGTGTGAAGTGTTTTGATTTCAGTTATTTTTGTGTTGAGATTAGGTTTTCTAATGTTTGCTTTTAGTCTTACCATACAAACCCTAATTACTAACATTAATAAGGAAAGCAGTAAATTATGGAAATTAAATGTCCTACGCTATTACAATGCTTCGGGGATGGGGGTACAAGTTTATGAATAGGGAGGAAAGCAATAAATTCTAATTATCTATTACAAGCTTTTGACAGTTACATAATTGTATTAATGTGAAAAATAAACAAATGCGCTGAGATAGAAAGGGAAAAGATGCAAAAAAACCCTAAAAACTCTAAGTATTTAAGAAAATAATTTGTTGTTTCTTTGTTTAGAAAATATTTGAAATATGAAATAAAAAGTTAAACCTAATTCTAATTTTATTTACAATTTAATTATTTAAAATAAAATAAAGCATAATTAAATTAATTAATTTTATTTATGAAAATTAAATTAATTAATTAAAACCTAAAGACTCTAAGTATTTAGAAAATATTTTGGTGTTTTATTTAGAAAAATATATGGAGTATAAAACCTAATTCTAATTAAATAAAATCAAAGTGATTAAGTTAAATTAATTTTTATTTGTCAAAAATTAAAATAACTAATTAAAACCTAAATCTAATTTTTTTAAAATAATTTTTATGATTTTTAAATAAAAAATATTTTAGTAAAGAAAATTAATTTAAAAAAAAGAAATAAAATGGGTCTGCAGTATAAAAAATTAAGGGGGTGAGAAGTAGCAAAAATAACTCAGACCTAACTCAAGGAGTTTTTTTGTTTGAAACAGAAAATAAAATTAAAAAAATGTTAGAATGGGCCTACGTCTGTAAAAAGAAAATGGAGGGTATGGACAAGCAAAAATAGCAAGGCCCAAAACAACTAAGCCCAGGCGCCTGTTTGTAATTAAGTGTGTCCGACCTTTGATGATTCATGGTGGAAAGGCGCACTTGAAGCATCCAAATCAGGCTTGATGAGATCTAATGGTGTTGATGAGGGGTATATCATGCGCGCTTTGAACTTGCTTACACCTGATTAACAAAGAAAATGTTGAAAAATAAAATGCCAGAGGCAGGAATCAAACCCCTTCCCTGGCACACTAACGCCCTACACACGCACACGCTTGCCACTGGGGTGGTTGTTTCATCCAGTTATAAAACAGTCACCAATAAATATATTATAAACTAGATTTTTAAATTTGAAATTCCCACTTCTTCTTCTTCCTCGCGCTAGACCAAAAAAACAATATTCTTGATTATGTAAATGCTTCATTTCTCAATAATTTTAAAAAATGGGAACATCAAACTTGCTTGAAATTTAACAACTAATCCAACCATATTAGTTTCAAAAGCTATAGATAAATGGTTAGGATGAATTTTGTTTGGTGCCAAACTGAAACTCTAAAACTTCAGAAACTTCAGTTCTAAAGTTCTCATCACATAGTTAATTAAAATGCAATTTAAGGACATGGTTAGCTTTATAGACATGATATCTACATTTTTGCTTTAGAATGTATTTGTAAATGATGCTTAAATCAAGATATCAAAGTTAGGAAAACTTACCTCTTGGTACCAAATCTGAATGCTCTCTACACGACTTCCATAGGTGAAATGATGATTTGGTGAGCTTGCTTGGACCCTGAGGAAGCTGTTTGGGTGCTCACTTGGTGTTGAGAGCGGATGAATCACTCCAACTAAGTCAGTTGCACAGGTGGTATT
Organism: Vicia faba; assembly: GCA_948472305.1. Taxonomy (NCBI): domain Eukaryota; kingdom Viridiplantae; phylum Streptophyta; class Magnoliopsida; order Fabales; family Fabaceae; genus Vicia; species Vicia faba. Next base: position 1,020,316,040 of record OX451737.1, on the reverse strand, counting down.
TGAAAATAGTGGATGATGAAGATGATGTTACAGTGATGAAACATGGGTTTGGATAAACTATACATGATGTATATGAAGTGTTTAGATGATTGATTTGGACAAAAGTTGTAAGGTTTGAGAGATTCAAAGATAAGGTTTCAAATAGCTCAAAAATGGAGGTTTTGGCCAATTCTGACATTGGAGAGTTTGAGAGGGTTAGAGGGATTGTGAACTCTTGTGTTAGCTTGCAAATGATCTCTCTATTTATAGAGAAAAGGTTTGAGGGGTTGAAGTAACCAGAATTTCAAGATATCATGTTATGGTTTTGAAGCTTGGTTTTGAAGTAACTTTCAAAGTCATGGTTCCAAGATAATGTAGGGTGGTTGATAGGCTGTAGATGGTTGCTTCTTGGTGCTGAGATGTTTTAAAATCAGAAGCAGCAATGTATGGGCTCAAGGAGAGTTGATATTGTGTATAAAGTCACTTTATCAAAATGGCAATGTGAACTTTCTCCCTTAAATGGCAAGTAAGCTTGGGCAAAGCTTTAATCACTTGGATCACAGCTCAAAAGCTTATGCAATCTTATGATTATAGCAAGATTTGGAGGTTAGAGGTCTGCAAAGTGATATTATGCAGCATGGCTATAAGATTTGGTTATGAACTTGTCACAAAAATGACCTATAATGCAACCTTAGATACCCAACTTCATCTCTTCGAAACTTCTAGCTCAAGCATGATAAAATTGTGTTCTTTGACATTTTGGAAAGCTTGAAACATTTTCTACAAATTTCATGTTGTGAGTTTTGGCTAAATCAAATGGGAACTTGGTGGAAATTGGTCAAGAAGTTGGGATGAAAAACTGACTAAAACTTGTTGAAATTTTTTCTAAGTATTGGATAAAAATAACCAGAACTTCATGGGCCTATATCTCTTAATCCAAGCACTTTTTGAGGTTCATCACACATTGACAAAGTTGTAGAATTCATAAATCCCTACAAATCTCATGTTGAAAGTTTTCCTTGAATCAACTTGGATCTTAGTTAAAAATGGTTATGAAGTTAGGACTTTTGTTAAGAACAAAAACACTAGGAATTTTTTCTAAGTGTTAGAAAATTTTCCAAAATTTTGACTTTTGTTGACTTTTTGATTCTTGATGATCAAGTTTGATAGTTTTGAATATCTTGATGATTCTTGACTTTTGAATTCCAATGTTGACGAAAAAGTCAAAGTTTGACTTTTTGAGTGACTGTTGATTTTTAATCAATTGATTCAATTTCTTCAACTATAACTCACTTGCATATATGGAAATGTTTTGAGCCATATAATTAGGTCAAGATGTTTTATTTGAGTCCTTGAGATCATGCTTCAAGCCATTAGGTCATGCACTAGGCCAACAGTCAATGATCAGTCATCTTCAGTCAAAACCCTAATTTTGGCAATTTTTTACCTTTGATGATTTGAGGGCTTTCTTTGAGGAATCATGGTCAACCCTTGATCAAATGATGAATATCACCTCAAAATATTGATTTTGAAAAAATCTTGAAGTTTGACTGTATGTTTGACCACAATTGACTTTTTACCCAATGTAGTTGATTTTCGGTCATCTGAGCAATTAACTGGGCAAATTTGTGATGCAAGGCTTGAAACTTGACACAAGCATTATTGAGGAGCTATGATGAACCATGAAAGTCACTTTAGGCAATGGAAGTCCAATTTTCCTTGAGAAAACCAAAACCCTAGTTATAGGCCAATGTTTAGGAGGTGAGTTTGTCTGATCAACTCTTGAGAATCCTCGGGTATTTGAGATTTTAGAAGAAGGTTTTAAAGAAAATGGGAGGGTAAATTTTGGGATACAACAACATGGAAGTTGGAAATTCGCGTCTTGGCTTTCATTTTAGCCCAGAGTTGAATATGTTGGAGGCTTGACTCTCGAGTTATGTTGTATCAAAGTGAAGCTATAAGCCATGTGTAGTCGTAGAAATGTTGAGACTAAGCCATTAGATTAACTTAACTCGCACAGATCAAATAAAAATTGCCACCGCACTTTATTGTTTCCAGAGGAATGGGAAAAGACCGAATAACCCAAAGAGAGGGGGGGGGGGGGGGAGAATCTAGGTACGAGGGTTGGTTATGCAAAGGGAAAGTGTTAGCACCCTAAACATCTACGGTACTCCGCAGGAAACTCTTTGAAAATTTGTGTATTTTGGCTATAACGGTTATATACAAAAATAGATAGTGGAGATGGGAAAAGAAATATTTTTTAAAATTTTGCATCCTCCACGGTTGCGAACCTTTGGTGCCTATGTACCACCTTTCGTGCAATAGGGGGTCAGGGTACTCGTAGTTCACCTTTTTAAAATTTTAAAACATATGTGTGTTGGTTAATTTTAAGAGACAAGAAATCATCGTCATATCCGAGTTGAAGAACATACTTACTACCCACAATTATGAGAAAGGAGAATTTGCATCATCTCAAAATGGAGGATATAGCTTGGATTTTAAAATCAACAAAGCCTCACTCAACACCCAAGTGGAAAATATCTCACTTTACTACATATCGTAGAAGTATAGTAGCTTGCATCACTACAAGGATTGACAAGGGTCTGATCTTTTGAGAAAAATTTAAAGTAAAAAGCCAAAGTGGAAAAATGGTTTGAATGGGATTGATTGACTTTTAGTCTTCTCATAAAAATGTCAAAGTATGATGAAGTTGGTTAAGGTTTGGTTAAGAAAATATTTTCAAAAAAAGGCATGGACCAAAATCAAGGATTATTGTGAAAGCGGTTCAAGTTAGAAAACAAGAAAGAGTTTTTAAGAGGAGGGAGAAGATTTTTGAAATTAAAGAAGATGGGAGGAGATGAAGGGACTATCCTAAGGCATAGGGTAAAAGCTAGGGAAAAGAACCGTCTAACCAATGAGAAGCTGACACTTAACACAAAGAGTCAATGTAGAATTCCCATCCTTTGGATTGAAACCAACCAAGCAAAGATACTAAACCTCTTAAGAAAACCAAGCTTCAGATGCATTATGTCTTCACAAATAAAACTTGGGCAGAGTAACGTTTGTATACAGAGGAATTCTCAATCACAAACAAAGTATATAATCAGAATAACCCGCACACAAAGAAAATCAACCCAATGTCTTAGAGTAAACCCCAAGAACTCTAGAAAAAATAACAATCAGAGCCACAAGGTCTCATGGGTAGTCAAGGTCTCTAATCCTAAGTCCAAGAAGTCAATAGCTCCATAATGCTAAGGATAATAACTAAATAGTCCAAGTAACGTTAATGTTTTTTATTGTTCAAGTTGGTTATTAAGTATCTTCAAAAAAATGAAATGAAAGCTCAAGTGAGCAAAATAAAAATGACATAAAGGTAAATGCTCAAGTGAGCAAATATGAAAATAGAAATGAAATGTAAATGCTAAAGTAAATGGAGCATAAAATAAAGACATAAGATAAAGGCCATAAGTAAAAAAATACATCATAAAAGTCAATTGTTAATGAGTTAGGAATTAGAGGTTAGTTGAATGACCATCTTGAAACTTGCATTTGAAAACTCATTAGAAGATTGATAAAATCAAAGTTTCTGAACAACAAGTTTCATTGCTTTTTGTCATGTATATCATTCATTTCAGGTTCTCGAAGCGACAACATGTGATCAATGATGTTTAAATGATTCGCTTAGACCAAAATTTATGAAGATTCATTAGAGGATTGATAAGACCAAAGCCTCCTAACAATGAACCTTAAGGTTATTGAATCAAAGGTTTTAAATTAAACATACTTGGGCTTGCAAACATGAGTTTGGGTCACGAATGATCATTTCTCGAATTGGGACAAAATTTAGCGCTATGTTAAGCAATTGTAAGTGAACTTATATAGAAGTCACACATATTTTGAGGCCGGTCAATAACAATCTATGTATCACATGTTTGGGGAAATGATATGTAGATTATCCTCTAACAACATTTAATACAAGTAAGAGAGGGATAAAATGGAGAGGGAGAGTAAATATTTGAACCAAAATTTTTAATCAAATTATCATTAAAATCATTCATCCATTTTGGTGGAGTTAAACTCAACACCTAAGATCCAATAATGTTAATAAGTTCATGATCAAACCTCAAATTGTCCAAGCTCAACCAAAATTTATTAAAAATAAAGATTGCATTTAATAATCAAAAATAAAAAAGAAAATGATTTTTTAATTGTTTTTTAAGTGAAAATAAAAGGCAAAATGACAAAATATATTCAAAGTATCAAATAAAAATTAAAAGAAAAACATAGAAAAGTCAGAGATGATCTCAAATATTTTTACAAATTTTTTAGTATTTTTTTTAATACAGAAAAGTATTTTAAAATTATTTAAAATCATTCAGATAAGTGAATTTTTTTTTCAAAAAAAGTAAAAATCAAAATAAAATTCTAGAAAAAATTTCGTAAAGTCAGAAATAAAGAGAAAGGTCTTGATGAAATTTTTCAGAATTTATAAATACCAAAAAGTATTTTTAACTATTAAAAATAAGTCATAACAAAGAAAAAAAATCATAAAATATATCAAATTTAAAATTAAAATCATGAAAAAATAAAAATCTGAAAGAGCATATTTAAAAATAACTTTGTGAATATTTTCATAATTTTTGGTTCAAAAATGAATTTTTTATGATATTTTGAAGTTTGATGTAAAAAAAAACAGAAAATAAAATAAAGTTTAAAATATGTGGACCATTGGATGAGAGTCAAAACGCGCCAGTAATCAGATCCAAAGGATCAGCCCCCCTGTACATATCATGGTCAGCTTTGAAAATTACACCGAATCACCTTTTAATAATTAAAAATAACTAAAAATCTGACGCGTTGGATGTAGTCTGACTAATGGAAGTAATCAGATCCAAGGGCTCTCAAAACGCACGTATGATAAAGCAAACACATTGGATAGGATTCTAAAGAATTACACGTCACACCATCATTGGTTGAAGCACGACACATAGGTCGTCTTCAACCTCCGGACACCCTAGATTGGAGTTTCTCAAACTATAAAATTAGCCAACCAGACCGGTACCGTGAGATTTGTCTCTTCAAGACGATTCTAATGGTACACTCGTGCCAAATTTATATAAATTGAGCAAGGCTTGATTTGAGAAAAATAAAAAATAATAGCGATCACGAAATTCTGGAATATCTCACTCAAATCTCAATGAAATCACAAATCATAAGAAGCATGAGAATCAGAAGGATGAGGAGAGTAGATTAGTCTTTTATTTGGATTAATTTGACTAAGAAATTTACCTGAACGAAGTAGCAGAAAGTTTCTCTGAAACTTGACTTCTATAGCTCAAAATATGTCACGATTCTTGAAGGTAAGAGTATGGTTAGCTTCAGAGAAGTTCAATGGAGCTAACTGAATGTAGTTTTTAGAGTTTTGAGGTGAGAATGAAAGTAATCAGAAGTTCAAATTCAGTGTTCATGTGGGATCTGAACATGGGTTAATTGTCTATCAAAAGCTTGTGGAAATAGGTGGAATGCGCATCTTATTTATAGGAGAGGATGAGGCAATGCTTAAGCGTGAAAATGGGAGAGTAATTGAGTGAATTCGTGTGAATCTGAAACATCAGCAATGTATGACTTGCTTAGCATCAAAACTCAACCAAAACCTGTGTTTTATGATGCTAAATGCTTTTGGAAAGTTGCTAAACATGATTAGAAGCAAAAAACGCATCAAAACTTTATGTTTAGAAGGCAAAATATGGATTTCAAATGCTGACTTGGAAGGAAAATTCAATTTCTAGTAGCTGACATTGAACTCATGGTGTGCACAATTTAGGGAACCTTAGGACCTGATTCTTGATGCATTGGATAGATGAGGTAACATTCTTTATAATTTTCCAAGAAAGGGATCATTTGGATGCTTGAGCTAGAAGTTGTTCTTGGTCAAAATCAGAAAAAAATGCCGACTTTTATACTTAGAAAAAAGTCTAAGTTTTTTCTTCAAAAATGACCCAAAAAGTTTTGACTCCAAACAAGGTCTTATTCCAAAATTTTGCTTTGTTCAATGACTCTAGCTTGAAGTGGACTCCTTAAAGAGTATTTTGAAAATTGTATCACTCAAAATTTTCAAATATTGGACAAGTTATGATCCTTTGAAATTTATGAAAATCCATAAGGTGACCTATAATCTTTTGAGCTTTTAAGGCATCTTCTAACCATTGCCAAGTTTTGCACATAAAAGAAGAGTTAAATTTCACACTATTAATATCACTTTGTAAAAATAATGGGCTCAAGGAGATAAAAATTGATCAAGTTATTACTTTTTGAAGTCACACAAGGGAATTTGATGGACTATCTAGAGGACTTGTAATCTTTCTCAATCATTAGTGATCTTTCACACAATATTTGCTTGAAACTTTTGAAGTGATTTGTTGATAACCCTTTAAGGAGAAGCATGTCTTTGGAATCACTCAAAATATCAAAAGATGGACAAGAAATAGCCCTTATAAGTCCAAAACCCTAGGTCCTAGAGCATCAAAATGGCTTGGGAACCCCTTTCAATTTTGAAAATCTTTCTTGTACAAATACTTTTGCTATGTGAAGAGAAGTTGTTGTGGATTATAATAAGAACCTATAGTAACAATAACCACTTCCAAATGTTGACAATGGAGGGAGTTATGCACTTGTGATCAAGGAATCAAGAACTATTCCAATTAGGTCAAACTTCTTTAATCAATTCTTGCATCTCTTGACTTTCTTTAGCAAATTGAAGTATGATGAATCATAGTAGACCTTGTCATGACATTATTTTAAAGCACTCTCAATGATGAAGCTTAAATCTCAATGAAGCTTTGTTGAAGAAGGCATGGAAATAAACTCATGAACCTATGAATCGACCAGATGAAATGTGTTGTGCTATCACCTATAGTACCAACATTTGTAGAGCAAAAATTCTTTATATTTGTTAGTTAAAAGTCAATCAACACAAGACATATATGACCACAATATACAAATCAAAGTGCTTAGTGATCCCTCATGAGAAAACCTAAATATAGGGAGAAGAACCAAACCCTAGTGTGATCTTGATATGATTGGGTTGATATGAGATGATAGAGGAATCTTAGGGGCAAAAATTGGGGTATAACAACTGCCCTTATTTAAGTGTCTTCTATCCGGAGATATGAAGGTTAAAGTCTTCGTGTGGACACGATTGAAGATATTTAAATATAAAACAAACCATATTTTTGGTCCTAAGATGCCATGCAATGCTTATGATTGTGCACACAAACAAACAAATCCAAAGGTGACACAGGACACCACTGGGGAAGCAGAAAATAAAAAAAATAAAGGATCAAAAGAAAGTCTGACTAGGAAAATAAATCACTGGTGAACAAAAGAATCGACTCTATTGAGGTAAAGCCCAAGGAGGAGATAAAGCATCATCAATTTAAATATTGAGGAGAAAATTAAAGGAAGACAACGATCGACAGATAACTACGAAAAATCTACTCACTAAGAAGATAGAAAAAAATTAATGTCGACTCACAGGGAAAAGAAATGGTAAGATAATATCGATAAAAACCAATGTTAGGGTAGGCAAAAAATGATTAGCATCAATACTTATGACTGGAAACATATGAATTCTTTAGAGAAAAGTGAATCTCAATGACGAACTATCTCCCATAATGACGAGACTACCATTCATCGGAGTAACAAATCTCAACAATGAACTATCTCCCATAATGACGAGACTACCATTCATCAGAGTAACAAATCTCAACAATGAACTATCTACCATAATGACAAGACTACCATTCACTGGAGTAACAAATATCAACAATGAACTATCTCCCATAATGACGAGACTACCATTAATTGGAGTAACAAATATCAACAACAAATTATCTCTCATAATAACGAGACTATCATTCATCGGAGTAACAAATCTCAACAATGAACTATCTCCCATAATGACAAGACTACCATTCATCGGAGTAACAAATCTCAACAACGAACTATCTTCCATAATGACGAGACTACCATTTTTCGGAGTAATAAATCTCAACAACGAACTATCTCCCATAATGATAAGACCACCATTCATGGGAGTAACAAATCTCAACAACAAATTATCTCCCATAATGACGAGACCACCATTCATTGGAGTAAATAAACTCAACAACAAACTATCTCCCATAATTACGAGACTACCATTCATCGGAGTAACAAATCTCAACAACAAACTATCTCCCATAATGACGAGACTACCATTCATCAGGGTAATAAATCTTAACTATGAACTATCTCCCATAATGACGAGACTACCATTTGTTAGATGATATGATCGATCTAGAAGGGGGATTGAATAAATCGCTTTTTTAAAATTGTTTTCAGAAAAATATGCGAAAGCTTCCTGGAATCTCTAATCGTCTAAACGATCCTTTATTGAAAAGATCGGATATGAGTAACCGTATGGGATGTAATGATAAAATAAGAATCAATGCGTTTTACTCAATTGATCAATCACTTATACACCCTCGATGATTATTAATTACTACCTATGAATTGAATGAGATGATGATAAGCACAATGAAAAATTTGTGGATTAGTCAATTTGTCAAACACCTTGTGAGCAAAGCACCTTAGGTTTGGTTTTACTAAATTGTAGTGGTGAATTTTCTTAGGTATCAATCAAAAGGATTGTTACCAATGTTTTGAAATGAACTCAACACACTACAATTTCAATAAATATAGATTTGACAAATTAATTTTCACACAGTATAGTAATCAAGTATAGAGATAAAGAAAAAGCAGAAGAACACACAATTTGTTAAGGAAGTTCCCCTTGTCGTCCTCACGTAGGGTACGTCTTCCCCCAATTCTAGAATCTAGAATTGAGATATTTGATATTAAGTTGCAAATGATACAAGAGAAGAGATAATTCATAATACAAACAAACCAACGTTGCTGAAGTAACAATCTTCTTCCCTTTCCTTGGTTTGAGCAAAACCAAGTGCCAAATTCTTCGAACAAACCTCCGGTTACCGCTACTTGATTAAGAAAATCCACTGTTTCTTAATCCTTTCACTCGGCTGGTTGCGATCGCAAGCAATTTGACCCCAAATCATCAGTCTTCACAATCCTCCGGTTACCGCTACTTGATTAAGCAAACCCACGTTTCTTAATCCTTTCACTTGGCTGAATTCAATGAAGCAAAAACTTGTGCAAAAAACCCTGCACCAATAGGAATCTTGGAGGAGAAAATCCCAACAATTTTATTCAAGAACAACCCACAATTTTTCAACCCAAATCTGAATTAAATTCTTGTTTTGAACGTTATCACCACAACAATTTTCTTGAATCAACAACCATGATTATGTGTAGATGTTGATTTTTGAGAAGAGAGGATGAAGACGATGAGCACTATGTGTATCTTTCACTAGTTCTTATTGACTTCAAATAATGATGCATAATGAATATATATGTTACCTAATATCCAAGAACCATAAACATAGCAGAAAATCAGATGAGGCTAGCGAGCGGTCGACTCAACCAGAAGTAGGGGTCGTTTCGACACAACTGTAGGTGTTTAGGTATTGGCTTGCATTTTTGGTAAATCCCAAGTGTATGTGTGAATGTCATGACTGATGTCATAACATTCTAGTTCAGGTTGTACTAACTCATTAGGTACATGTGCAGAAAAATATTGTAATTCAAATACTGATGTTTATAAGTGTGTATCTGAGCATGTTTGCAAAATGATCACATTTTGCTAAATCAGTAGACAGGTTTTCTCAGATGTCATAACAGATGTTATGACATCCTGTTCTGAACTAACAGGATTGCAGGATTGGATAAGTCTGAGTTTTTTCAGGAAATAACTCAGTCCTTTCTGAACAGAATCCTGCGTTTTCTGAGGAGTAACCTAGCTCAACCCTAACCTGGTTAATAAAGTCCTGTGACCTGGTCTTTAGGTCAAACGGAATCAACCCTAGGTTTTTGGAAACCCTAACTGAAGTTGCAGCTGCTATATATTCAACAGAGCTGCTGTTTTTCAAGCGATCCCTGCTGATTGATTAGAAGATCAATTTTGTAATCTGTATAGATTTGTTTATTGTACTCCAAGCAATTATCATTGTGATAAGTGCCTTGGAATAGGTTTCGATTGTAAGGGTTGTGTAGCACTCAAAGCTTTGAAGCAAGAGTGTTTGAATGTCCCTTGACTAAAGCTGTGAAGCAGAGTCAAGTTAGTTGTGTACATCACTCAAAGCTGTGAAGCACGAGTGATTGTGTTGCTTGATTAAAAAGCTGTGAAGCTTAATCAAGTGTGTGTTTTTTTGAAGAGTGTCTTCATCAATTCTTAAGTCAAATTGGTTTATGTATCACTGCTGTGATTGAGGGGGAGTGAGTAGGAACTCAGGTTTAAGTTGTACTTAGATTAGAATTGCATTGGGTAGGTCTTAAGTGAAGGAGATAAACTGGTTGGTTTATTCCTGAATTAACATCTCTTATAGTGGATTCTCTCCCTGGCTTGGTAGCCCCCAGAGTAGGTGTTGTTGCACACCGAACTGGGTAAACAATTGACTGTGTTCTTTACTGCTTTTGTATTTACTGTCATATAGTAAGTCAGATACGGTGTCATAACATTGGACGTGACATTGAGTATCTGCAGCCAGAATTTTCAATTGGCATCAGAGCAGGCACCCTGCCTGTATTACTGGGTGAGATCTAGGGATATCACTTTCTGGCACTATGGACAAAGAAGGAGTTTTTGGAAATAGACCACCCATTCTGGATGGAACCAATTATGACTACTGGAAACCTCGTATGATTGCCTTCCTAAAATCTCTGGACAAAAAGGCTTGGAGAGCTGCTGACAAAGGATGGATTCATCCCACCATAACTGAGAGAGATGGGACAATCAGTCTGAAGCCTGAGGAAGATTGGAGTAAAGAAGAAGATGAGTTAGCTCTGGGAAATTCAAAAGCTTTAAATGCCTTGTTCAATGGAATTGATAGAAACATCTTCAGACTAGTACATCAATATGAACTGGCCAAGGAAGTTTGGGACACTCTCAAAACTACTCATGAGGGCACTTCCAAAGTAAAAATGTCAAGGCTTCAGATGTTGACCACTAAGTTTGAGAATCTAGAAATGATGGAAGATGAAACCATTCATGAGTTTCACATGAACATCTTGGAGATTGCCAACACCTCAGGAGCACTGGGAGAAAAAATGTCAGAAGAAAAATTGGTGAGGAAGATTCTCAGATCCTTGCCTAAAAGATTTGCAATAAAGGTAACTGCCATAGAGAAAGCCCAGGACATTAGCAAGTTGAAAGTGGATGAACTTATTGGGTCTCTTCAGACTTTTGAGATGGGGATCACTGATAATGGAGACAAGAAGAACAAAAGCATAGCACTTGTATCCAATACTGATGTTGAATACAAGGAGGATGAAGAAGAAAACATATCTGAAGCTATTGCCATGCTTGGAAGACAGTTCAATAGGCTCATCAAAAGAATGGACCCAAAGTCAAGGTCTAATGTTCATAACATTCCCTCTGACATTGACAGTTCCAGCAGAAGACCAAGGTCAGAAGATAAGGGAAACCAAGGCAGAGGTATTCAATGCCATGGATGTGAAGGATATGGACATATTCGAGCTGAATGTCCTACTTTTCTTAAGAAGCAAAAGAAAGGAATGACTGTTACTTGGTCTGACTATGATTCAGAAAGTAATTCTGAAGAAGAATATGCTAAACTAGTTACTGCCCTAACTAGTGTTTGTACTTCTGAAAGTGATACTAGTGATGAAGAAGTAACATTTGGAGAACTGGCTGATACCTACAAGAAATTGTATATCAGAAGTGCTGAAGTCTGTGTGCAGAATGAGAAATAATCAAAACTCATTATCAAACTGGAGGCTGAAAAAAGGGCGAATCTTGAAACTATAAGTCATCTAGAAGGAGAAGTTCAATTGCTGAACTCACAACTGAATCAAATGACCAAATCTGTCAAGATGTTGACCAATGGAACAGACAAATTGGAAGAGATCCTTCAGGCTGGACAAAATATGGGAAATAAATCTGGCCTAGGATTTGTGGAAACAAAGAAATTTGGTACTGGGAAGCAAATGTCAAAACGGATGTCTCAACATTACTCTCAACATCAGGGACAGAGACATATGAAGAAGAGGTACCAAAGATGGAGATGTCATCATTGTGGGAAATATGGTCACATAAAGCCCTTCTGCTTCAGACTACATGGATATCCTAATCAGAACTCAGATGTCAAACCTAAGTCTAAAAAGGTACCACATGCTCCTCAATGGAAGAAAAAGGCTACTGCACTGATAGCTCACACTTCCCTGAGGGTCTCTGCAAAGGAAGATTGGTACTTTGACAGTGGATGTTCCAGACACATGTCTGGATTCAAAAATCTCCTCAATAATGTTATGCCTCACACCACCAGTTTTGTGACCTTTGGAGATGGTGCTAAAGGTGAAGTCAAAGGAGTTGGTAATTTGGACTGCCCTGGAGTTCCAAGTCTGAATAAGGTACTGCTGGTAAAAGGGTTGACTACTAATCTCATTAGCATCAGTCAATTATGTGATCTAGGATTCATGGTCAACTTCTCAAGATCTGAATGTCTAGTATTTAATGAAAAACTAGATGTTGTAATGAGAGGAATCAAATCCAAAGATAACTGTTATGTGTGGCAGCCTGAGAACACTGATATCTCCACTATGAGTCAAATCATCAAAGAAGAAAAAGAGATGAAACAGTGGCAGCATAAGCTTGGAAGAATGAAAAGAGCTATTCCTATGGAAGCTGTCAGAAGAACTCCAAAACTACAGGCTGATAATATATGTGATGTGGCAAATAAACTTGAAGAAGAATGGGTTGTCAGAACCTTAAGTCATCTTGACAAGGATGTTGGAAAGAACAAGTCTCATAAATTCTGTTCTCAAAACATCTGGTCAAAACAGATGCTCCCTGAGTACAATGTTACACAAGATGTTGTGACATTGTGTTGTGATAATCTGAAAACATTCAACATTTCCTTGAACCCTATTGAATTTGAAGAGAAGAAGTCATTTAAACTGGAACATAGTTTCTCTAAGCTTCAGCTGACTGATTCTTCTACCAAGGCGCTTGTTGGAAATAAACTTGAAAATTTGAGGGGCAGGTTGGGTATTCACCAACATGAGAAATTATAGCAATTAGTTTTGCTGAAAACAAGGGTTGAAGGGATTAATTTTATTAAGTCTATATTTAGTGGGTTAATCATATTCATTCACAATTCCTTCAAAAGCCTTAAGAAGTTGAAGAGACTCCCTTTTACTCCCTACCTCTCTCATCCTTGCAACCTGTTTCCTCCTCCCAATCAAAGATTTTTCTCAAACTGCTACTATTACTCAAAGTTAAACAAAATGTCTCAGACATCGTCTTCCACCATGGCGGCTTCGTCTTCCTCATCATCGTCATCATCTGATCAAGATTCTAGGGCAATCACTACATGCATAGAATCTGAAGTTCTTGAGGTCACTCCTCTCAGGGAGATGGCAACTGACCCAGCCAGAGTCAAAAAGCTCAGAACCAGACATGCAGGAAGAGCTCAAGCTACAGTCTCTGGTAATTCTTCTCATCCTTCGTCTTCTATACCTAATAGAGAAGGATCAGTTCAAGTACACCAAGCTATTGCTAGGCTGGTTACTAGCATTCTGAGTGGCAACCAATCTGTACCGGGGATTTCTATCCCTTTGAATCAATCAGAAAGTCCAAATGTGGAAGGTTCTGAAAATGTAGATGTCACTGAGGATGTTGTGACACCAAAAGACAACATTCAGAACCCCTCTGAAAAGGTTGCTGATCCACCTATCATTGATGTGGATGAAGATTACTCAGATAATGAACTGATTGCTAATGTGAACCCTAGCATTGCTAGGAGATTGATGAAAAGAAAGAGTAGTCAGAATGTTAAACCTGATGCTAAGAAATCCAAGGCTGAAGGGATGGCTGAGAAAATTCAGACAAAAGGGAAGAAGGCACAAGTGCAGACTGCTAGACAACCAATCTCTAAGAAAAGTAAAGAACCTGAAACTTCTGATTCTGATGATGAATCAGAATTTGAGATTGATATTGAAGAAACTCCCATCAGAAGGAAGCTCCCCTCCAGCAAGATTGCTAGAGTGCCTGAAGTGCCAACAGACAACATCTCCTTTCATCATCCTGACAATGCAAACAGATGGAAGTATGTTTGCTTGAAGAGAATAGCCTTGGATAGAGAGCTCAACAATGATGCCTTGGAGTGCAAAGACATCATGGATCTGATAAAGAATGCTGGGCTAATGAAGACAGTGACAAAGTTTAACAAATGCTATGAAAATCTGGTTAAGGAGTTTGTAGTGAACTTGTCAAATGATTGTGCTGATGGAAGGTCAGCTGACTTTGAAAGTGTCTTTGTTAGAGGAAGAAGGGTCAAGTTCTCTCCATCAGAAATCAACAAGTTTCTTGGAAGAACAAATAAGGACTGTCCTGATCTAGAGGCAACTGACAATGAAGTTTGTTTAACCATCACAGCCAGGCAAGTAAAGTGCAGGCCATTGAAAGGGAAGCTGAATGCTAGTAATCTCAGCATGAAATTTGCCATCTTGCATAAAATAGGTGCAGCAAACTGGGTGCCTACAAATCACAAATCAACCATCTCCACAGGATTGGGGAGATTTATCTATGCTGTAGGAACCAAGACTGCCTTTGACTATGGAAGGTACATCTTTGAACAAACTTTGAAGCATGCTGGCAGTTATGCTGTCAAAGGACTAATTGCCTTTCCCTCCCTCCTTTGTGGAATCATCCTTGCACAATACCCTGACATCCTTGTAGCAAGAGATACAGTCTGCAAAAGAGCTCCTGCCCTTGGCCTGCACTACAAACTGTTTCAGGGATCTCATGCTCCAGACATTGTCATAACATCAGCTGAGACATCGTCTGCAAAGACCCAGTCCAAGACATCAGATGTCATAGCTGTTTTAAAAGAAACTTGCAAAGATCTGGATGCTAGAAAAAGGACCCTAGAAGCTCTAATTGCCAGGCTAGAAAAGGAGGAAGCTGAAGAAAGCAGAAGGGAAGAAGGTATAGAAGCTGAAGGACAGCTCAACATTGAAGAAACTAGCTCCTCTGAGTCTGATGACAGTGCTTGAAGGTTGATTGCTGCTTGGTGGTGTTGCTGGTGGAGTTTGGAAGTGTGTTCTGCTGTTGTCAGCTGCTGATCTCATTATTTTGTTTTGGATAACTGTATAATTTTATGAACATGTAACTTTGGCCCATTTGTGGCTAAAGAGGGGGAGAATATTTTGGTACTTGCTTAATTAGTACTTGACATTATATTTTTCTGCTGTCACTTATTTCTGCTGCTATCTATCTCTGATTGATTAGGGACTTTAGCCAAAAATCTGCCAAAGGGGGAGTTTGTAGGTGTTTAGGTATTGGCTTGCATTTTTGGTAAATCCCAAGTGTATGTGTGAATGTCATGACTGATGTCATAACATTCTAGTTCAGGTTGTACTAACTCATTAGGTACATGTGCAGAAAAATATTGTAATTCAAATACTGATGTTTATAAGTGTGTATCTGAGCATGTTTGCAAAATGATCACATTTTGCTAAATCAGTAGACAGGTTTTCTCAGATGTCATAACAGATGTTATGACATCCTGTTCTGAACTAACAGGATTGCAGGATTGGATAAGTCTGAGTTTTTTCAGGAAATAACTCAGTCCTTTCTGAACAGAATCCTGCGTTTTCTGAGGAGTAACCTAGCTCAACCCTAACCAGGTTAATAAAGTCCTGTGACCTGGTCTTTAGGTCAAACGGAATCAACCCTAGGTTTTTGGAAACCCTAACTGAAGTTGCAGCTGCTATATATTCAACAGAGCTGCTGTTTTTCAAGCGATCCCTGCTGATTGATTAGAAGATCAATTTTGTAATCTGTATAGATTTGTTTATTGTACTCCAAGCAATTATCATTGTGATAAGTGCCTTGGAATAGGTTTCGATTGTAAGGGTTGTGTAGCACTCAAAGCTTTGAAGCAAGAGTGTTTGAATGTCCCTTGACTAAAGCTGTGAAGCAGAGTCAAGTTAGTTGTGTACATCACTCAAAGCTGTGAAGCATGAGTGATTGTGTTGCTTGATTAAAAAGCTGTGAAGCTTAATCAAGTGTGTGTTTTTTTTAAGAGTGTCTTCATCAATTCTTAAGTCAAATTGGTTTATGTATCACTGCTGTGATTGAGGGGGAGTGAGTAGGAACTCAGGTTTAAGTTGTACTTAGATTAGAATTGCATTGGGTAGGTCTTAAGTGAAGGAGATAAACTGGTTGGTTTATTCCTGAATTAACATCTCTTATAGTGGATTCTCTCCCTGGCTTGGTAGCCCCCAGAGTAGGTGTTGTTGCACACCGAACTGGGTAAACAATTGACTGTGTTCTTTACTGCTTTTGTATTTACTGTCATATAGTAAGTCAGATACGGTGTCATAACATTGGACGTGACATTGAGTATCTGCAGCCAGAATTTTCAACAACCCGCACCAGGAGAGAAAACTGTTTTGAAGTTTAACGCGTTGACCATTTTAGAACTTGCGTCGATGCAAACTTTGAATTTTGATTCCCATGTTGATTCAAGCGGAAGGGTCAATGCGATACATCAAGCAGTCAGAGAGAATTCCATTTTAAAGTGAAATGCGTCGATCGCTTTAGGGCTTGCGTTGACGCAAACTTTGAATGTTTTGATTTCCAGTTTGAGTCGACCGAAAGGACCGACCTGACACATCCAGGACTTGATTGAAGATGATGAATCGACCGCACATATCTTTGAGTCGCACAAATTGAATTTTCTCGAAAATACTTGTTTCTAGAGATCTTAATTCTAATTATTTCATTACAAGATTGTTCATAAGACCAACCCAAATAGAGAGAGATTAATAATAGTTTTGACATCATTAAAATACTTATATAGGGACTTTTCCCTCACATACTCCCCTTTTTTGATGATGTCAAAACAATGTTCAAATATGCTCCCACTGAGTTTGTGCGTTCCATTTGCAAGCTATGTATAGTCTTCTATGTTCACTTCTCCCCCTTTGACAACATCAAAAAGAGAAAAAGCACAAGGTCAAGAGTAACAAAATATATCAAATGCAACAACATTTTCCATTTGCTAATAAAAACACCAACAATCATTCACATAAAATGAAATTAGTGCGGATCATTAAAATGTAAAAATTAGATCAATGTATGTAGAATATTACAAGCCAATCAATAAGGATAAGTGCATGAGGTTAAAAAAACATAAGAGCTTAAACATAATTACATATATATAAACATGAATTAATTTTTTAGGTTGTCAGTATCATTGTTTTCAGGAGCATCAGGTGGAAGGTTTGGAAAATGCTGAAGGAAGGTAGAATGAAGGGAGGCAAGGTTCTCAGCTTGTGATTGAAGCATGCCTTCCAACGTGGAGTACTACTGATCTTGAATATTTGAATAGTTTGAGAACATTTCGTTTTAGGCTTAGACAAGGTTATAGATGTTCGAAATCCTCTAATTTTGAAGGAATGCGTCTTCCTTTTGTTGGATATGCATTTTCTTCAAAAGAGTTATCACATTGGCATTGTTTTCTTGAGGAACCGGGACATCCTCGTCCATATGTTCTTCATTTTATTCTTCCTCAGACTCATCTTCTTCTTCATTATCATCCTCTTCACCATCACTATTTTGGAAAGAAACAGATGTACTTCTCACAACATAACGGTATTTTTGTTCCTTGTGATCCCATTGGAAGCCCATCAAGGTAAGTGATTTCTTTGTGAATTCAAGATCAGAAGTCATACCAACATAAGGAATTCCTGCAACTTTAATCTTTTCTCGATTGAGAACTCTTTGAATGAAAGAGGGATAGCATAGTGCGGCGCCTCTTCCAGAGTTATGCAGATCAAACATCCGGCTAGCAAAATAGTGTGGCCAATGAACCTTTATTTTATGTTTTAAAACATAAAGCAGTTGAACTTTAGGTTTATCCACACGAGAAAGACCTCCCTTCTTGAGTCGAATGATGTGGCAATCGATCCAAAAGAGAATTCTGTCAAATGGGGCTAGGGAACCAGTTGTTACAGACCTTGGAAATAAATCACTGTTTACTATTATGTCACTGTAGGGTTTCTTTTGCATGGAGTTTAAGGCCGACTTAAATTTCATAGTTAGGAGCAAGAACAATATCAGAGATTTTAATAGCATCAGAATCAACTGGCCACATACCAAATAGGTCTTTCCATACATGCGAGCTAACCATATAATATTTGTTGTTCATTCTATATTTAAATTCAAAACCCTTAACCTTTCCTTGCATGCCAACATAGAACATTTTGACTAAATCCTCATTATAAGGTGTATCACATTCACGAAATAAGTGGAAATTCTGAAATCTTAATAATTTAATAATTTCAGGTAGATGCATATGACCCAAGGTTTTCAGATATAAAGTCGATTGTCTAACTATGTTTCTCTTACCAAAAGTGTCTGCAAAAGTACAAACAATGTCATCAGAGAGAAGTGAAAGAGCAGTTACCGGATTATCCGACGGAACATTAGAGGAGCTGCCTCTGAAGGTTCTCTTCTTAGCTACCCTTGAATCCATTAGGCAAATTTCTTGATAAAAATGGGTATGTGAGGGAGATTTTCAGAGAGATGGGTTTTGAGAGTTTTTAGGGTTTTAAGAGAAGAGAGTGAATATAGAAAACAAAAGAACAAAATGATAAAGAAATATAAATCAGACATTTTTCGCGATGCGTCGACCGCTCATAGAGCATTGTGTCGACGAAAAAATTGCTTTAATTGATGCTGAGTGAAAATATTAAGTACGTGTCGATGCATGTAAGCTATGAGTTGACTCAAAAGTAAAGAATTTTGATTTTATGCAGTTTTTTCAATTGATATCATGCAATTTATATAATTCTTAGAATCCCTATGTACTTTAATAATAAAGATAAAAAAGAACAAGTTTACCATTTACACATGATTAAGAGTAGAGAATAGATGAGAACGATATTACCTTCATGAGAGTTGATAAGAGCTTTAACCAAGGCTATCCATAAGTGCATCAAGCATTAAGAGAATATGTTTGTTGTACCCCAAAATTTTCCCTCTCATGTTTTCCAAGATCTTCCCCTACATGGTTGGTCACAAACCTTTGCCTAAAGAAAAGGAAAATTTGTGAGTGATGTTTTTAAGTTTTCTTCTATTGGCCTGTTAACAAGACCCTTCGATTGGCACCTCCAAAGTGTCTTTTGATTGGCATCTACATAACACCCTTCAATTGGCATGAAGAAAGATCCTTCTATTGGCCTGTTAACCAGGCCTTTCGATTGGCATTTTAACCAGTACCTTTCGATTGGAATTGTGACAGTGTCCTTCGATTGGCATTTTAATATGTATCCTTTGATTGGTAGCTGGACAAAGGTCCTTCGATTGGCATGACAAAGGGTCTTTCAAATGGAATTTCAGTACAAAACTTCAAGAGAACCATCAAGGCCCAGGGCTGGTCGAAGGGATTCTAATAAGGAAAATTCTGAATAGTTTCGAATTGGACTTTGAAGCTGGTAAAGAAAGCCATTCGAAGAAGGTAACAATGACTCGTTCAAAGAACATGTAAAGGTCCATTCGAAGAAGCGTTCAAAAGGTCCACTCTAAAGAGGCCATCAGAGAAATTCGAAGGAGGCCATCAGAGCCATTCGAATAAGCTGAATCAGACCCATTTGAAGGAAATGAACCAGAGCCACTCGAAGGAGGCCATCAGGGGCATTCGAAGGAGGCCATCAACTCATTCAAAGGAGAGAATTCGAAGGCCAGTTACATATCATTCAAAATTAAAAAAAGGGATAAGATCCCGTGTGTTTGGCCAACGTTACAAATTCTTATTCATGGCTTTCAAACACAATCAAGGCTGTTTAAACCTTTGCCTCCTTGTCCCCTCTACCCCCTCTATATAAAGAGATCACAAATGTTGCAAAGGGGGAGGAGAAAAGGAGAAACAAAAATATTAGGGAGACGCTGCCCACAAAGTCCATCAAAGGTTTTCATAATCTTCCAAGCCAAAGCCACCCTTCAACAAGAGTATCCAAGCCAAGAAGTTCCAGATCGAAGGTGCTCACATCCAGGAAGTCCCCAAATCGAAGGTTCAATCTACTGGTAAGAGAGGGTAAATTGTCCAACCTTGTATTTGCATAACACATCCATACTTGTCATTACATTCAATTTGTCATCCTAGATAGGATCAAAGGGCCTGGGTTGGACACCCCGATCATGTTCTTCATTTGCGAACATTTGCTGCAGACATAGCCTGAAAGGACCCAGCAAGCGCATGATCGAAGGACATGGGTTTTGATACCCAGGTCCTGCGTTTTATTTCGCTAACATACTTTTGCAGGTATAGCATCCCAGATCGAAGGAGATACATTTTCTGGATCAAAGCCTTAGCCTCCTTAATTGAAGAAGGCAACTCCCTTCTGGATTGAAAGAGACACCTCCTCCCCGGATCGAAAGGCATTCCCTTTCCCCAGGATCGAAGGGCAATCCCCTTCCCTGGATCGAAGGCTATTCACGCCCACTCCCTAGCCCAATCGAAAGAAGGCATCTCTCCTGAATCGAAGAGGCCATATCTCTTCCCCTTTGGCTCGGAATCCCCCCTTCTTCACCCCAATCGAAGGATGCATCATCGTACTCTTATTTTGCTTTTGTTTATTTTCTTTATTTTTTTAGTGGACTATTTATCTTTTTAATTAACATTAAAATCAAAATCACAAAAATATTAGGCTAGTTATTTTTCCAACTAAATTAATTTTGCAAATAAATTAATTAATTAGTTTAACATTTTTTCTTAAAATTAAAATTAAATAGACTTAGGCCTTGTTTTCTTTTATACCAAAAACAAAAAAAAAGACTTCTCTTCTTTAGGATTTTTAGACGTCTTTTCTATTTTCATGTGCGTTTATTTAATTCCATATTTTACTATTATTGTATTTGTTTACAGGGTGTAATAAATAAATTAGGATATTTACTGCTTTATTCCCCATTATCCTTGTATAATGTAAATCCACTCCCTGAAGTATTGTAATAGCGTAGGACCCCTATTTTCTGCATTTTCTTTTTACTACTTTTCATATTAACTGCTAGTAACTAGACATGTATGACAAAGACTGAAATCAAACGCTAGCAAACTTAATAAAAATACAAAAATAACTGAAACACAACACACTTGCACACGAGCACCTCTAAGGTACGCCCACTTTGGTTGCCTTTAAAAAACAGTCATGAGGCAGGAATGCTTTAGCAAATATCCGTAAAATCAAAAGATCATAGTCCCTCGATGACTCTACAGTTGCTTTCTCGGTAAATGATCTAGTCCCTAAAACAGAATTGCTAAAGCATCTCCGTAATTGCCTTCGTGACTATAAAACGTCCCGTCGATTGTCCCTCAACATCCAATGACAAGGCTACCTACTCACTAATAGTAGGATAGCGTTGTCTAAAGGAAAAGAGGAAAAGAATGACCCTTTTTCGAGTAATTAAAGTAGATAGCTGTTAGAAGTTTTCTCAAACATTTTGCACTTACACAAAAAATGACTTTTCAAAAACAATTTCAAAACACTTTGTATACTTTCTCTACTATTCTGAGAAACATTACAAAGTTCGCCGTATTAGGCGTTTTTAAAACATTTTCAAACATAAAGCACACAAGCAATTTCAAAAAATTAACAAACCTCTAAGAGCCCGTAGAAAACTACGGATGGAAAGGGTGCTAACACCTTTCGTTTCCATAATCTACCCCCTTACTTAGAAACATCTCGAAAAGGTCTT
This sequence comes from Vicia faba, assembly GCA_948472305.1. Lineage (NCBI taxonomy): Eukaryota > Viridiplantae > Streptophyta > Magnoliopsida > Fabales > Fabaceae > Vicia > Vicia faba. Next base: position 1,020,294,163 of record OX451737.1, on the reverse strand, counting down.
TTTTTGTTCTTTTCACCCTTTCATTTGTTGGATAAAAGAAAAGACGGTGGCGACTCTTGCTTACCGCACATTTGTAAACAAAAAATGCAAAAACCAGTATATAACAGTCGGTTCTACCACCGTATCACAAAACTGACAACTCTGCTGGGGACTAATAAAAAGTGGGGTTACCTTAGAGTTATTTCATTATTTAACTGCTTTCTTGTGGTTTGTTTGCTTTACCCTTGGAGGGTTGTTGGGTTGTTTCTATAGATCCTACACCCGGATATGGGGCACACTTTTAGGTAAACGACAATAGATTATGGAGACTGTACGACGTAGACCGATATGGTTGAAGCAATGGCTGTGTTGGTGTGACACTTTGGTTGGTATCAGTATCCCTTGTGTTGAATCAAAGAGAATACGGGGCCTCCGCATGGTGTCGTGAAGCACTAACGAACCTTAGAACCTTAGTTGAACAAACTTGGCCATTAGAAAATAGTGAGATAGCCAGTCTCGGTGTAAAGCTGGGAATTGGTTGATACTCGATACTACACTCATTGAGATCGGACTTTCAGGATGTTTCAGCCGCAAGAAAAGATTGCTAAGCTGAGATAATACCGATAAAGGAAGATCAGTGATATTGAGGCTCCTTAGAACCCGGTTACTATTTCTAAGACAAGTTGAGCCAACTAAACTTCAAGAGGGTACTTACCTAGAAACCCCATGCAAGCTTAAACCTAAGGCTTCTTGTGTGACTTGTTTGCCTTCATTATCCAACAACTTGAATTATTTGCAGGGTTTACTTACTTACATAACTTTACACTTTTGCTTAACACATAGCATACACATCATAACATCATGCCACATCATTTCCTTAACCATTTCAAGGATCTCAAGGGTTTGTGATGCAGGTTATGATAAATCAGACGTCTAGCAAGGGGCAAGGGGATTTATTTTCCTCTAGCCAATACCGTCAAAATATCAAAACCCAACAACTTGAGTCAAGGGCTATGACCCACTTGATATGGTGAGCTTGACTCTCGTAGAAGGACACTCAACGATACAAATTTCTTCAATCAAAGCTACAAACTTCAAATGCTGACATTTTTTTGTTTACCCCACGAGTCCTTGAAAACATTACATACGCATATCATACATGTTATTGCATAAACAGGTTTCAAAGCAGGGTTCTCATCTTCTTTGATGTTTATTTTAGCAAGTAAAGAAATGGCTCTTGAACAGAAAATCAAAGACATTCAAGCTCCAAACACTCAGTTCCAACAAATGTTCCTGACTCTGACCCCGGGGCAAGAAGACTTGAAAGCTCTAATCGGCAAAAAGAAGGCTAAGAGGGCAAAGAAACCCGTTTGTGTTTCGAGTGTGGGAAGAAGAAGACCAACTAATCGAGCTCTAAATTTTGCAACCCCATCAAAGGGAGGGGATAATCAAGAATAAGATGACGAGGAATCAGAGGAAGGGGACAACAATTCAGCGTCTGAAGAAGATGAACCTGACTATTCTAAGGAGTAATATCCTCCGGCTGGAGGATCGACTCAATGCCATGGAGATCCAAAGGGTGCCTGGTATGGATTTTGAAGAATTAGGGTTGGTTCATGGAGTGGTCATCCCATATAAGTTCAAGGTCCCCATCTTCACAAAATATGATGGTGTTTCCTATCCCAAGCTTCACTTGAGGTCATATGTCAGAAAGATCTAGCCTCACACTGCTGACCGTAAGTTATGGGTTCATTTCTTCCAAGAAAGTTTAGCTGACACTCAACTGGATTGGTTCTATCAACTATAAGGAACTGAAATCCACACCTGGGAAGACTTGGCTGCTGCTTCCTACAAGCAGTACTAATACAACGCTGACCTGGCATTAACTCGAGTGCAACTGTAGAATATGTCCATGAGCTCAAGAGAAGGGTTTAAGGAATATGCACAAAAATGGAGGGATCTAGCTGGCAGGGTACAACCCCCTCTGAATGATCATGAAATGGTAGACATGTTAATGGGCACTCTGACGGGCCCATTCTTCAATTTGCTGAATGGGAGTTCCTCATACGGGTTCACAGAAATGGTTCTGACTGGAGAAAGGATCGAATGTGGTATCAAGAGTGGGAAGATCCTAATGGCTACATCTTCTAATGTTGAGAAGAAGCAATTTGCTGGTAAGAGGGAAGCCAATGTTGTGTCTGGCCAGAAGGGTCGAAATAAGGCCAATGACCACAATCGATCTGTGGGGGCAATACTGGTCTCTAACTCTACACCTATGCAACGACACTAGCAGGGGAACTAGCATAAAGAGGTCACACCTAAGAGACAGTTCACCAGAATCAACATGTCACTAGCTCAAGCGTTACAACACATGTTGAAAGCAGGGTTAATTATGTTAAAGGCTCCTCTACGAAATCCCAATACTTATGCTCTTAGTTACGACCCCGATGAAAGGTGTGCATACCATTTTGATAGTCCTGGACATCATACCAATGGCTGCTGGGTTCTGAAGAACAAAATTCGGGATATGATTGATACCAAAGAGATTGAGTTCGACCCTCCAGAGACTCACAAAATGATCACTGCTCCTAGGTTAAATCATTGAGAACATCCAGTTCATTTTTATTTTTCATCTGTAATTTCATTTGTTGTTCAAACAATTACTATTATGCCGAACTTTGGTTTTCACATTAATGCATTGCATATGTTTATTTGTCATTTTATTTAAACTATTTTCTTGATTCCTTTACGTGATATTCAACTCTCGATTAAAAAAGCTCTAAGCCTTTAGAGGGAGGATGACGAAAACGATACCATAATCTCTAAAATATGCTTTTGAACAGACCTTGCTAACAATGTACAGGCGTTGTTTCAAATCCCAAACAGTGGAGTTATAAGGAAGATAATCCCTAGTCAACCTCTTTGAGCCAAAGAAGTAGGAGTTTTTCTTTTCGCACAAATTAAAACCCTTAATCATAACCCGGGGCAGGGTAGTTTTCTCAGTCAATTCAGACACGCACTCAGTCGCAATCTTCCGCTTCGTACACAATGAATGGCATCAAAGACGTCCTTCTAAATCAGAAGATGGTGATGGTTCCACATAATCATCAAAGCAGGCAGTCATTATTTTTCAAAATAAAAGCCCAATAAGTCAAAACTTGTGAAGGAGACTTACGAAAAACACTGGGGAATCCCGCTAATTGTAATCACAAAAAGAAACATTTTAGGCAAAAGAAGGGATAACGAAAACCAAAAAAAGAGGTTACTACAAACCCTGGACAAAAAAAATATTACAAAAATGACTGCCTCTTCAAAATAAACATTCAATTTTTGAACCATCACCGGAATATCAGAGCAAAGACTCATGCGAGAGTTAAATGCATAATTAATTGAGCATAGGATTGAAGAACATCACGAAGAATGGGTTAGGTACAAATAAAATTTGAGTCTTTATCCTTTGTTTCTTAAACCATGAACCAGGCCACACTACAACCATTAAAAGTCCTAACTGAAGCACGAGTTAGCTCAAGAGCATACTGTTACAAAAGGTATCCTGACTCCTGAAGGACTCGCTATAAATCCTAAGTTGATATCACTCTCTTGCAAAATTTGTTTTACTAAAAAAAATGAAATTTCAAAAACTTCAAGACAGACATAAGCTTTGCATTCTTAAAATACTATTGTTTTCATATGACTATTTGTTCAACAGCAGAGAAATTTGCAGACGAATATTCAATGAACAGAAATCCTCTCAATGAGCAGAATCACCTCAGATGGAAAGACGTTCCAGTGATAGGCCTTTCATAATCAAGGGGCATGACATGGTGTCCATCTGACCTGGAGCAGTCAAGTAAAGGTTCAAGGAATCTCTCAAAATGCCAAATAGCCAGGGGCAGAACTCCATCTGAATCACTTGAGGCATTGGATGTGAATTCCAGCAATGAATCCTGTACGATCAAACAAATACCTTCTAGAAAGTATCACAACACCTATTACTATGGACAGTGACAATTCTCCGTACTCGATGAACATGGACATGGTCGGAAAATACGACGCATAAACAAAGACCCGCTAGGTTGACTGGCCTGGGCAAAAAAGGGCATCCTGGAAAACAAAAAAAAAGGTTCGGCCAAAAATTAGGGATATATATATGAAAAAAAACTGTACACTCGGCAAGTCGAAAAACTGAAAAGGAGGCTTGGGCAAAAAAGGGTATCCAGGTGGACTGAAAACCCGAAAGGGATGTCCAGGAAAAAGTTAGGGATTAAAGCGTACGACTATGTCCCATCATCTTATCACTTTCCTATCAGTAGAAGACTTATCATCCTGATCAGCATTTACCAAGCGCCCCAGGAGTTGGGATGATACTCGAACCATCCACAAAGTCTCCGCAAGTACTTTATCAAGCAGGTACAGAGGCAGGGGCATCTTACTAAAAAGTCGCTGCCATATCCTTAACTTACAACTTAGTGATGTCAAGTGTTCTCGTATCCTCGCCAGAACAAGAATTTCTAACTACTGCTCCGACATCAGGTTTTCCCCAATAAAGTCGTCAAACTTCTCGGGATTCCCCAATCGGATTTCCCAAAATACTCAGGAAGGGCACAAAGCTTTCCTTCCCCAGTAGAGTTTATTTCTCTAGCTGCGGAAGTTCACCCCCCAACGGAATTTGTTCTCCAGATTGGTGAAGTCTCCCAACAGAACTCTTCCCCACGGTGAAATCATTCTCAAACAAAAGTCAAAGATCCTATATAGAGAAAGGGAACCGCCAACAAAACTATTTCCATTCATTATCCCCAACAGAAATTGAAGAATCACTTTCTTCATTCACCAACAGCAGTTCAGGATTCAGCTTCCCGGTACTCTCTAGCGACAATCAGGGATTTATTTTCCCTAGTTCAATAATACATCAATGGAATAACTGACACGTTGATACCTTGCATTCATACATCATTTTACATATGTCAAACATACGCAGTATGAATGCATATATTACAATCTCATTTATTTTGAGAGCATCATTTACACTTCATGTATCATGACTTTGCATCCAGCTAACCCTGTATCTTTTTAGGTAAAAGTTTATAAACAGACAAAAATCACCAACTACTTAGATGAACAGAAAAATTTCTGGTACTCTGTTGAGGTAGAAATCATAAAAGATTCCTTCACTATCTGTTGAGGTAGCAATCGTCAAAGATTCCTTCATTATTTGTTGAGGTAGAAATCGTCAAAGGTTCCTTCACTATCAGTTGAGGTATCAATCGTAAAAGATTCCTTCACTATCTGTTGAGGTAGCAATCGTCAAATATTCCTTCACTATCTGTTGAGGTAGCAATCGTTCAAGATTCCTTCACTATCTATTGAGGTAGAAATCATCAAAGATTCCTTCACTATCTATTGAGTTAGCAATCGTCAAAGATTCCTTCACTATCTGTTGAGGTAGCAATCGTCAAAGATTCCTTCATTATCTGTTGAGGTAACAATCGTCAAAGATTCCTTCATTATCTGTTGAGGTAGTAATCGTCAAATATTCCTTCACTATCTGTTGAGGTAGCAATCATCAAAGATTCCTTCATTATCTGTTGAGGTAGCAATCTTCGAAGATTCCTTCACTATCTGTTAAGGTAGAAATCATCAAAGATTCCTTCACTATCTGTTGAGGTAGCAATAGTCAAAGATTCCTTCACTATCTATTGAGGTAGCAACCGTTAAATATTCCTTCACTATCTGTTGAGATAGAAATTGTCAAAGATTACTTCATTAAGTGTTGAGGTAGAAATCTTCAAAGGTTCCTTCATTATCTGTTGAGGTAGCAATCGTCAAAGATTCCTTCACTATCTGTTGAGGTAGAAATCGTCAAAGATTCCTGCACTATCTGTTGAGGTAGCAATCGTCAAAGATTCCTTCACTATCTACTGAGGTAGCAATCGTCAAAGATTCCTTCATTATCTGTTGAGGTAGAAATCGTTAAAGATTCCTTCATTATCTGTTGAGGTAGCAATCGTCAAAGATTCCTTCACTAATCTGTTGAGCTAGCAATCGTCAAAGATTCCTTCATTATCTATTGAGGTAGCTGTTGTACCCCAAAATTTACCCTATTTTCATACACGCATATTATTGGTTTTATGATTATGGAATCAAGGTATATTTAGAAATCTTCTTCAGGTTACAAGTGACGTTTATTTCACCAATGGATGTTCTCAGAGTATTTTCCGCGCTGAAGATCAATTCGCTGTTTTGCAATGATTCGGGGTTCAAAGATTCACAAGTCCAACCCGACGCGTCATATTCAGGTGTTCTTTCACCAAGATATCTCTGATAATATATTCTCAAATTCAGATTCGGCTCAAGAGTCAATTCTTTAAAGAAGGTCTCCGAATGTGTGAGTTTTCCTGAAGAAACGTGGTGAAAAAGTGTGCTGAAAGTGCAGTTTTTACCACTAAAAAATTCATAACTTGAAGATCGTGGCTTGTTTTGAACCTGTTCTGGTGGCCAAAATCCCATCTTGACGTCATCTATGTTTTCCTCTCTCACGGCTGGAAGCCAATTTCGATCAGAAGATCTTCAAAAATGCGGATTTATCAAGTATTTTTATACAGAAAATTTGTGACATAAGTTCATTTGCGTCATGTTCAGAAAATCATAACTTGGTCGATTTTCATCATATTGAGCTGGTTCCAGTGCCAAAATTTCACAAATTGAGTTGGCTACATTTTCACAGGAGATATCGAGTTTGAACGATATCTAAAAGGGCTTCTTTTTTTGTCCAGAGTGCGCGTGACGCGTCGAAAATCCTGAATGCTGAATATTGTTTCATCTAGGTCGAAAATTCATAACTCGGTCAATTTTTATCAGATCGGGCCCATATTTTTACACAAGATCATTGACTCAGAGATCTACAACTTTTCTTCCAAAGTTGAGACCGGGTTATGCTCTGATCAATACCTGTTTTTTATTAAAGAATGTGTCAGAGTTGACACTGGAGCCCAAAATAAGTTTGTCTGAGCCAAAACTTCAAAAATTCATAACTAATTCACCGTTTATCCGATTGAGCCCATTTTCGGACAGGAGTTAGTTCTCGATGTCGGATACATTTTGTTTTCACAATTCAACTTCAAAAATTGCATTTAAGCTCCTGCGATTTAGCCTAGAACGTGACAAACTTAAGTGAATAAAAATCTGCACTATTGCTTGTGGTTATTGGAGGCCCAATTGCACATTCAAAGCCCATTTTTTCTCTAATTTCCATTATATAATCTCATTCTTTTCACACAAACGACAAACGGAAAAAGACCTTTTCCACAACCCTGTCAAAATATCAAATTCTTTCAAAAACCCTAAAAATCTTGAAATCCTTGTTACAAACCCCCAACAAACCCTCATCTCACTACAAACAAGTCATCCTTGTTACAAACCCACATCTCACTACTTCTCCAGTAAGGATAAGGCTGGTTTGATCTCCATGATCAAAAGGGTGTAAAAGCATTCATACATGCCATATCGATTTTAACATTAATTTTTTTTCATATATTTGCTTTATTTGTATTTCATGATATAATAATTTATTTAATGTGTTCATGAGATTCAATACTGCAGATTTAGACAGTGTCCTATGCAGGATCATTACAGAACACTGAGGCCAAAACACTAAAATAGAACAACCACCAATACATGACTCATGGCAAGGCAGACATCCTGAGGAGGTTAAGGAGGTTAAGGGTGTGGGTTCAACACTCACCCCTATTGGTTTTGATTTTCTTCCTTTCTATTTATCCTTTTATCTATTTTCATTCTTTATGTTTAAAACCTTTTTCATAAAACTTAACATTTTTCACAAACCTTTGATTTTTCATAATAAACTCGAATAATTAATTCTAAGGTTTTTTTAATCTAATTTTAGGTTTTAAATTAATTTTTGGTTCAACATCCACCCCTGGCAATATATATAATTTTGCTTATTTTTAACCCTTTTTGCCTCATTTCTTTCTTCTTAATATCTTCCTTAAAAATCCTAAATTCATATAAACTCTAATTTTATTTAAATCAAAAATCCTATTAATTGGCAAACTTAACTTTTTTTTACAAACCCTAATTAATTTAGATTTTAAGTTTTTTTATTATTATTAACTCTTTTTTTATTAACTCTTTAATTTAATTAATTAACTTTTTTTTCTTCTGCAAATTAGGAAAACAATTAGATTTTAGGTTTTCTTTGTAATTAACCCTTTAATTAACCATTTTTTTAACAAATTAGGATTAGGTTTTTGTTTTAGTTAGTAACTGAATTTTTGGCTTTTTTTCATTTATTAATAAATTAAGTTAATTAACTTTTTTTTATTAAAATAGTTAGAATTAGGTTTTTTTAATTAACTTAAAATAATTTTCTACAAAAAAACACCAATTACATTAACTTAGAATTTTAGGTTTTAATTTTTCCTTAATTTCTTTTTATTTATTCTTTCACATTTTAATTTTTAGGAAAATTGTATAGGTCGCATTATCAATGTAATAGCGTAGATTTATCTTTTCTCGCATTTTTTTTAATTATGTAATTGCTTTCGGAATGTAATAGTTTTAGGATTTCTTTTCCACACTCTTTATTATTTACATTTCCGCTTTTATCTCCTGCTACTATATTTTATGCAATGCTTAGATTAATAGGATTGTATGGAAAGATAAAAATGAATGATAGAAAACCCTAATTGCAAGATAAATATAAATGAAAAAACACATTGTTGCACACTTGCACCCCCTAGGGTACTCCCCACTTGGTTGCCTCGGAAAACAATGGTCATGTCCCTCGAACGTAAGGATATCTTAACAAAAGACCCTCAATCTAAAAGTCATCATAAAGATCATAGTCCTTTAACATCCCTCAAGTTGCCTACGAGAAATGATCTTGTCCCTCGATGTTGCCTATCAATATATGATGACAGTCCCTTCGAAATGCTAAGATATCCTTACATGTTGCCTTCAATGACCATTTCGTCCCTTTCGATAGTCCCTCAACATCCAACGACTAGGGTTACCTACTCACTAATAGTAGGATAACACGGTCTAGATGATAGGAGGAAAAGAACAAGCTTTTTTCGAGTAGGTAGATAACTGTTAGGTACTTGCTCAAACAACTTTTTACACCCTACACTTTCAAAACTCTTTTCAAACTAAAGTTTTCAAAACACTTTATCACACTCTTGAGGAATGATACAAGGGTTACCATCAAGTGAATCTACGCACTAAGGCATTTTCAAAACTTTTCAAAAGCACACAAACACACCAAGCAAAATTTTAAAAGATGAGCAAGTACCTAAGAGCCCAAGGAAAACCATGGATGAAAAGGGTGCTAACACCTTCCCTTTCTATAATCTACCTCCAGTACTCAGAAATATTCTCGAAAAAGGTTTTTCTGTTCTTTTTCCTTTTCCTAATTGGATAAAATAAAAGTCGGTGGCGACTCTTGCTTACCGCGACATTTTGCAAATGAAAAACGCAAAACGCAAACCAGTATTAACAGTCGTTTCTGCCGCCGTATCACAGTAGCAATCGTCAAAGATTCCTTTATTGTAACCTTCCAGAGACAGTCCAACACAGACTCATCCTGAAATAGTCCTACACAGGCTCTTCCTAATACATTTTCAGTCAAGAGATAACTCTTCAGCAGAGCCTTGGACAACTGAAGTGCCTAGACTCTATTCCCCACAAAGTTTTCCTCAAACAGGAAAACAATAGAAATCAACATCCCCCAGTGGACTCCTCCTCAGGCAGTAGGAACAGGAACCACCAAAGGGACCATGTGTGAAATCAACATCTACTTTGGAAGGCATCTTTAAGCCCATCTCTGACAACTCTCTGTCATCTTCTCCAAATGGCATCTCTAAGCCCATTCCCGACATCGTCAACCATCAGTGTTATGTCATACGAGTGCAAATTTCTAGGACCTCTAGTGTTCAATCATCTTCGACCTTCAGATCACAAAAGGAAGACAAGCTAATCTACATCTTCAGATTTAAGAAGATTGAACAGGGGCAGTTGTTGTACCCCAAAATTTTCCCTCTCATGTTTTCCAAGATCTTCCCCTACATGGTTGGTCACAAACCTTTGCCTAAAGAAAAGGAAAATTTGTGAGTGATGTTTTGAAGTTTCCTTCTATTGTCCTGTTAACAAGACCCTTCAATTGGCACCTCCAAAGTGTCTTTCTATTGGCATCTACATAACGCCCTTCGAGTGGAACAAAGAAAGATCCTTCGATTGGCCTGTTAACCAGGCCTTTCGATTGGCATTTTAACCAGTACCTTTCGATTGGCATTTTATGACAATGTCCTATGATTGGCATTTTAATATGTATCCTTCGATTGGTATCTAGACAAAGGTCCTTCGATTGGCATGGCAAAGGGTCTTTCGAATGGAATTTCAGTATAAAACATTAAGAGAACCATCATGGCCCAGGGCTGGTCGAAGGGATTATAATAAGGAAAATTCTGAATAGATTCGAATTGGACTTTGAAGCTGGCAAATAAATCCATTCGAAGAAGGTAACAATGACTCATTCGAAGAACATGTAAAGGTCCATTTGAAGAAGCGTTCAAAAGGTCCACTCGAAGGAGGCCATCAGAGCCATTCGAAGGTGGCCATCAGAGCCATTCGAATGAACTGAATCAGACCCATTCGAAGGAAATGAACCAGAGCCACTCGAAGGAAGCCATCAGGGCCATTCGAAGGAGGATATCAACCCATTTAAAGGAGAGCATTCGAAGGCCAGTTACATATCATTCAAAATGGTAATAACTACAAGGAATTGGATAAAAGCTCAAACTTTATTAATAGAATGGTAGTCTGCGAATGGCGAGACTCCATGGATGATTACAAAGTTTGGAAAATGGTAATATATTAGAAAAGATATATTGAAATACAATGACCACTATTCTCCCTAACAACTTTGAATTCATGAGTAGCTACTTCTGTTGAAGTGTGGTGAGGATTCGAGAAGATTGTTACTTCAATGTTCAAGTCTTGTCTGACACAGTTAGTTGCCAAGAAATCCCTAACTTTTTCCTAGGTTGCCCTTGCGGGGTTTCAACCTAGCGGGAAAATTTATTCTGTTTGTGTCTCTTATTTTTGCCTAGACCGCCCTTTCAGATTTTCAGCCTACCAAGACGCTTCTTTTTTCCTAAGTCATCCTTTCGGGTTTTCTACTTAGCGAGCTGTTCTTTTATTTCTTTGGGCGAAGTATTTCTTGACTGCATCAGCATTCATAGGACGTGGGAACTCCTCGCCATCCATAATTTCAAGAATCAACGCACTGCCGGAGAAAGCTTTCTTGACAACATATGGGCCTTCAAAATCGGGAGTCCAATTGCCTGTAGAATCAGGGTTAAAAGATATGATCTTTCTGAGCACGAGGTTGCCTTTTATGAATTCACGAGGCTTTACCTTATTATCAAAAGCTTTCTTCATTATCTTCTAATATAACTGACCATTACACAAGGCCGTCATTCTCTTTTCTTCAATTAAATTCAGTTGGTCAAACCTGTTCTAGACCCATTCAACCTTTGACAATTTGGTTTCCATTATCACACGCAAAGAGGGAATCTCAACCTCGACGGGGAGCACTATTTCCATACTATACACGAGAGAGAACGAGGTTAACCCTGTTGAAGTGCGGACGGATGTACGGTACCCATGCAAAGTAAAAGGGAGCATCTCATGCTAATCTTTATAGGTAACAACCATTTTCTGGATGATCTTCTTGATGTTTTTATTAGCAGCTTCAACAACCCCATTCATCTTTGGTCTGTAAGGAGATGAATTATGATGGACAATCTTTAATTCTTCACAAAGTTCTGTCATCATCTTTGTTGTACCCCAAAATTTGCCCTCCCATATTCTTCAAAGTTTCGACAAGCATCATCTCAATTTGCTCAAGTCTACTCAAGGGTTGCACAGTTCAAACACCCTCCTAAGCCAGTCAAATTAGGGTTTTGGTTCTTGCAAGGAAGTTGAGGTTTTCAAGGGCTCAATCAAGTCACATATGCCTATACACATTGTCAAGCATCTACATGCCAAGTTTCAAGGCTCACAAGGTCAAGTTGCACAGTCAAAAACCCTAATTGCTTCACAATCAACTGTAGGGGTAAAATGGTCATTTGGCAGTCAAAAGTCAAAATTTTTGGTCAACATCTTATTTTGAAGCCACAATCATCATTTGATCAAGTCTTGATCATGATTCTACAAGAATGGCTCAAAAATCATCAAGATGCAAAAGTTTCCATTTTTGGACAGCTGAAAAGTCAACTGTAACTTGACCAAAGCATAACTTTTTCATGGTTCATCAGAAAATTCCCATCCAATGCTCATTTTGAAGGGGAGGACATTTTCTATAACTCATCTTCACATTCCAAGTCCAATAAATGCTCTCACAAAAAGTTACCAATTTCAACATTATAGGTCATTTTTAAAAGTCAACAAAAAGGCATTTTAAGTCAAAGACCATAACTTGAGATTGGTAAATTCAAATGACATGGGACCAAAGGCATTGGTTAGAGGACTTCAAGACCTTTCCAAAATGTCTAAGAACATGTTCAGATGATCAAAATTGAGCAAGATATGCATTGGAGAAGTTGGGAAATTTTTGTGAAATGGCAAAAGTCAACTATCCTTGAAACTTCAATTTTTGACAATAGGGCCCACTTTTTTCCACTTGATTCAGCCTTGTCATGCCACCCACGTGTCCCATGATCAATTTCAAGATTAAACATTAATTTTTCTATTTTTATTTAATTTTATTTGATTTAATTCATTTTAAATCCATAAAATTCAAATAAAATCAAACAAATTAATTAAATAACATCTTTTGATTTGAATGACTTTTATGTGTCATGAACAACCTACCAATTTCGTGCTAGGGCCATTTTATGCATAAAAATTCAAAATTTGAACAAACTTGGAATGTTTCTTTAATGGTGGTTATGAAGAATCCAAAAACTTAATTGCAAGGGATCATTAGCTCATAATGTGACCTATTCTCATTCATTACTACATATGCAAGTGTAACAAAGCCTCATTCACAACCTGAACATTACACAAACGGCCAGAGCAAAATCCAAAAAGTGTCAAAAAAAGTGTGAGATCAAAAGGAGTATTACAAGCATTTTCAGGCCAAAAGGAGAACGTGACTCTCTTCTTTGCCATCCCCTGAAGCTAAAGCAACCCTTGCCACGTCCTAAGATCCATCATACCGCGCTGTAAGTTCTTCCTAGGTCCCCCAAAATTCCATATCATTTTTTCTTATGTGCTTGTGTGCAGGATGCCTAGTGCGTTTCACCATGAACCTTCAGCGTTTTGCATGCCAAGTGGCCATGATCATCAATCCCAGGGCCAAAAAGTGATGAACACTATATTCTCCAGTCAACGTGCTCCAGGCAATCTCCAAAAGTCAACAAGGCTGGTTAATGGGCCAGCAATTTCCAGGCTTCACACCTCCATTGGGCCATCAACACCCCCATTGGTTTCTATTTTTTTTTTTCTATTTTCCTTTTCTTTTTATTTTCCTTTTTTAATTATTATCATTATTGTTAATTAACCTAACAAACTAATTTTTTCCCATAAAATTCAAAAAAAAACAAAAAAATGTAAATACTTTATTAATTTCATTTAGGTAATTATTTTGTAAATAAATACTAATAAATTGAATTAGTTTTAATTAGGCAACTTTAACCTTTTTTCTTAATAACTAAAATAAATTTAGAATTAGGTTTTTATTAACTTTTAATTTTAATTCCTTTTATTTTATTTCATTAAAAACATAAAAATACAAAAAACATTTTTCTTTTAATTAATTAATTAATTAGTTGTTAATTTTAATTTCTTTAATCACAAAAAAGGACAAAAAATTCAATTCTTTTCTTAAAAGGGTCAACACCCTAAGGACGTTCCCGATTAAATTTCTATTCGTGCTTTATTTCCTTTTGATTATATTTATGTATCTGTACAGAGTATGTAATAGCTAATTATGATTTTATCGCCTTATTTAAATTCTCGCACTTTATTTTACAAAACGGGTTTTTGTTTTTGGCGATGTATAGACCCGCGCCTTGTAATAGTTAGAATTTATCTTTCCGCAATTTATTTTCCGCACTCCTAACTGTTAACAATGCATGAAAGAATGTATGTATAATAAAACCAATCCGTAGCTCACAAATAACATGTACAAAGACAATTAACTGAAAAACAACACACATGCACATGCCACCCCTAGGGTACGCCTCACTGGTTGCCTCGAACGTGGTCATCAAGTATATGGTGTCTTAGAGGTCGCCCTCCTGTCTAAAGATCCAGTTGCCTCGAAACAGTTGCCTCGGATACAAAGGATCTAGGACATTAGGGTTACTTCTAAGGTGTCCTACTATTGCTTTGGTGACCACATTGTCCCTTATGATCGAATTGACCCGAACACCTCCAACGACAGTGCTACCTACCTCTCAATGGTGGGATAGCACTATCTAAAGGACTCTTACACAGCCTAATTCCTTAGAGTAGGTAGATCTCTTAAGTACTTGCTCTTTTCAAAAAAACAAACAAAAATACTTTTCACACTCACACTTTCTAAAAGTTTTCAAACAAATTTTTCATACACTCTTGAGGACTGATACAAGAGTTACTTAGAAATTTTTCAAACGAAACTTTTTCAAAACCCACACACACTTGAAAAGCAAACAAATTTTGAAAACATAAGAGCAAGTACCTAAGAGCCCATGGATAACCATGGATAGAAAGGCTGCTAACACCTTCCCTTTTTATAAATCTACCTCCCGAACCGAGAAACATTCTCAAAGAAGGAATTTTGCTGTGCTTTTGTCCTTTCCATGTTGGAGAACATAAAAGACGGTGGCGACTCTTGCTTACCGCGATATTTCGCGAAACCAGCTAAAAAACAGTCAGTTGTATTTCCACCGATCACAATCTTGTTATTCAGATTCGAGCCATTGTCAGTGATAATCCTGCTTGGCATACTATACCTACATATAAGATTGTTCTTGATAAAGCGTACCACCACCTGCTTAGTGACATTAGCATAGGAAGCTGCTTCCATCCATTTTGTGAAGTAATATATTACCACCAAAATGAAACGATGTCCATTCGATGCCTTGGGTTCAATAATTCCAATCATGTCAATGCCCCACAAAGAAAAAGGCCACGGGGGAAGAAATAACATTGAAAAGCGTTGGAGGCACATGAATTTTGTCATCATAAATCTGGAATTTATGGCACTTCTTTGCAAATTTGTAACAGTCAGATTCCATTGTCAGCCAATAGTAACCTTCCCTAAGCATCTTCTTTGCCATCGAATGTCCATTGGCATGAGTACCAAATGAACCTTCATGGATCTCATGCATCAACATGTCTGCTTTATGTCTATCCACACATCTGAGCAAGACCATGTCATAATTTCTTTTGTATAACACATCTTCCTTAAGGAAAAAGCTTCATCCCAACCTTCTCAGTGTCTTTTTATCTTTGTTTGATGCACCAATCGGGTATTCCTGAGTCTGGAGAAAATGCTTGATATCATAATACCCAGGTTTTTCATCGGACGTTCCCTCTGTTGCAAACACATGAGCTAGTCAATCCAAATGTTGAACTGCGATACGAGGCACATCGTTCCAAGTATTTACTTGGTACATAGAAGCCAAAGTGGCTAAAGCATCTGCCATCTAATTCTTATCTCTGGTGTTGTACCCCAAAATTTGCCCTCCCATATTTCTCAAGATTTGTCAAGAATGATCCTCAAATTGTTCAAGATGGCTCAAGAGTTGGACAGTCCAAACACCTCCTAAGACAGCTAAAATTAGGGTTTTGGTTCTTTCAAGGAATTTGGGGTTCTCAATGGTTCAATCAAGTCTCATAGGCCTATACACATTCTCAAGCACCTACATGCCAAGTTTCAAGACTCACAGTGCCAATTTGCATAGTCAAAAGCCACATTTGATCTATAGTCAACTGCAAGGGCAAAATGGTCATTTTGCTGTCAAAAGTCAGAATTTTTGGTCAACATCTTATTTTTAGTTCACAATCATGATTTGATCAAGTCTTGATCATGATTCCACAAGAATAGCTCAAAAATCATCAAGATGCAAAAGTTACTATTTTTGGACAGTAGAAAAGTCAACTGTACCTTGACCAGGGCATAACTCTTTCATGGTTTGTCAGAAAAATTCCATCCAAAGCTCATTTTGAAGGGGATTCAATTTCCTACAATCCATCTTCACACTCCAAGTTCAAGAAATGCTCTCACAAGAAGTTACCAATTTTGACATTATAGGTCAATTTCAAAAGTCAACAAAAGTACACTTTGGGTCAAAGGCCATAACTTGAGATTGGTAAATCCAAATGATATGGGACCAAAGGCATTGGTTATAGGACTTCAAGAGCTTTCCAAAATGTCCAAGAACAAAGTCATATGATCAAAATTGAGCAAGTTGTGCATTGGAGAAGTTGGGAAATTTTCATGAATTTGCAAAAGTCAACTTTGCTCAAAACACCTTCTTTTTGCTAATGGGCCTCAAATCTCTTCTTGAAACTTTACCCATGACCTATGCACGACCCATCAAGATTAATTGGATTTATTTTCTTATTTTTATTGATTAAATGGATTTTTAATTAATATTAATTCATTTAATTAATTTAAATCATAAGAAAATAGAAGATTTCTTTTTTAAATCTTTTTGTAAAGCAAATATGACCTAAACATGCTGGAAAATTCGTGCACAAGTCAAAGATACCAAAAAAAATCCAAATTTGGCAACATTGTTCAATCATGAAAAATCAAGAATATTTGATTTTCAATCAAAGATTTAAACATCAATGCACATGGATTGGATCCAAAACTTTGACCTAATTTGATTCTCCTATATGTATGCAAGCTAACAATACCCTAGCCCACGATTGAAAGTTGCAGAAACGGCCATAGCACATTCAAGAAATTCCAAGAAAAGTGAAAACCTGTTCTTGCAATCTAGGCCAATTCAAGGCGTTCTATTCATTCAAACATATTGAAGGAGGTCCCAGGAAAATTTTGCAATTGAATTCACGCACCAAAGCTCAAAGAATCGTCACACACAGTCCCACGGTTTTCACTTTTGATTCATAATCGTATCTCTTAATTCATGCTCATTTAATATGTTTTTGTGATGGTTTTGCATTGCTAGAGATCATACCAAGCTGATGGAATGGTTTAATTGAATTATAATGCCCTGAATCGAGATATGCCATGACTGAATCACTAGGGTTTCCAAGCTTTAAATTAGGGCTTTCTGAACCAAGAAAAATTGGGACTAGTGAGATACATGACTGAAATCGTGAGGCCAAGACGAAGGGAATCCATACCTCGCGAAATATTTATATGTACTGTGGTTCTATTCGCTATTTTTCCTTGCAGGAGTTAGTGGGGGTTAAAACCCCCCGCTATCTGATATTATTTATGCAGGACGAACGAAGAAGATGATGAGGTGTTAGCATTTGGTTGGCTTATTTGAAAAAGCGCGCGTTTGTTTTTATTTTACAGCATCTTGAGTTGTTTGCATATATAATAATTGTTCATTATCCAAATAATAAAAGGATGCAGGTGGTTGAGTGGTAAGCGTGCTGGCCTGGAAGCATTGGGACCTGGGTTCGAGTCCCAGGTCCCCCAAAACATTTATTTCATTTTTCTTCACATATTCACATGCAAATTTCCAAAGGTAGTCCACCATGCACCTTAAATATCAATGCGCCATGTGGCTTCAGGCATAGATCCAGTGGACATGAGTGGGAAATCACCATACGCCTTAGTCAATGAGCGTGCAGGGAGTCCAGAAAAGTCAAAAAGGCTAGACGTAAATGGGCCTGAGAATTGCCAAAGACATCTGCAAAATTGGGCCAGCACCCCCCTGAGTTTATTTTCTTCTTCTCCTTTTTATTTTTATTTAAATTGTTTTTATTAATTTTTAATTAACTACTAACTAAAACAATTAACATTTTTTTTAATAAATTCAGAAAACATAAAAAATATAATATTTTTATTTATTAAATTTAATTAGTTATTTTTGTAAATAAATACTAACATAATTAATTTAGTTTTTAATTAGGTTAATTTTAATATTTTCACAATAAATAAAATTAATGTAGAATTAGGTTTTTTTAATAACTTTTGACCATCTTTTATTTATTTCCTTGAAACATTAAAAAACCAAAAATATTTCTTTTTATTAATTAATTAGTTTAGAGTTAATTTAATTAAGTACACAAAAATAACAAAAATCTCTTTCTTTCTCAAAAAAGGGTCAAAACCCTAAAAACTCCCCGATTCAATTTTCCTCGCGCGTGATTATTTTTGATTCATAATTTTTATCATATAATTGTATTTGCTCCGAGGATGTAATAGCTTTAATTAGGACTTTTTTATCGCTTTTATTTAATTTCCCGCAATTTACTTTTTCAAGGGTTTGTTTTTGGCGATATAAATACCCAACGCCTTGTAATAGCGTAGATTTATTTTCCGCAACCCTTAATTGCTAGATGTATGCTAACTAGGCTATGCATGTCAAGATCTCTCTTAAAATAAAATCAATCTAAGCTCACCATAACATGTATAAAGATAACATAAACTAAAACCTGACACACTCGCACATGCCACTCCTAGGGTACGCCTCACTTGGTTGCCTCGACGTGGTCATTGAGTATAGGGTGTTTTAGAGGTCGCCCTCCTGTCTAAAGATCAAAGTTGCCTCAAAATGGTTGCCTCGGATAAAACGATCTAAGACATTAGGGTTACCGCTAAGGCGTCCTACTATTGCTTTAGTGACCACATGTCCCTAAAATCGAATTGACCCGAAAATTCCGATGACGGTGCTATCTACTTATCAATAGTGGGATAGTACTGTCTAAAGGACGTTTACACAGTTTAATTTCTTTTGAGTAGGTAGAGGTTCTCAGATACTTGCTCCTTCAAAACAAAAATACTTTTCGCACTTACACTTTTTCAAACAAAGTTTTCAAACAAACACTTCATACACTCTTGAGGACAGATACAAGAGTTAAATCGAAGTTTTCAAACAAAACTTTTTCAAAACACACAACACAAGAAAAGCAAAACATTTTGAAAACATAGTGAGCAAGTACCTAAGAGCCCGTGGATAACCACAGATAGAAAGGGTGCTAACACCTTCCCTTTCTATAATCTACCTCCCGAACCCGAGAAACATCTCGAAAAGGAATTTTGCTGTGCTTTTGTCCTTTCCTTGTTGGAGAAAATAAAAGACGGTGGCGACTCTTGCTTACCGCGACATTTTGCAAAACGCAAACGCGAACCAGCATTCCAAAAACAGTCAGTTCTATTTCCACCGATCACCAGAACTGGCGACTCTGTTGGGGAATTTATAAGTGAGGTGTACCTTAGGATTAGATCATTTGTGTTTTCAATTGTATGCCTTATATGCTTTAATTTTGTGGGCTTGTATCGGAGTTTTATAGATCCTAACCCGGATCTGGGGATACCCTTTAGGTAAGTAGCAATAAACTGTGAGGGACCTGTCCGGCATAGACCGACACGGGTGAAGCAGTAGCTACGTTGGTGTGACACCTTGGTCTGTACCGATATCCCTTGTGTTGGAACGAGGAGAATATGGGTCTTCTGAGGAGTCATTAAGCACCAACTGACCTTAGAATCTTAAATTGACCAACTTGGACATAGAACAGTAGCAGTATGCTACACTCATTGAGGCTAAACTCTCGCGATGGTTCCGACCGCAAGAAAAGGTTGCCAAACTAGAATTATGACCGATCGAGGGTAGTCAGTGATATTGAGATCCTCTAGAACCCGATTACTATTTCTAGGACAGGTCTTAACCAACTGAAACTGAAAGAGAGTAGTACCTAAACTTCATGCCATCCTGAAATCTAAGGGCTCTCTTGTGTGACTTGTGTGCCTTTGCCATGTTTGCCTTTTGTAAATATTTGTGGTGTGCCTTTATCATAACATCATAACATCATAACATTGCATACATCCTGCATAAGGACTAACCCATTTCAAGGATCTCAAGGGTTTGTGATGCAGGTCATGATGAACCAAATGTCTAGCAAGGGGCAAAGGGGATTTATTTTCCTCTAGCCAAGGTTGTTTGGAGATCAAAACACGATAACTTGAGTCAGGGGCTATGACCCACTCCATATGGTGAGCCTGACTCTTGAAGAAGGACTCTTAGCAACATGAAGTTCCTTCAATCAAGCCGCAAAATTCAAATTCTAACAAGTTTCTTTGTTTACCCCACGAGATCCTTGAAAATATTGCATATATACATATCATTGCATAACAGGTCACCCTTTACAGGTCTCTCATATTCTCGCTGTTTATTTCAGCAATGGATCTCCAACAAGACAACTAGGATCTTCATACTCAAGAGACTCAGTTCAGGGAAATCTTCCTAAACCTATCCAAGGGGCAGGAAGAGTTGAGAACACTCCTCATGGGGAATTTGGTCAAGAAAAGTCCTGAAGACAATAAGGACGAACGACTGAAACACCTGCAAGCTGAGGTAGATGCAATGAGAACCCAGATGCTGGGGCAGATGGCCCTTATCCAAGGCTTAGCTCGGGAGCAAGAAGAGTTGTGAACCATGATCAACCAGCTTCATCAAGACAAATACAACAGTATGAAGCAAATAGTCAAGACTGAGGATAAAGTCATTAATCAACTTCCGAGAAGTCAAAGGTTTGGTTTGATGAAGAATAGACCTCTCCAAGTTGCTACTACCTCACAGGTCCAACAAAGACCTTGCCAAGGACAATGGTCTGATCAGAGTAAGCCAAACATGCCCAGGAGGCAATTTACCAAGCTCAACATGCCGCTGTGTCAAGCTTTACAACACTTGTTAAGATTGAATCTGGTGACGTTAAGGGACCCT
Source organism: Vicia faba (assembly GCA_948472305.1). NCBI lineage: Eukaryota > Viridiplantae > Streptophyta > Magnoliopsida > Fabales > Fabaceae > Vicia > Vicia faba. The sequence goes on along the minus strand of OX451737.1, from coordinate 1,020,273,245 downwards.
CCTAAGAATCCCAATACAGCCTCCCCAAAGCACAATCTTGATGCAAGGTCCGCATACCATTCCAGTAGCCCGAGGCATGATACTGATGGTTGTTGGACATTGAAAAACAAAATTCAAGACCTGATTGACGAAGGAGCTTTGGAATTCACACGGGATGGTCGGGCTGAGTTCTTCTACCAATCCTCCAAGGTTCACCATTTGAAGTGACAAGTCCTGAGCCGAGAAGACTTTTTTGTTCATTAGAATTTTCAATTTGTAATTTTCTTTTGATTGTTCAAACATTTATTCATGTCAAACTTTTTTACTTTATCAATGCATTGCATATGTCTGTTTTGAATCAATCCATTCGTATTCACTATATTCAAATTGCTTTCATTTCTTGTTATGTTCAACTCTCGATTAAAAAATTCTAAGCCTTTTGAGGGAGGATGACAAAAATGATACCAAAATCTCTACAATATGCTTTTGAACAGACCCCGCTGACGATGTACATGCATTGTTTTAAATCCTAAACATCAGAGTTATAAGGAAGATAATCCCTAGTCAACCCCTTTGAGCCAAAGAAGTTGGAGTTTTTTTCGTTTCACAAATTAAAACCCGTAATTATAACCTGGGGCAGGGTAGTTTCTCAGTTAATTCGGGTGCACAATGAATGGCAGCAAAGAAGTCCTTCCGAAACAAAGGATGGTGATGGTTCCGTATAATCGTAAGGACAGACAGTCATTATCTTTCGAAATAAAAGCCCACTAAGTCAAAACCTATGAAGGAGCCTTACAAAAAAACTAGGGCATCCCGCTGACTGTAATCACAAAAGAAACAGTTCAGGCAAAAAGACAAGGATAATAAAATCAAAAGAAAGAGGTCCTACAAACCCTCAACAAAAAGAAATGACTGCCTATTCAAAATAAATTGTCAGTATCTGAACCATCACTGGAATATCAGAGCAAAGACTCAAACAAGGTCTAACACACGATTAGCTGAGTTTAGGATCGAAGAACATCACGAAGAACGGGTGGGTACAAATAAAGTTTGAGCCTTTATCCTTTGTTTCTTAAACCGTGAACCAGGCCACGTTATAACCCTTAAAAGTCCTAGCTGAAGCATGGGTTAGTTCAAAAGCATAATGTTACCAAAGGTATCCTGACTCCTGTAGGGCTTGCTGTAAAATCTTGAGTTGACATCACATTTTACAAAAATTCACTTGTTTTATTGAAAACTGCATTTTCAAAAAACTTCAAGACAGACATAAGCTTTGCATTCTTAAAATAATATTGTTTGCATATGACTATTTGTTCAATAATAGAGAAATTCGCACGACGAATATCTAGTGAACAAAAAACCTTCTCGATAAAAAAAGATCACCTCAAGTGGAAAAACACTTCCAATCAAGGGGCACGACATGAGCATTGTCCATCATCTGGGGCAGTTAAGTCAAGATTAAAGGAATCTCTCAAAATGCCAAACAGCCAGGGGCAAATCTCCGCCTGAGTCACTTGGGGCATTGGACATGAATTCCAGCAATGAATCTTGCATGATCAAACATCTTCTGGTAGTATAGCAACACAACACTACCAAAAGTGACAACTCCCTACACTCTGAGGGCATGGACATAGTCAAAAAGTACTACGCATAATCAAAGACCCACTAGGTCGACTGGACTAGGCAAAAATAAGGGCTTCCCGGCGAACCAAAAGGGTTCGGGCAAAAATAAGGGATAAAAAATGAAAAAAATCTGTACACCCGGCAAGTCAAAAACCTGAAAAGGCGGCTTGGGCAAAAAAGGGTATTCCGATGGACTGAAAACTCGAACGGGCGGTCCAGGCAAAATTAGGGATCAAAGTGTACGACTATGTCTCGTCATCTCGTCACTTGCCTACCAGAAGAAGACTTGTCATTTCAATCGAAAGATACCAAGCACCTCATAGGTTGGGATAATACTCGATCCACAAGGCCTCCGCAGACACCTTCTCCCGCAGAAACAGGGGCAATAGAATTGTCCGAACTGTACAAGCTGCTCTATCCACCAGGTACCAAGGTAGGTTCAGCTGAAGAGTATGACCAAGATACCTTCACTCCCCGCAGAGCAAGACAGTAATGGAAGCTCTCCCCACTGAGACCTGCAACCATGGACGAATCAACAATACTCTCCCCCAATCAGAGTTAGTCTACCATCAGCCCTAAAAAAGGTTGGGTATCCCCAGAAGGTCTTAATGTTCCCCAGCGGAGTATAAGGATAAAGGATATTCCCCAGCAAGCATAAGAGTATCCCCGACAGTCTTAATATTCCTCAACGAAATATAAGAATATTCCCCGGCGGAATACAAGATACCCCCAATGGAGCCATTTCTTAGCGCAGTCTAAAAAAGATTCCCCGCCAGAGTTGAATCATCTTCCCCAGTAGATTTTGGAAGCTTATCCCCTGCGGAGTACAAATGTATCTCCCCAGCCATATTCAGAAGGTTATCCCCACAAGAGTCTAACTGGGTTATCCTCAGCAAGTTGCAACTGAAAGATCATCCCCAGCGAAGTTCTTTCTATCCCCAGCGGAGTTATTGTTAAAATCTCAACAAAGCACCTCTTCCCACAAAGTAATTCTCTACAGAGTAATATCTTCACCGGTTTATTCCCCAACGGAGTTCTCCTCTCCTGCAGGTTTATTCTTACAATCATCTTCGTTCATCATCCCCAACGGAAACGAAGAACTCAACACTATTCTCCAGCAGCTCCGGGATTTATTTTCCCAGCTAAAAACATCACATTTTCATACATCATGATACATGCATACACACATCATATCATACAATCTCATTTATATTAAGAACATCATTGCTCGATCCATATCATGCATTGCATGTGACTGACCTTTACCTTTCAGGAAAGATGCAGTTAAATTCTCAAATTAAGTCAATGGAGACAAAACCAGTTAAATTGATTCCTAAAGATTTTTCTGAAGCCAGTCAATGGAGACAAAACCAGTTAAATCGATTCCTAAAGATTTTTCTGAAGCCAGTCAATGGAGACAAAACCAGTTAAATCGATTCCTAAAGATTTTTCCTGAGGCGAAGCCAGTCAATGGAGACAAAACAAGTTAAATCGACTCCTAAAGATTTTTCTGAAGCCAGTCAATAGAGACAAAACCAGTTAAATTGATTCCTAAAGATTTTTCTGAGGCAAAATCCGTCAATGAAGACAACCCGTCAATGAAGACAACCCGTCAATAGAGACAACCCATCAATGAAGACAATCTGTCAATGAAGACAACCCGTCGATGAAGACAACCTGTCGATGAAGACAACCCGTCAATAGAGACAACCCGTCAATAGAGACAACCCGTCAATGAAGACAACCCTTCAATAGAGACAACCCGTCAATGAAGACAACCTGTAAATGGAGACAACCTGTCAATAGAGACAACCCGTCAATGAAGACAACCCGTCAATAGAGACAACCCGTCAATGAAGACAACCCGTCAATGAAGACAACCCGTCAATGAAGATAACTCGTCAATGAAGACAACTCGTCAATGAAGACAACCTGTCAACGAAGACAAAACTACCTACCAACAATCTCCAGATGGCATCTATAAGCCCATCCTCCTATCCATCATCTCTCCAAATGGCATCTGTAAGCCCATTCCCGACATCACATTGCTGATACTACACCATGCGAGTGCAAATTTCTGGGCACTTTAGTGTTCAATCATCTTCCACCTTTGGATCACGAAAGGCACGCAGGCCAATCTACATCCTCAAGTTTAAGAAGATTGAACAGGGGCAACTGTTGTACCCCAAAATTTACCCTCCCATATTTCTCAAGATTTGTCAAGAATGATCCTCAAATTGTTCAAGATGGCTCAAGAGTTGGACAGTCCAAACACCTCCTAAGACAGCTGAAATTAGGGTTTTGGTTCTTTCAAGGAATTTTGGGTTCTAAATGGTTCAATCAAGTCTCATAGGCCTATACACATTCTCAAGCACCTCCATGCCAAGTTTCAAGACTCACGGTGCCAATTTGCATAGTCAAAAGCCCCATTTGATCTATAGTCAACTGCAAGGGCAAAATTGTCATTTTGCAGTCAAAAGTCAGAATTTTTGGTCAACATATAATTTTGAGTTCACAATCATGATTTGATCAATTCTTGATCATGATTCCACAAGAATAGCTCAAAAATCATCAAGATGCAAAAGTTACTATTTTTGGACAGTAGAAAAGTCAACTGTACCTTGACCAGGGCATAACTCTTTCATGGTTTGTCAGAAAAATTCCATCCAAATCTCATTTTGAAGGGGATGAAATTTCCTACAATCCATCTTCACACTCAAAGTTCAAGAAATGCTCTCACAAGAAGTTACCAATTTTGACATTATAGGTCAATTTCAAAAGTCAACAAAAGTACACTTTGGGTCAAAGGCCATAACTTGAGATTGGTAAATCCAAATGACATGGGACCAAAGGCATTGGTTAGAGGACTTCAAGAGCTTTCCAAAATGTCCAAGAACATAGTCGTATGATCAAAATTGTGCAAGTTGTGCATTGGAGAAGTTGGGAAATTTTCATGAATTTGCAAAAGTCAACTTTGCTCAAAACACCTTCTTTTTGCTAATGGGCCTCAAATCTCTTCTTGAAACTTTACCCATGACCTATGCACGACCCATCAAGATTAATTGGATTTATTTTCTTATTTTTATTGATTAAATGGATTTTTAATTAATATTAATTCATTTAATTAATTTAAATCATAAGAAAATAGAAGATTTCTTTTTTAAATCTTTTTGTGAAGCAAATATGACCTAAACATGCTGGAAAATTCGTGCACAAGTCAAAGATACCAAAAAAATCCAAATTTGGCAACATTGTTCAATCATGAAAAATCAAGAATATTTGATTTTCAATCAAAGATTTAAACATCAATGCACATGGATTGGATCCAAAACTTTGACCTAATTTGATTCTCCTATATGTATGCAAGCTAACCATACCCTAGCCCACGATTGAAAGTTGCAGAAACGGCCATAGCACATTCAAGAAATTCCAAGAAAAGTGAAAACCTGTTCTTGCAATCTAGGCCAATTCAAGGCGTTCTATTCATTCAAACATATTGAAGGAGGTCTCAGGAACGTTTTGCAATTGAATTCACGCACCAAAGCTCAAAGAATCGTCACACACAGTCCCACGGTTTGCACTTTTGATTCATAATCGTATCTCTTAATTCATGCTCATTTAACATATTTTTGTGATGGTTTTGCATTGCTAGAGATCATACCAAGCTGATGGAATGGTTTAATTGAATTATAATGCCCTGGATCGAGATATGCCATGACTGAATCGCTAGGGTTTCCAAGCTTTAAATTAGGGCTTTCTGAACCAAGAAAAATTGGGACTAGTGAGATACATGACTGAAATCGGGAGGCCAAGACGAAGGGAATCCATACCTCGCGAAATATTTATATGTACTGTGGTTCTATTCGCTATTTTTCCTTGCAGGAGTTAGCGAGGGTTAAAAACCCCTGCTATCTGATATTATTTATGCAGGACGAACGAAGAAGATGATGAGGTGTTAGCATCTGGTTGGCTTATTTGAAAAAGCGCGCGTTTGTTTTTATTTTACAGCATCTTGAGTTGTTTGCATATATAATAATTGTTCATTATCCAAATAATAAAAGGATGCAGGTGGTTGAGTGGTAAGCGTGCTGGCCTGGAAGCATTGGGACCTGGGTTCGAGTCCCAGGTCCCCCAAAACATTTATTTCATTTTTCTTCACATATTCACATGCAGATTTCCAAAGGTAGTCCACCATGCACCTCAAATATAAATGCGCCATGTGGCTTTAGGCATAGATCCAGTGGACATGAGTGGGAGATCACCATACGCCTTAGTCAATGAGCGTGTAGGGAGTCCAGAAAAGTCAAACAGGCTGGATGTAAATGGGCCTGAGAATTGCCAAAGACACCTCCAAAATTGGGCCAGCACCCCCCTGAGTTTAATTTCTTCTTCTCCTTTTTATTTTTATTTAAATTGTTTTTATTAATTTTTAATTAACTACTAACTAAAACAATTAATATTTTTTTTAATAAATTCAGAAAACATAAAAAATATAATATTTTTATTTATTAAATTTAATTAGTTATTTTTGTAAATAAATACTAACATAATTAATTTAGTTTTTAATTAGGTTAATTTTAATATTTTCACAATAAATAAAATTAATGTAGAATTAGGTTTTTTTAATAACTTTTGACCATCTTTTATTTATTTCCTTGAAACGTTAAAAAACCAAAAATATTTCTTTTTATTAATTAATTAGTTTAGAGTTAATTTAATTAAGTACACAAAAATAACAAAAATCTCTTTCTTTCTCAAAAAAGGGTCAAAACCCTAAAAACTCCCCGATTCAATTTTCCTCTCGCGTGATTATTTTTGATTCATAATTTTTATCATATAATTGTATTTGCTCCGAGGATGTAATAGCTTTAATTAGGACTTTTTTATCGCTTTTATATAATTTCCCGCAATTTACTTTTTCAAGGGTTTGTTTTTGGCGATGTAAATATCCGACGCCTTGTAATAGCGTAGATTTATTTTCCGCAACCCTTAATTGCTAGATGTATGCTAACTAGGCTATGCATGTCAAGATATCTCTTAAAATAAAATCAATCTAAGCTCACCATAACATGTATAAAGATAACATAAACCGAAACCTGACACACTCGCACATGCCACTCCTAGGGTACGCCTCACTTGGTTGCCTCGACGTGGTCATTGAGTATAGGGTGTTTTAGAGGTCGCCCTCCTGTCTAAAGATCAAAGTTGCCTCGAAACGGTTGCCTCGGATAAAACGATCTAAGACATTAGGGTTACCGCTAAGGCGTCCTACTATTGCTTTAGTGACCACATGTCCCTAAAATCGAATTGACCCGAAAATTCCGACGACGGTGCTACCTACTTCTCAATAGTGGGATAGTACTGTCTAAAGGACGTTTACACAACTTAATATCTTTTGAGTAGGTAGAGGTTCTCAGGTACTTGCTCCTTCAAAACAAAAATACTTTTCGCACTTACACTTTTTCAAACAAAGTTTTCAAACAAACACTTCATACACTCTTGAGGACAGATACAAGAGTTAAATCGAAGTTTTCAAACAAAACTTTTTCAAAACCCACAACACAAGAAAAGCAAAACATTTTGAAAACATAGTGAGCAAGTACCTAAGAGCCCATGGATAACCACAGATAGAAAGGTTGCTAACACCTTCCCTTTCTATAATCTACCTCCCGAACCCGAGAAACATCTCGAAAAGGAATTTTGCTGTGCTTTTGTCCTTTCCTTGTTGGAGAAAATAAAAGATGGTGGCGACTCTTGCTTACCGCGACATTTTGCCAAACGCAAACGCGAACCAGCATTTCAAAAACAGTCAGTTATATTTCCACCGATCACATATGGGAATATGATGGAATTCAACTTTATTAAAGAAAGATAATAATCTTCTAGCATAGTCTTTGTAGGGAATTAAGCCAACGTGGCGAGTATCCCATTCTCCTTTAATCTGATTTATTTCCAGAGCTGAATCACCATATACATCTAGAATTTTGATTCTGAGATCTATAGCCTCTTCGAGACCCATGATACAAGCTTCATACTCTACCATATTATTGGTACAATCAAATGCCAACCTTGCAATAAAAGGGATATGTGACCCATGAGGAGTGATAATCACGACACCAATTCCTTTCCCATAAGCATTTACAGCTCCATCAAACACCATACCCCACCGGGATTCAGGATCAAGACCTTCCTCAGGTAAAGGTTCATCACAATCTTTTACTTTCAAATACATCACATCCTCATCAGGGAAATCATATTTTGGCTGGTGAAAAAGATAATCTGCCAACAAACTACTTTTTAAAGCCTTCTGAGTATGATATTCAATATCATATTCAGACAACAGCATCTGTCGATGGGCAATTCTTCTGGTAAGAGCGGGCTTTTCAAAGATATACTTAATCAGATCCATTTTGGAAATTAAACAAGTAGTATGATTCAACATATATTGCCGCAATCGCTTTTCCGCCAAGGCCAAACCACAACATGTTTTTTCCAACATAGAATATCGTGACTCACAGTCAGTAAACTTCTTGCTAAGATAATAACTGGCATATTCTTTTCTTCCCGTTTATCTTGTAGTCCTAAAATACAACCCATAGAATTATCAAACACATTCAGATGCATAATTAATGACATTCCTTCATCGGGAGGGAGCAAGATAGGAGGTTCAAATAGATACTCTTTAATTATTTCAAATCCCCTTTAGAAATCATCTATCCATACATAACCTTGATCTTTCTTTAACAACTTGAAGATCGACTCACATGTTGCAGTCATATGGGAGATAAATATGGAAATGTAATTCAAACGTTCAAGGAAGCCTCTAACTTGGTTTTCAGTTCTTGGTGCAAGCATTTCTTGAATTGCCTTAACTTTATCAGGGACAACTTCAATTCCTTTTTGGATGATAATGAAACCTAACAATTTTCCTGATCGAACACCAAAGGTGCATTTATTTGGATTCAAGTGGAGACAATACTTCCTAAAACGCTAAAACAATTTCAACAAATCTTCTATATGCCCTTCTTCAGTCTGAGATTTGGCGATCATATCATCAACATATACCTCAATTTCTTTATGCATCAGATCATGGAATATGGTTGTTATACCCCTTTGGTACGTTGCCCCATCGTTCTTCAACCCGAAGGGCATCACTCTGTAACTGAATGTTCCCCAGGGTGTGATAAACATTGTTTTTTACATGTTCTCAAAAGCCATTCTGATTTGATTGTGTCAGGAAAATCCGTCCATGAACGAGAATAATTTAAATTTTGATGTACTGTCAACCAAGATATCAATATGTGGCATCTTTTGGACTAGCTTTGTTTGAATCTCTATAATCAACGCACCTGCGACTTTTCGTCTTTATTTGGTACTGGGAAAATATTGGCAATCCACTTAGGGTACATTGATGTTACAAGAAAACCAACATTAATCTGCTTTAAAACATCTTCTTTAATTTTCACTTCCATATCAGGGTGAGTTCGTCGCAACTTCCGCTTGATTGGTGGGCAATCTGGCTTTAGCGGCAAATGATGTTCCACAATATCAGTATCCAACCCAGGTATGTCTTGATAAGACCAAGCAAATATATTCATATAATCTTTCAACAATTCAATCAACCTGCCCTTTACACCGGGATGAAGCAATGCTCCAATCTTGACTTCTTTTGGATCTTCATCTGGACCCAAATTAATTGTCTCCAACGGATCTTTATACGGCTGAATGGTACTTTCCTCACGCTCAAGAAACCGTGAAACCTCTTATGGGATTTCATTATATTCTTCTTCTTCAGCCACATACGCGTGATATTCAAAGTTGGGAGAGGGTGTCGGGTCATTGTACTCAACTGGTTTTTTAATTAATTTGCACATATGATTTATGATTGATTTTAGAAACCGACATATATAGCAAGTGATTATGCAGATTTATTTACAGTTATTATTTATTTTGAAAGGATTTTTCTGTTTACCATTTTCCAAGAAAAAGCATAAAATAAAGACACGATTTGGGAATTAAAAATAACCTTTATTAATGATTTTAAAGATCAAAGCAACAAATATGCCCATACAACATCAATACTTTCATCTTGGGCAGAGTGAAAGGTTTTTGAAAAGACTAACAAAAAAAATACTTTGAAATATGAATGCAAGAAGGAACATCAATAATGATCCAATTTTGGACTCTGACTCCATGCGTCACGTAGTTCGGCATCCCTTTCTCTGATTCACCTTCCAGAATAGCGTTGATCCTTGGAGTAGTTGGATGAAGATAACCTCCACTGTGAAAGATGTATTGATATTTGCACAAAGCATACTTAGACTTCACGATTTCATTCTTCATGGAGAAACCCAGACCAGCATCGTTCTTGTTCACGGGAGGATCGATGACCAGCCCCCACACCTTACTAGGGCCCTTCTACACTACCTGCTGCACATCCTTAAACGAGGCTATAGAACTCTCATTTTTCCTTACATTATCAATGGATAAAGCTCGGAACTGAGTTCCAACAACGGCTTCTCCAGCTTCTACAATGCTAAAGGAAGACAAATAAGATATTAATAAAGCCTACTCTCCATTCACGATGACCACCTTTCCTTCACGAACAAATTTCAGCTTCTGGTGCAAAGTTCAAGTAACAACTCCTGCTTCATAGATCCACGGTCCTCCCAATAAACAGTTGTAGGTGGGAACAATATCCATAACTTGGAAAGTAATCTAAAATAAGGGCGTACCTATGTGAATAGGAAAATCTACTTCTCCGATGACGGACTTCCTCGAACCGTCAAAAGCTTTCACAATTATGCCACTCGGGCGCATGGGAGTTCCCTGATACTTTAGCCTCATGAGTGTACTTCTTGGTATGGCATTTAAAGTATACCCATTGTCAATCAAAACATTGCACAAAGATTCATTCTTACAATTCATGGAGATATGGAGAGCCAAGTCATGCTTCCTTCCTTCATCGGGCAATTCGTCATCATAGAAACTCAGGTTATTACAAGATGTAATATTCCCCACAACACTGTTGAACTGATCAAGAGACATATCACTTTCCACAAAAGCTTGATCCAACACTCTCATCAAAGATTCCCGACGGGCAGAAGAGTTCATTAGCAAGGCTAGAATGGATATCTTAGATGGAGTTTGTAACAATTGATCTATAATCTTGTAGTCACCCATCTTGATAATCTTTAACAAGTCATCCACATCCTATTCCAAATTAGCACCATTAGATTCCCCCACCACTTTCTTAGGTTCATTACTTTCAACAACCCTTTTATCAGAATTAACATTCCCTCGAATGACAGGGGAGAAAACCCGACCACTGTGAGTCACTCGACTGGCTTCAACAATATTCTTGACATCAGACAAAGGTTGGATAGGAATTTCCAGACCATCTTCAAGGATATTCGCATTGTATTTATATGGCACGACTTTTTCTGATTTATATAGGGGCGGTAACACCAAAACACGACACAATAACATTCACCCCTTCTTCAGAATATTTAGGCATCACAAAATCATTGTTGGAGAACATATCTTCATCAGAAGAAAAGAACTCATCTGAAGAAACATACTCATCATCTGACATGGTCTCGACCGAGCAATCTTCAATCACATTAACTCTATCATAATCATCTCTATTGCCTGAGACTTTGATAGTAACATTATCTAACAACAATTGAATGCCCCTTCACATGGTAGAATAACCACGAGAATCCCTACAACAAATTTGAAAAGACCCATAATGGTGTTCTTCTTGGCCATCCATATGACAGAATATAGCACGCAACTGTACCAAATCATCATTCATATAATTCACATCAAAAATCTGGAATTCACCAGGACATCCATAAAACATATTCACATTTTCTTCGTACTCATCCCTTGGCCTAATTATATGAATGAGACCTTCGTTCATCATTTCTTGAAGATCAACTTTTATTTTATCACATACCTATATATCTGTACAACAAATACTATAACCAGTGTGGTCGTGCGTATAGTAGTAGATTTCACAAAGATCAGCATGCATCTTCACCAAATCCCCTCTAACCAGGTTGATATCAAAATTTTGGAAGTCTCCAGGACAACCAGCAACCATATTTACAACATTTTCACCTCCATGTTTAGGAAAAGGATTATCTTTCACGTTAGGTCCAACATCTTTAAAGGACAGGAGGCCAGATCTCACCATCTTTTGTACTTCAAATTTTAAGGAATAACAATTTTCGATGTTGTGCCCTAGGGCTCCTTGATGTAAAACACAAGTCTAATCTTCCTTATAATACTAGGGTAAAGGTGAAGGTATAGAAGGGGGAGACTTGGTATGAACCAACATCTTCTGAATCAAATCCGGGAATAACTATGCATATCTCATTGGATTAGAGTCAAAAGCTTCTCTCTTATGACCTTGCCCTTGATTTCCCTGAGGAGGTGGTCTCTGATAGGCAACAGTAGTTGGAGCTACATTGACAACTAGAGTTATAGAAGCAACTTGTTGTTGGTAACAATGATGTCTTCTAGATGGTCTAATCTTCCTTTCTTCAACAACATCATTCGTTTCACTTTCTTTCTTTCTAGAAAACCTGTATGATAACTTCTTTTTTCCTTCGTCTCTCGTCAAGCATCCTTCCCTGATAGCTTCTTCTAGACGAACACCCATGCTTACCATATCAATGAAATCGCTTGGTGCACTGGCGACCATCCTTTCATAATAAACTGATCCAAGGATTTTCAGGAAGACCTTGGTCATTTCTTGTTCTCCCATCGACGGTACCACCTAGGCAGCTATCTCGCGCCAACGCTGTGCATATTCTTTGAACGACTCCTTGTCTTTCTGAGCCATTTCTCTCAACTGGTCATGATCAGGCGCCATGAACATATTGTACTTATACTGTTTAATGAAAGCTTCACCTAGATCATTGAAGGTGCGAATATTGCTATTGCCCAAACCCATATACCACTTCAAAGCGGCACCAGTTAAACTATCCTAGAAGAAATTAATGAGCAAACATTGATCATAAGTATGGGTGGACATCTTTGTGATATACATCACCAGGTGATCACTAGGACAAGAGTTGCCCTTGTACCACTCAAATTTCAGCACATTAAACTTCGTTGGCACCTTTATGTTAGGAACTAAGCAGAGTTCACTAACGTTCTATACGAATAATTATTTTCCTCGAAGAGCCTTCATTTCCTTTTGCATCTCATTGACTTGGTCTTGAAAGCCATCCAATCGGTCACAGAAACCCACACTTTCACTTGGTGGAGGAACAGGACGATAAACTTCATTATTAACAAACGACATATCATTCACCGTAAGAGGTGCAATATAATGGATCTCATTTTTAGCAGAAGGAGTAACATGCACCACAAGAAGTGCAGGAATAGCAGCAGCTTGAGCAAATGGAGCAACTTGAGCATCAAGATTGTAACATTCTGGCATGAAATTTGCAGGAACTCACCACGAGTAACCCTAAGGCATACGGTTCTGAGCAGCAATGACTGGAGTAGCCGAAATGGGAACTAACGAAACTTCGGAAGCAACCGTTGTTTATTGTGGCTGAGCTAATATAGGAACAAGTGGTGGCTGATTCTGAGTAGACACCAATTATTCCATCAAAGCAGACCGATTAGCCATACGGTCCTTCAAAGCAGTAACTTCTTCTTGCAACTCGCGATTCTCTAGTTCAAGATTTTCCATTTTATTCCTGGAATTAGCCCGAGTATTATACTGGTGACACTGCTTGCTTCTGAATGAAGTAGATAAACATAGTAAGACACATGGGTATGAAAAGAGATGCAAAAAAATATGTGCAAAATGTTGCATGATATGCAATGCATATGATTTATTTATCATTATTAATATTTCAAGGAACTCAAAGTATTATAGACAATTTGTAAATATCAAAGTACTAACACATTTTGAAATACTGAAAATGTCATTATAACTTCAGAATGTATTACAACTTTTAGTACAAGTTTCAATAATCCTAAGTACAAGATAATGAAGATAGAATCTAAAATCCTTAGGAGGCAAAGATGATGAAGATCTCTCCACACACTGATGCTTACCCGTGAGTTTTGCAATCTGAGCCTTCAATTGCTTGTTCTCTTTGGCATACTTGTCAGTGACTTCTTTCTAATTACCAGAGTCAGTAAGTGAGCAGCTAGGTCCTGACTGAGCTCTAGAGGAGAATAAATACCCTTTCTTCTCCATCATCCCCACAGCATGACTCTCAAGAATCTCAATCAAGTCATCCTTCTCTTCCAATTATGTTTGGTATGACATCTCTAAAGTATGATACATGTTCTTTCATGCCTCATTTTCATACCTCCTTCATAAACACATAAGATATAAGTTCTTCACGAGAATACGACATCTTCAATGGAATTTCCCTTGCTTGTACCCAAAGGAGATGAGGCTCCAAAGAAACAGCTCCTGTTGGTCCAAAGTCTTTTCTACTCTTCCTATGAATATGGCTCCAAGCCTTTTCAATTTCCTCCTTAGCTTCCTTATGATCCTCTATTTCTTTGAGAAAGAAACCACTCAGATGAATACTATTTGGCTTGTATCTCATAGGTTATCCAAGTTGACGATGTGCGAGAACGAGATTGTAGTTAATTCCTCCCTTTGTACCAAGAAGAGGTACATTGGGGAAACTACCACAACTATCAATAATCTCAACATTATAATAAGCCCGATGATACCAAACAATATCGAAATGAGTGAGAGCCATAATCTTCGGAGCCCAATGAGGTTCCTTCTTGATATCCCAGAAAGCATCAGACCGAGGTAAGTAAGAAATAGACCACTGATATAACAAATGCGTGCAACAAATGATCATCCCTCCCTGATAAAAATCTCGAAGATGAATAAAATAATAAGTATCTCCTAATAATGTAGGGACTGGATTCCCAATTTAAAATATCCTAATGGCGTTGACATCCATAAATTTGTCGATGTTTGGAGATAAGAATAACCCATATGTGAGCAAAGCAAAGATAGCCTCAAAAGCAATTGTACTCTTCATCCTAGCAAAGTAGTGAGCTTTCTCTAATAAAAACTGAGTGGATAATCTTCTGATTCCTCCTTTGGTAGTCATGTTAGCCTCAATCTCAGAGTTCCCCAAATGATTCATGGCAGCAATCTAATGAGACTTAGGCTCTCCCTCTAAACCGATGAAAGGAACACAATCGGTAACAGGTAAACCCAGTAGGTAAGAATACTCCTCCGATGTAGGCATCAACTAATAATCAGGGAAAGTAAAACCCCGATACAACAAAGCATAGAACCAGACCAAAGTAGAAAGAATACCCTTTTTCATCCTAAGCCTCATAAGAGACACAATGGATCATACTTCCTCCGAAAATCTGTAGAGCTCTCGATCTCGAGAATCAAACTCATTAATTTATCTATCTTAGGATCCTTGAAACTATACTTATGAGTCTTTCTTTTTCCAGAATCCATGGTCAAAAATTACCAGAGATATTTGCAAAAAGTAAACTTTAAGTCCCTTGAAACAAATGTTTTAAAGGATTCTCATGGGTCCATGAATATATGATGCAACAATCACACACAAGATCATAAACATGGGGGGCTCATAGGTTTGACGTCACGAGCATGAGGTCAAAGGTACTACCCACAATGTATGGACTGATAGTTTATCACCTGCCAAATAAGGTACTAAAAGGATCCCAAAGATCCTTCCTTCAGATGTTACCAATGTCCTGATTAACTCGGTAATTAGTAATATTCTCAGGAAAAACTCGTTTGAGTGTAGTATCGCGTGACAACCACTTTCGGATTACTCCGTCATAGTTTCCGCACTACACCTAAAAGGCTAAGATGGGTTAAGGGTTCTACGGTCCTCAGTTTCAGCAGGCTCCCAGGTCGAAAGCAGTACGTCTTCCTGATTACTCGGTAAACTATACTACAGTCAAATGGGCCTACACTGAGTGGGGGATATCATGCCTCATTTTTTGGGATTACTCCCTCAAAGTTAATATGACTATAACGCCCATCCTATCTTAAGTTTTCCTGAGTCCGGTAGAGGACTTATGAGAAATCACCAAGCGTCCTGAAGACCAGAAAAATCTAGACAAACATATATTCAACACATAATATACAACCAATAACAACACATACACAAAGGGGATCAGGGTACTCGTAGTTCACCTATTAAAATTTTTAAAACATATGTGTGTTGGTTAATTTTAAGAGATGAGACATCATGGTCATATCCGAGTGGAAGAACATATATATTACCCACAATTATGAGAAATGATATTTTACATCATCTCAAAGTGGAGGATATAGCTTGGATTTTAAAATCAACAAAGCCTCACTCGACACCCAAGTGGAAAATATCTCACTTCACCATATATCATAGAAGTATAGTAGTTTGCATCACTACAAGGATTGACAAGGGTCTGATCTTTTAAGAAAAATTTAAAGTAAAAAGCCAAAGTGGAAAAATGGTTTGAATGAGATTGATTGACTTTTAGTTTCTCACAAAAATGTCAAAGTATTATTAAGTTGGTTAAAGTTTGATTAATAAAATGTTTTCAAAAAAAGGCATGGATCCAAGTCCAAGTTTATTGTGAAAGCAGTTCAAGTTAGAAAACAAGAAACAGTTTTGAAAAGGAGGGAGAAGATTTTTAAAATTAAATAATATGAGAGGAGATGAAGGGACTGTCCTAAGGCATAAGGTAAAAGCTAGGGAAAAGAATCATCTAACCAAGGAGAAGCTGACACTTGACACAAAGTGTCAATGTAGAATTCCCGTCCTTTAGATTAAAACCAAGCAAGAAAAGATACTAAACCTCTTAAGAAAACCAAGCTTCAGATGCATTAGGTCTTCACAAAAAAAATTGGGCAGATTAACGGTTGTATAGAGAGGAATCCCCAATCACAGACAAAGTATATAATCAGAATAACCTACACACAAAGAAAATTAACCCAATGTCTTGGGCTAAACCCCAATAACTCCAGACAAAATAACAATCAGAGCTACAAGGTCTCATGGGTAGTCAAGGTCTCGAATCCTAAGTCCAAGAAGTTCATAGCTCCATAATGCCAAGGATAGTAACCAAATAGTCCAAGTAACCTTAAATATTTTTATTGTTCAAGTTTGTTATTAAGTATCTTCAAAAAAAGAAAATGAAAGCTCAAGAGAGAAAAATAAAAATGACATAAAGGTAAATGCTCAAGTGAGAAAAGATGAAAATAGAAATGAAATGTAAATACTAAAGTAAATGGAGCATAAAACAAAGACATAAGATAAAGGCCATAAGTAAAAAAATACATAATAAAAGTCAATTGTTAATGAGTTAGGAATTCGAGGTTAGTTGAATGACCATCTTGAAACTTGCATTTGAAAACTCATTAGAAGATTGATAAAATTAAAGCTTCTCAATAACAAGTTTCATTTTCTTTTTGTCAAGTATTCTATTCATTTCAAGTTCCTGAAGCGACAACATATGATCAATGATGTTTAAATGATTCGCTTAGACTAAAATTTATGAAGATTCATTAGAGGATTGATAAGACCAAAGCCTCCTAATAATGAACCTTAAGGTTATTGAATCAAAGGTTTCAAATTAAACATACTTGGGCTTGCAAACATGTGTTTGGGCCACAAATGACCATTTCTCGAATCGGGACAAAATTTAGCGCCATGTTAAGCAATCGTAAGTGAAACTATATAGAAGTCGCACCTATTTTAAGGATGTTCAATGACAATCTATGTACCATATGTTTGGGGAAATGATATGTAGATCATTCTCTAACAACATGTAGTACAAGTAAGAAAGGGATAAAATGAAGAGGGAGAGTAAATATTTGAACCAAATTTTTTAATCAAACTATCATTAAAATCATTCATCCATTTTGGTGGAGTTAAACTCAACACCCAAGATCCAATGATGTTAATGAAGTTCATGATCAAACATTAAATTATCCAAGCACAACCAGAATTTATTAAAAATAAAGGTTGCATTTAATAATAAAAAATAAAAAATAAAATGACTTTTTTTAATTGTTTTTTAAGTGAAAATAAAAGGAAAAATGGCAAACTATATATTTAAAGTATCAAATAAAAATTAAAATAAAACATAAAAAAGTCAGAGATGATCTCAAGTGTTTTTACAATTTTTTTAGTTTTTTTTTAAAACATAAAAGTATTTTAAAATTATTTAAAATCATTAAAGTAAGTGAAAAAAAAGATAAAAAATAGTAAAAATCAAAATAAAATTCTAGAAAAAATTTCAGAAAGTCAAATAAAGAGAATGGTCATGATGTATTTTTTTAGAATTTAAAAATACCAAAAAGTATTTTTAAACAATTAAAAACAAGTAAAAAATAAGAAAAAAAATCATAAAATAAATCAAATCTAAAAATAAAATCACGGAAAAATAAAAATCAGAAAGAGAATATTTAAAAATATTTTTGTGAATTTTTTCATAATTTTTGGGTCAGAAATGATTTTTTTATGATTTTTTGAAGTTTGATGTAAAAAAAAAAACAGAAAATAAAATAAAGTTTAAAAATATGGACCATTGGATGGAAGTCAAAACACGCCAGTAATCAAATCCAAAGAATTAGGCACGCTGTGCATATCATGGTCAGCTTTGAAAATTACAGTGGATCACATTTTAATAATTAAAAACAACTAAAAATATGACGCGTTGGATGAAGTCTGACTAATGAAAGTAATCAGGTCCAATGGATCTCAAAACGCGCGTATGTTAAAGCAAACACACTGAATAGGATTCAAAAAATTACATGTCACGCCATCATTGGTTGAAGCACGACACGTAGGTCGTCTTCAACCTCCGGATGCCTTAGATTGGAGTTCCTAAAACTATAAAATTAGCCAACTAGGCCGGTACCATTAGATTCGACTCTTCAAGACGATTCTAATGGTACCCTCGTGCCTAATTTATATAAATTGAGCAAGGCTTTATTTGAGAAAAAACATAAATAATAACGAGTACAAAATTCTGGAATATCTCACTCAAATCTCAATGAAATCACAAATCGTAAGAAGCGTGAGAATCAGAAGGATGAGTATAGTAGATTAGTCTTTTATTTGGATTGATTTGACTAAGAAATCTACATGAACGAAGTAGCAAAAAGTTGCTCTAAAACAGGACTTCTATAGCTTAAAGTATGTCACGATTCTTGAAGGTAAGAGTATGGTTAGCTTCAGAGAAGTTTAATGGATCTAACTGAATTGAGTTTTTAGTGTTTTCAGGTGAGAATGAAAGAAATCAGAAATTCAAATTCAGATTTCGTGTGGGATCTAAACAGGGGTTAATTGGCTATCAAAAGCTTATGGAAATAGGTGGAATGTGCATCTTATTTATAGGAAAGGATGAGGCAATGCTTAAGTGTGCGAATGAGAGAGTAATTGAGTGAATTCGTGTGAATCTAAAACATGAGCAATGTGTGACTTTCTTAACATCAAAAATCAACCAAAACATGCGTTTTATGATGCTAAATGCATTTGGAAAGTTTCTAAACATGATTGGAAGAAAAAAACGTGTGAAAACTTTGCGTTTAGATGGCAAAATATGGATTTCAAATTCTGACTTGGAAGGAAAATTCAATTTCAAGTAGTTGACTTTGAACTCATGGTGTGCACGATTTAGGGAACCTTAGAACCTGAGTCTTGATGCACTAGAAATGTGAGGTAACATTCTATATAATGTTCCAAGAAAGGGATCATTTGAATGCTTGAGATAGAAGTTGCGCTTGGTCAAAATAACAAAAAAAATGCTGACTTTTGTACTTAGAAAAATTCTAAGTTTTTTCTTCAAAAATGACCCAAAATGTTTTGACTCCAAACAAGGTCTTATTCCAAAATTTTGCTTTGATCAATGATGCTAGCTTGAATTGGAATCCTTAAAGAGTATTTGAAACCTGTATCACTCAAATTTTTTAAATATTGGACAAGTTATGATCCTTTAAATTTGATGAAAATCCATAAGGTGACTTATAATATTTTGAGCTTTTAAGGCATCTTCTAACCATTATCAAGTTTTGCACATAAAAAAAGAGTTAAAGTTCACACTCTTAAGATCATTTTGGAAAAATAATGGGCTCAAGGAGATAAAAAATGATCATGTTATGACTTTTTGAAGTCACATAAGGGAATTTGATGGCCTATCTAGAGGACTTGTAATCTTTCTCAATCATTAGTGATCTTTCACACAATATTTGCTTGAAACTTTTGAACTGATTTGTTGATAACGATTTAAGGAGAAGAATGTCTTTGGAATCACTCAAAAATATCAAAATATGGACAAGTTATAGCCCTTAGAAGTCCAAAACCCTAGCTCCTAGAGCATCAAAATAGCTTGGGAACCCCTTTCAATTTTGAAAATCTTTCTTGTACAAATACTTTTTCTATATGAAGAGAAGTTGTTGTGGATGATAATAAGAACCTATAGTAACAATAACCACTTCCAAATGTTTATAATGGAGGGAGTTATGCACTTGTGATCAATGAATCAAGAACTTATCCAATTAGGTCAAACTTCTTTAATCAATTCTTGCATCTCTTGACTTTCTTTGGCAAATTGAAGTATGATGAATCATAGTAGATCTTGTTATGACCTTATTTTAAAGCACTCTCAATGATGAAGCTTAAATCTTAATGAAGCTTTGTTGAAGAAGGCATGTAAATAAACTCATGAACCTATGAATCAACCTGATGAAGTGTGTTGTGCCATCACCTATAGTACCAACATTTATAGAGCAAAAATTCATTATATTTGTTAGTTAAAAGTCAATCAACATAAGACATATATGACCATAATATACAAATCAAAGTGCTTAGTGATCCCTCATGAAAAAACCTAAAGATATGGAGAAGAACCAAACCCTAGCATGATCTTTATATGATTGAGTTGATATGAGATGATAGAGGAATCTTAGGGGCAAAAATTAGGGTATAACACCATGGGAAATTCCGGTGAGTTCTTAGCTAGATGGCATGATGGTGTATTTTTTAGTGTTTAGGTCATGAAATACAAAGTTAGCTTGCAACATTTAGTGGTCTAAGTATTATGTGCTAGCTTACTACCATATTTGGCCATACAGAATCACGTATGCATGCATAATGAAAAAACATACTTCAAATGAAAGATTCCATCAGCCTTGCATACTAGCAAAGTGGTAGGGGTATTCCAGATGCTACCTAGTCCCTCTTGTACACGATAGTCACAACGATCGGAAAAAATTGAAAAATCACTCACTCTCTCTTTTCCCCGTTCAATCTTCCACCACCATAACAAAGCAAACATTTTTTTATCTCATCTCACGGTAACAAATCCAATCCTTCTCTCTTCATTTTTAAACACAACGAGCTTGCAAAACACGCGCCTGCACATATGCTAGAGGATGCATCACTATTTTTTAGTCACAAAAAGAAGAGAAAATCAGTTACAAGAAATCTTAACAGAATCCTCTTTATATCTATCGTAATCATTAACATATTCCATCTCTCTCTTTGACAACCCCATCACTTTCTCACTTCCATTCTTCAACAACATCATTCTCTCTCTCTGTCTCTCTCTCTCTCTCTCTCTCTCTCTCTCTCTGTCTCTCTCTCTCTCGTCCATCCATCATCACCTTCAACTCTCACTTTCATCTTCCGCCACCACAACAAACTTTACTCACTCTCTTTCTCAACACATCTGTGAATCTCCCTCTCGATTCTCTGAGCTCAAAGCCTTATTCAGATTCTCCTTTGCTTCTTCTTCTTCTTCTTCTGCCGAGAACAAGAAGAATCTCTTCTCTGACGCCATGATCCATTGAAGTCAGTTCCGTCGCGGTTCCGATCCGGTTCTCTGTTAAAGATGCAAGCATGGTATTGAGTTCATTTCTCATAATCTTGAAGATTTCTAGACTTCATCTTCATCAAGATCGCATGAGTAGCTATAGAGTTATCTCAAGGAGAAAGCAAGGGTTGAGCTTCAGTCAGGTAAATCCACTCGAACTCTCGCTCCGCTTATTTCAGATCTATATTATGCTTAAATCTTTATTAGAAGCATGTAGGAGTCGTATCCGAAAGGCAAGGTCTCACTGGTTAGCATAGGATATGTGAGCGCATAAATGTTCATTTCTTGATTTTTGAGGTCTATTTTGAATCTTAGTATTGGAGTGTTCATACAGAATTTTAAGCATCCGATTCGCAATCAGCACGAATATCTGAGCAAGATAATGGTTGGTTCGTTTGTTTGAGACAACATGGCTATTTCTGGTGACTTTGGCACGCCGGAGAAGATGAACAGAAACATGTTCCGACAGCTTCCTTTTATCCCAATACATTAAGCCCTAGCGTGGCGTTTCTTTAACGACACATGTTATTTGTTTTTGGCCAATCAGAACGCATCTTTTTAATTTTTGGAGCTATTCATTTTTCAGGAAAAGTTATATTATGGATTATCTGCTGGTTAATAAAAAGGGACAAGTTGTTGCATATAAAAAAACGTGATATATTAATAAGTCAAAAAAATCTGAAGAAGGTTTTTTGTTGAGGTGAATGGGCTTAGAGGGGATTTTGGATTTGGGCTTAGCGAATCCTTATTGCCACCCTCTCTAAACGGGCCTGAATGTCAGCAAAGTTGGAATTAGTTCAATTCCTGAATTCAGTAATACACCCCCAGCTTCATTGTTTAATAATCTTGATACCTATTCAATTTTGCTCGCGAATTCGATTCTTTTTACTTGTAAAAAATCTGAAAAATAAATTTCTGACTCTTTAGTGTCTTAGGAATTTTTTAATATTTTTTGTAGATTTTTCTCAATTGACTTTCATTCTCTTTTAAATTATTTTTGCTAATGTGTTCAACAGGTGATGCGTATGAGTTAACTTGTACATTTTGATTCAATTTTGGATCATTTCTGAGCAAATAAAATTCACAAAAATACTTTTCTGATTCTATATTATGATAGGGATTTTTAGGATATTTTTCCTTATTTTTTCAAGTTGAGTTTCATTTTGTTAAGTCTTTTTTGTAAGGTTGTTCTAATTGGCCATCACTCGATCGAAGCTTGCGTTTAATAATTGTCGAACACTATTTTGAGCCGATCTTTGGACCATGATCAGAGGCTGACTTGCACATAATATGTGTTTTGATTTGATGATTTTTGGATTGAGAATTGAAGCATGTTCCCAATCATCTTGATATCACCGATTCTTATGTGTTTATTGTGGACTATTGTTGACAAGTTTGGTAGATTTTAATGTGACTTTTGCTCATTTTCACGTGTTGATGATATTGCTGCCCGAGTTTTAAAGTTTTTGTTCTGATTGCTTTTCTTCATGACTCTACTTTGATTTGAGTAGTGTGATGATTGTGTAACTTCAGTTACGTTTGCCTTGTTATTTCTAACTTGTTTGTTAAGTTGTGCAAGGTATTTTGATAAAGCTTTCAATTTTGATTCGATTGTTTCATGTTCCACTTTATTTGTGGGACACAAATTCGTTTCCAATGCAGCTTTTCTTGTGTTTTGATTGCTTCGTATTCTACTTTATTTGTGGGATACAAATTCACTTCTGATATGGTTTATTTGAACTCACATTCTAAGAGATGCATATATGCACTATTGTTTGTTTTGTCTGGTTTGTATTTTCATGCAGGATGATTGTGCAGTTGTGTCCGATACACACCACTTGTGTTTTTTTTTCACGCTGATGCTTTGAGGCTTATGTTGGTTGTCCGATTGTTGACTTTCTTTGTTTGTTGGTGCTATATTGCTTGGAGTTTTCAGGTTATCCATACTTTTCTTGTTGCACTAAGAACCTTTGTTCGTTTGGTATACCACTCTTCTATTTTCTCTCTGCATGTTACTCCTTTTCTAGATATCATGAGAAGTAGAAAGTAAAGAGCATGCGCTTGAAGTCGCTGTTTAAAGTCTTGTAGCAGGCACCGCTTTCTATATGTTATCTGTGTTTGTTTAAAATCCTACTTTTGAAGTAGGTATTCTGCACGTGTGTTTATATTTGTGCTTGCATCTATTCCCCCTCCCCTTATTGAAGTCCTCAAAAGGAGGCGATCAGAGAGGGTTCGCAATCGACCCCCGCACTAGTCGGTGTTATCCTTAGCTCACGTTGTACGTCAGCACTTTGGATTTTTGCAAATCTTGTGTATCGAGTTGGTCATGTGGAAGGGTTTTGCAATCAAAACCCCACACTTTTTCAGGAGTTAGCAATGGCCATTGTTGATACTTCGCTACCCGCTTGTTTTCTTCGGGTGATCCGCTCCCCTTAGCTAAATCATTTCTTTTCTTTTTTATTTCATTTGTCTCCCACTTGTTTGCTTCGGGTGATCCGCTCCCCTTAACTAAAGTATTTCTCTTGTTTCCCCCATCCCTTTGAGTCAGTATGTGCTACTCATGTTTGTGTGCTTTTTCCAAAACACTTGTTTGCTTATTTGCTTGCTATACCATGTTCTCTTAGAATCTCTTGATTATAGTAGCTTTCGAGCTAGACATTAGGATATGTATCCATACATGCTAACATAGGTTAGAGATTTCCCTTTCAAAACTTAACCTTAGGGTCAATCATTGTATGATAACATTAGGGATAGATTTAGGTTAGTATTCTTTAGATGATTTTATTTCTTTTGCATCCTTGAATTAAGACTAAAACTCTTTTTCTTGGCAAATCATAAAATATCTAACAACTTTCAAATCCTTCTTTAAGGTAAAAGATATCAACCAATACAAACTTTTTGCGCCTTCGGGCTTTTCTTTCTTAAAAGAACATGTTAATTCACTTCTGTGCAGACAAGTGAGTCTCCAAAGGTTGAGTTGTGGCAGAAGGTGAAATTAATATTTTTCATTAAAAAATACAAAACAAATTAAAACTTGTGAGCCGAACTACGACTGCTCTGATTCCTTAAAATGGGTACGTAGGAATTGGGGTAGGGCCCAACCGAGCACAACTTTATTTTCCCTACATTATCTTCTATATTCTTTTGAATGCATTCCCTCTTTGCATTTTCCTTTATATCTTAAGCTTAGATCCAAACACAACCATTAGATTAGAATAACAAGAGTGGATACCGTAGAGTACTACAGACATGTGGGGTGCTAACACCTTCCCCTCGCGTAACAGACTCTCTTATCCGTATCTCTTGGTCGTTCGACCTTAATTTCACCCTTCTCATGTTTAATAGATGTTTACCTTTATCCTTCACGTGGGATAAAAATGTTCGATGGCGACTTCATTGATTTTATCTCGATTATTTGTTCAGCGGTTGTTTCAGCTGGCGACTTCAATGGGGAAAAGTTGACCAAATGTTGGTCCATCCCGGAGTCGATTACGAGAGATAGCAGCCCTTGTAAGAGGGCCAAATGAAGAAGTTTTCATAGGATGGTACGAAAATTTATTGCCCTTGGTGTATGATAATTTTGAAGAGTGGGCTGTAAGAGCATTTCTCCAGTTCTATGATCCACAATTGAGCTATTTTACCTTACAGGACTATCAATTGGCACCGACTCTTAAAGAATATGCGCACATTATGGATGTCAAGTTGACTAATGGTATTCGTTTTGTCCAAACTCCAAAGACTCCGGATTACATGGCAATCGCCAAAGCTCTTTACTTGACCTTTGGTGAAGTTGAAAATAATTGGATTAATAAAAGTGGCACGAATGGTCTCCCGTTGAATTATTTGGTGTCGAAGGCCATGGTTTTTGCAAGAGATATGAATTGGACGTCATTCAATGTGCTTATGGCGGCCATGGTTTATGGTTTGGTTCTCTTTCCGGTTTCTAAAAAGTTGATGCATGTGTCTACATTATACGTCTTCATGAATGGTAATCCAATAGCAACTCTACTTGCCGACACTTATTACACCATTCATTCCTGACATGGGAAGAAAGGGGAAGTTATGTATTGTGTGATTGTGTTTTACAAGTGGTTGATGTCACACATGCCTTCGAAAAGACCTTTTGTTCATGTTATTGAGTCGTCTTTATGGTCTTAACGTATCATGGGACTAACTTCATACGATATTACTTGGAAAAGTGTGTTAGGTGTGAAAGAGATTGTGATACGGTGGGAGAACTGACTTGAGGAATTTGCGTTTTGTGTTCGCAAATGTTGCGGTTTAGAAAGAGTCGCCACCGACTTTTCTTTTATCCAAAAGGAAAGGTGAAAAAGCACAGAAAAGTCCTTTGAGATTGTTTCTTGAGTTCGGGGGTAGATTATGAAAAGGGAAGGTATTAGCATCCTTTTCATCCATGGTTTTCCATGGGCTCTTAGTTGCTTACTAGATCACTTGCTTTTGTTTGAAAATGTGCTTTGTGTGGTTTTGAAAGTATTTTGAAAATGTAACTTTGTAACGATTCTCGTGTCTATAAGAATGTATAAAAAGTGTTTGTTTCGAAAATAGTTCAAAGGAGTGTTTTTGAAATGTGTTTTTGAAAGTGATTTTGAAAAAAGGTTTCCTTTGTAATGGTTCTCGTCTCTATAAGAACGCATACAAAGTGTTGTCTTTTGAAAATGTTTCAAAGTGAGAGTGTTGATGTATAGTATGTTTTTGTTGTGAGCAAGCGAGCAACTAGGAGCGAATCTACCTACTCAAAAGGTCTTAGATGTGCTTTTCCTCCTCCTTTAGATGTTGCTATCTTACCATTTATTTGGTAAGAAGCCCCATCGTTGGATGTGAAGGGACGGGTGTTGGGTCATCGTATGACCATGATAGTAATGTTGTGAGATGACTTAGCACTTTTCCTTTAGGGACTAAGATCATTTTGAAGGGCAACTTTTGATAGGATCATCGAGGGACTATGATCTTATATTTTTCGATTTGTTTGTGCTAAGACCTCCCACATGCATAACATGGCAATTTTTGTAAGGCAGTAAGTGAGATTACCCTAAGGGTGCATGTGTGCAAAGAGTGTTTGATTTGCATGCATTTAGTCTTTTATTTTTGATTATCTACTTGTTGATTTTTATTTTTTTCCATACACGCCTAATTACTAGCATTTACATTTGGAAGCGATAAATTGCAGAAATGTAATGTCCTACGCTATTACAATATTTAGGGGGTGGGGATACAAATTTATGAATGGGGTTGCAAGTAAAACTAATTCCTAAATTACTATTATAACCATATTGAAATGCATAAGAATGTACAAGAAAATGTGAAACAAACTTGTCTTATTTTAAGAAACTATTTTTGGTCTTTTGTTTTAAGAAATAAAATAAAGTGTGAAGGAAATACTTTTGATGTTTGCTGATTAATGGAATGAAGAGTGATAGAAAAATAATGAAAAAAAGGAAAAAAAGAATCAGCGTGTCGCTGATAAAATGAAGTCAGAGGTTATGACCATGGCATGCTGCAAAACAGAAACCTGTTAGTGAAAATGTATAAGGTCAGAAGTTCTGAACCCACTAGGAACACAGTAGTTTTCAGAAGTTCTGATACCACTTGAAAACAAAAGAAGCTTCAGAAGTTCTGAGATCACTAACAACTAAACAGACTTCAAAAATTCTGAGACCACTGGCAGAACTTGGTCTCTCTCTCTCTATGCTAGTTAGAACATCTGCAACTTGGTAATTTCTCCACAAAACAGAAGATGTGCATAGAAAAGTTATAGCAAGTGTCATAGTGTTTCAGAAAATAAGAAATATCAGAACTATAAGTCAGCGGCAAGCATGTATTCGCTAATCCTAACTCTGAGTTCTAGTTTCTTCAAGAAGCTCTGAACTGATTTATTCTCTACTTAAACAGGCAGGTGCATGAAATCTCAGAATATTTACAACATTAGAAACATGATATCTACATTGTATTTTTGAGCCTGTAAATCTGGTAATGCTTTAAGTAACATGATAAGAGTCAGCAGAAGCTTACCTTACAGCTGAAAAGATTCTATGGGACAGAGGTTGATCCTGAATTCTGGTTAGGTTCTGAGAAACCTATTTATGCGCTCAGTAGGATGGAGGTTCTCAACTTCTAGAACAACAAAGAGATGATGTTCTGATTTCTTCAAGTAGATGGATGGAGAATGTGAGGTAGTATGAACACAAAAGTTTAGGAAATTTCCAACGTGTAGATCAGAAACTGTGTGAATGGTTTTTTAGTCAAGAAATATTTGAGAACAAATGGAGTTTTGAATGAAAGGAATCAAAAGTTAACAAGGTTTTATGTGGTGTGTTTACAGTTCTTGGAGCTTTTGGGATTTTTGCAGGGGTTCAAGGCTTTTCTTTCTCAAATTTTCGACCTCTTTTCAATGGCCAAAGGTGTTCTATTTATAGGCAAAGATTTTTTAGTTTTGGAGAGGTCAAGTAGCGCCAACATCATACGCTAGATGCTGACTTGCTCTTGAAGCAAGTTCCAAAAAAGGTGTGATAGTTGACAGTTTTTTAGCTTAGGCTGGATTAGCAAGCAGGGATTAAGGAAAAGTGAACCCACAAGTAAAAGGTAGCGCATGGACACTTACCTAATTTTGTACAAAAGTAATTCTACACTACACGTGGAGAGATCCTTTGGACCTAGACTCAAAAGTGGTTGTGAGCATTTAATGAGCATTAAATGATGATCATATTTGTCAAAATTAGAAATCCTGTAATTTGAGATTTTGCATCATTGCTTAATTCTGGACCAGAAGCTCTATCTAGGACAAACATCCAACTTTTGATCTTTGTACTTTGTTGCCTCAGCATGTTCTGAAGGATTCCCCAGGCTTTCCAGTAACCTTCTTTGATTTATCTTTGAAAACTCTGGATTAGAAGTTTTGCTTTAACATAGCATTCAATCTTCTGATCGTCTTACCTTCTGGCTCCAGCATGTTCTGAAGGAGCTTTCAGGATTCGTATTACGCTTTATTACTTTCTTTGCATTACCCTAGCAAACTTTGACTGAACTTACGTAGATGCTGAAGAGTCGTGTTCTGACTGAAGACTATGTGCTGAACCATGTTTATAGCTTCTGACTGCACTTGCCCGGAGGCTGGCTCAGAAGTTCTGAAGTGTTATTTTTTTTTAAAATACTTAGAAAAAATCCCAAGCATTTAGAAATTTGGCTTTTCCATAGTAAATTTGACTCTGAACTTTTTGATGATACAAACTTCATATTCCAACATGTCTTGATGAAATATGATTCTTGAAACTTGGTTTTGGTCCAAAAAATCAAAGTTAGACTTCTCAGCATGCAAATGACCATTTTGCCCTTGTGAATGGTTTGCCCGAAAAAATGATAATTTAAGGCTTGAAATTGTATGAGAGAAAACTTGAGAATCCAAGGTGATTCCTTGAGAAATGAGAGGGCAAATTTTGGGGTACAACAACTGCCCCTGTTCAATCTTCTTTAACTTGAAAAGTTAGATTGGCGAGATTTTCCATTCGTGACTTAAAGGTGGAAGATGATTGAACACTAGAGTGCCCATAAATTTGCACTCGGAGGCGATAGGAGGAATGAGCTTAAAGATGCCATTTGGAGAGGTGATAGAATCTTGTTAGAGATGGGCTTGTAGATGCCATCCAAGAATGCTTGTTGAGATGTAATCTGTAAGTTGAACATCATAATGGCGTCCGTGTCTGGAGCCTATCTGTATTGTACCGAAAGTTGAGTCTGAATGAGTATCAGAATGGCTTCCGAGTTTGGAGCGTATCTGAACTATATCAGGAGGTGTCTTTGAATGAGTATCAGAATGGCATCCGTGTCTGGCACGTATCTAAACTGTATCAAAAGTAGAATCTGAATGAGTATCAGAATGGCATCTGTGTCTGAAGCGTATCCGAACTGTATCAAAAGTAGAATCTGAATGAGTATCAGAATGGCATCCGTGTCTGGAGCGTATCCGAACTGTATCAAAAGTAGAATCTGAATTAGTACCAGAATGGCATCCGTGTCTGGAGCGTATCTGAACTATATCAAAAGTAGAATCTGAATGAGTATCACAATGGCATCCGTTTCTGGCGCGTATCCGAACTGTATCAGAAGTAGAATCTGAATGAGTATCAGAATGGAATCCGTGTCTGGCGCGTATCCAAACTGTATCAGAAGTAGAATCTGAATGAGTATCAGAATGGCATCCGTGTCTGGAGCGTATCTGAACTGTATCAAAAGTAGAATCTGAATGAGTATCAGAATGGCATCCGTGTTTGGAGCGTATCTGAACTGTATCAAAAGTAGAATATGAATGAGTATCAGAATGGCATCCGTGTCTGGCGCGTATCCGAACTGTATCAAAATTGTATATTGTTAATGGTAACTGTTAATCTCATCCTGAAAAGGGTAAGATGTTAGCTAAAACACAAAGTCATGTTGCATGAAATGTATGATGCAATGTATTTTCTTTATCAATGTTTATGATATATGGATGTAATGTATGCGCATGTGAGCTGATTTGCTGTATTGCTGTTTGATTGAGGGAAATAAATCCCTGAATGTTGTTGAGGATATGTTGAATTTTCATGCCTTGAAGTTGAAGTACTGAAGAACTCTTGTTGAGAGAAGTAAATTCTATTGTGAGGGCAATGCCATGTACTGCTTGTAAGATCTGCTTGGGGGATCCTGAGAATTTTGACAATTTCTACTGGGGATTAATAATTTGAAATTTGGTTCCGCTGGGGATTTAAATGACGTACTGTAGGGGATTTCTTATGGAACAACCTAGAGACATTTTCCTATTCTTTCAACCTATCAGTAATTATCTTCCTCATTTTGTTTTTTTTGTAAACAACAAACATGTTCAAATGCATATGTTTATCAATGAATCATTGGACGTTTTCGCAAACAAAACACAAGCGTAAAGAAAAAGACAAATAGTGTTTGTACTTTCAAAGGAATATCTTTGTATTGACTTCGAATAAGTATTTTTTGTACAAAGGGAACAAACATTCTAGTAAGAGAATGCTGTCGTAAAACAAGAAAATTTTTGATACAAAGAAAGATAGCTATGTGTAATTGTGATACAGTGGGAGAACTGACTTGGGGTTTTGCGTTTGTATTCGCAAATGTTTCGGTTGAGCAAGAGTCACCATCGACTTTTTATTTTATCCTAAGGAAAGGTTAAAAAGCACATCAAAAACCTTTGAGATGTTTTCTTGGGTTCGGGGGGTAGATTATAGAAAGGGAAGGTATTAGCACCCTTTCTATCCATGGTTATCCATGGGCTCTTAGTTACTTGCTTAGATCACTTGCCTTTGATTTTCAATTGTTTGAAATGGTGCTTTGTGTGTGGGTTTGAAAATGTTTTGAAAAGAGGCCATTGTTGTGGCAACCTTTGTAATGATCCATGTTTGAATGTATACAAAGGTGTATTTGTCTTTTGAAAAGTTTTCAATGTTTTTGAAAGTTGTTTTGAAAGTGTGTTGTGATGTGTGTTTTGAAAAATGGCAAGGATTGTTTTGCAAGATTGGTCAAGTAACCAAGAGCTATCTACCCTAAATTTCTCAAAGATCTTTCCTATGTTTTAACCCTTTTAACAATTTTGTTCCACCATTGTATTTGGTGGACAATCTTGTGTTAGGATGTTAACGGGACGGGCGCGGGTTATCGTTTAGACCATGATTGCAATAGTGCCAAGTGTCTTTGGCAATTTTTCCTTTAAGGGACTTGATCATTTTTAGGCAACTTTCGAAAGCGTCATCGAGGGACTATGATCATTTGAATTATTTTGTTTTGCCAAAGACACCCAACATGAAACATGACCCATTATTGAAGGCAACAAGTGGAGTAACCCTAAGGGGTGCAAGTGTGATTGGTGTTGTCCATTTTCATGCTTTTTTGTCTTTGAATTAGGTCAAGCTATTTGTTATTTTTTTATTTGCATACAAAACCCTAAGTCTATCATGGTATAATTAGAAAGCTTTAAAATGCGGAATTTAAAGTCCTAAATTATTACAACATAATTATGGGATGGGGGGTACAAATGTTCAAATGGGGGATATTTAGCAAGAAATTTAAATCTAAACTATTACATCCAAATTGAATATACAAGTTATTTTAATTATACAATAATTGAATAAATACAAATAAAAAAATATAAAATGTATTATGCACAAAAATGTTTTTATGTGTATGTAAAAAGTATTTTTCATGTGACATATAAATAAAAATAATAAAAGTTAATTTTGGACATTTTCACATTTTAGGGCAAAACCCTAATTTTCTAAATAAAAAAAGTATTTATTATTTATTATATACAATATTTATTAATTATACACAAAAATAAATAAAAGAGAAGTATATTTGTAAAAAAGTAATTTTTGAGGTCAAATATTAATAAAAGAAAAAAAGTATTATTTTTATATTTTTATCCTAAATATTCTAATAAATATATATAAATATATACAAAAAAAGCATATTTTTTAGAAAATGTTTTCAAAAGATAAAATAAAATAAAATCAGAAAATAGAATGTATTTTGTATTATTTTTTAGTATTTTAAATAAAAGTATTATATTTATTTATATATACAAGTGTAAACAAAACAAATAAATTCAAAATAAATGTAAAAATGGCTGAAAAAATATTTTTAATATTTTTTATGTTTTGACAGAAAATAATAAGTCAGAGGAAAAAATAAAAAGTCAAAAATAATTAAAAAAACACACAATGGGCCAAGGGGGTGTATGTGGGAAATAGTGGTGCAAACAAAAAAATAAGCCAGGCCCAGCCCAAAGGGCTTGTCTTCAACCTCCAGCAACCTTTCAAACAGAAAAACGCGCGTTTCCTTCTCCAACTGCTATCTCTTGATTCTTTGACTTTCAACAAAAACTTACAACATCAATGTTATAGAGCATCATGTCACGATTCTAAACATATAAAGAAGTTGTTCTAACTCTCAGAAATGAGAGAGAATTTCTCCTCCCCCAATTCCTGACCTAGCTTTTTTCAAATGTTCAGTTTCAAAATTCTCTCAGCACACACAACATAAATCAAAAGTAATGATATGGGTAGCTTCAGGGCCATGAGTAGAACATACTTTCTTCACAAACCTAAGCCTAGATATGCTTGGATAGAGAGATAAAAGTTCAAACTTTTACCTGTTCAGCTTGAATCGTGTACAACAATGGAGGCACTTTCAATGGAATTTGAAGATTTGTACAGCTTGCCTGAGGTCCAAGGATGCTTCCTCTATGCTTGGCTTGCTTTGAATCTTACTGAATCGAGCTATAGAAGTCAACCTGCACAGATGAAAAATGAAAATGGCAACCTTGGTTATGGATGTTACAGTTCCAGTTCAATGCTTGGAATAGCTTCAATGGATGGTAGGGAGTGTGTATGAAGAGGTTTTAGCCAAAACGCACGAGGGAAATGAACTGGCCAAGTTAAAATGCAGAATGCCCTGTTTCTTGCAGAAAAATGGTGTTTCTGGGAATGAGGGAGTTTCAGGGATGGTTTGGTCGTGCTTCAAGTTAGTTAGGGAGTATGAAATGTGTGGCAAAGTTTGTTTAGGCTCTTGCTTGCAGGAAGTGAATGTGGTACTAGTTTTGCAAAGTTTCTTCTTATCTAAGCAAAGTTTGTCAAACTTGATTATAGGATACTACAGGCCCCTCAAGCATGCTGCCTTTTCTCTCCTTGATCAGTGGGATTAGTCCATAAACTTGTGCCTAAAAGATCTGGCTTGTACCTCTTTGATTTGCTTTTTGACATAAAGTTGATCTTTTCAAAAATGGCTAAAATGCTTTTTCCAAATATGGCTTAATCTTGTATGTAATGGTTAAATACACAAAACAAGACATGAACACAAAGGATATGAATTAAATTATTGAGTGAGAATGGGATTAGAGGCCTGTAACCTAGCTTGTGCAAGCTGAGTTTGAAAATGCAAAGTGTTATGTACATGAATTTGGCCATGAACAAATTGACTTTTGCCCATCTTGACAAATTCGAATCTCCCTAACCACAAGGGTGTTTGATGAGTTCTTGGACAATTTGGAAAGCTTGTAATGTGTAATACAATTCATCTTTGTAATGCAAATTGAAATAATAAGTGGAATCATGTGAAAAGTGGCCATGAAGTTGGGCAAAAATCCTGCCTAAAATAGGTCAAAAAATTTCCAAGTTAAGAATGTTTTGCACCCTTATTCCAAAAATCATAACTTGAGCTACAAGCTTCTTTTGAGGAAACTTTGTGAATCAAAGTTGTAGATTTTGCAATGGACTACAACTTTCATGTTTTGAGTTTTGTTTGAATCCAAATATATCTTGATGAAACAATGGGACAAAGTTAGGAAAAAATTTGGAAATTTCATAACTTTGAAAATTTCTAAGTTATGAAATTTCTTCATTTCAAACCCTAATTTGTAAATTTTGATTTCTTGATAAAGTTTCATAATTTGACATGTTTTGATGAAAAATGAATCTTGACACTTGATTTTGACAAAAAAGTCGAAGTTTGACTTTTCAGTATACAGTCAACTTTTGATCAGTGGACTAGAAAATTCATCTGTCAATCTTATGCATTTGGGATCTTATGAACTTTTTGAATGTGTCAAGACCATGTCATTGAGTCCTTGAGTCCATAAGTGAGCTTGGTTTGCCATTGGCTAGGTCAAACAGTTAAAAGTTGCCTTTGTGCAGTCAAAACCCTAAAATGACCATTTTGCCCTTTTGGTGATCTGATCAAATTTCTTATGGAATTATGATCCAAACTTGACCAAGTGGTTCATATGAATTCATAATGTTGATGTGGGTCAAAAATCATGAAGTTTGACTGTCAATTGGCCATAGTTGACTTTTTCCCCAATACAGCTGATTTCTAGGTCAACTGTCCAATTGACTGGGCAAAGATTGGAATCAAGGCTTGAAACTTGGTATGGATAAACTTGTGAGCCCAACATGAAGCATGAAAGTCATTTTGGGAATTTAAGTCAAAAAATCTTTGTGCGAACTCAAACCCTAATTTGGGTCAACAGTGCAAGGAGGAGTCTTGAGCAGAGCAAACACTAACTTGATCTTGAGCTTCAAAGGTCTTGTGGTGAGAAAAAGTTGATGAAATGAGAGGGCAAATTTTGGGGTACAACAGTTGCCCCTGTTCAATCTTCTTGCACCTGAAGAGTTAGATTGGCAGATTTGCCTTTCGTGTCTCGAAGGTAAAAGGAGATTGGACACTAGAGTGCCCTTAAATTTGCACTCGTTAGAACAATGGATGCGGG
Organism: Vicia faba; assembly: GCA_948472305.1. NCBI lineage: Eukaryota > Viridiplantae > Streptophyta > Magnoliopsida > Fabales > Fabaceae > Vicia > Vicia faba. The sequence goes on along the minus strand of OX451737.1, from coordinate 1,020,238,501 downwards.
AATGGGCTTAGAGATGCCATTTGGAGATGGACTTAAAGATGACATCTGAAGGGTGACAGAATCTTGTCGGAGATGGGCTTAAAGATGCCATCTGGAATGTTTGTTGAACTGCAATGTGATAGGTCAGAAGAATGAGGATCAGAATGGTATCCGTGTCTGGAATGCATTTGAACTGCATCTAAGGACTGAGTTTGTATGAGCAGAAGAATGGCCTCCGTGTCTGGGGCGTGTCTGAGCTGTAATTGTGCTTGAAGAATGAATATCAGAATGACTGCCGTGTCTGGAGTGTATCTGTATTGTATCTGGGTAACAGAGGAATATCTGTTATGGAGCAACTGCGTGCTGGGGACAAATTCTGAATGAGTGACAGAATGGCAACCGTGTCTGGAGCGTATCTGGACTGTATCTGAAGTTGAAAGTCGTATGAGTAGCAGAATGACTTCCGTGTTTGAAGTGTATCTGAAACCGTAACTGGGATTGAGATCCGTATGAGTAATAGAATGACTTCCGTGTTTGAAGTGTATCTGAAACCGTAACTGGGATCTAAATAAATGACAGAATGACTTCCGTGGCGAACGCACTGGGGAGAATCAAACTGTTGTTGTAAGGGTCAGAATGGTATCCGTGTTTGGAATGCATTGAACCTTGAGGTGGATAAGTGAATCTGAATGAGAGATAGAATGGCTGCCGTGTCTGGAGCGTATCTAGTCTGTATCTGATTGCTGTAGTCTGAATGAGTAGTAGAATGACTGCCGTGTCTGGGGTGTATCTGTACTGTATCTGAATAATTGTTAATGACAGCCTTTTAATCTTATCCTAAAAAGGATGAAATGTTAGCTAAAACACAAAGTTATGTTGCATGATATGTATGATGCAATATATGTTATATCAATGTTTATGATATGAATGTCAATGAATGCGTATGTAAGCTGAAGAGATGTCTTGCTGAGGATAGATGAATGTTGGAGATAAAGACTCTTGACTACTGCCAGGGAGAGTGAATCCTTGACTGCTGCAGGGGAAGACAAGAGTTTGGATTGCTGAGGATGAGACATCCTTGTTTGACTACTGCTGGAGAATTAGGAGCTTGGGTTGTATACCAATCTTCTGGGGATTCTTGTTTTGAGGAGATCTTCACTGGAGAACATCTGATTATCATGTAAGGAACTGAGAATGAGCCTCCACTCTGCTTGGGGAAATGCAAGATCTTCAATTGTTGAGGGATCTTAGGACCACTATTGGGGAACTGGCATTCCTTGGTGACTTGCGAGGAACGAGAATTTCTGAAGATCTCTATTGGGGAGTTCAGAACCTGATAGACTCATGCTGGAAAAGTAAGACTGAGCATCCCTAGTTTGGTGGGAAGTATCTCTGTTGGGAGAAGGTTCACTAGTTTGGTTCCGCTGGGGATTCTTGGTTGGAAATTTTAGTTCCACTGGGGATTGATGGCTGGAAATTTTAGTTCCGCTGGGGATTGGATTTTCAGATTTTTAAGGCTCCACTGGGGATACTGAATTTTAATTCTGAGGGGAATTGAGTTCTAGAAGGCTCTCTGGCTGGGGAAATCAGTATTGGGAAAGCTTTCTCTGATGAGGATCCTGAAGTCTAACTCTGTTTAGGGAATTAAGTTCTGACTGAGGAATTTGGATTTCAAATCTGCTTGGGATTTCCTCTGAAAGGGCATCAAGATATCTATCTGCACCCTCAACCTATCAGTAATCATCTTCCTTGATTCATAAGGAAATGATTATGTTCAAATGCATATGCCTATTTAACAAAACATTTGACGTTTCTCAAATAAAACAATAGTGCAAAAGAAAAGAGAAAAGGAAGACAACGCAAATTTCTGTATTTGGAAAAGTATTTGTATTAACTTTCTATGAGTATATTTGTACAAAGGAGACAGTCATCCAAGTAAGAGGATGTCGTCGTAAATATTAAAAAATTTATACAAAAGAAAGATGGCTATGTGAAACAATTCCATGGGATTCCATTCTGCTATAGCCTTCGCAACTCTGAGTATCTGTCAATTCAATGCTTCGTCCGCCGATGACTGGGTTGATCAGAAGCTTGGAGCTGGTTGATGAAGAGATTGTCCTTAAAGTGATCCGACGAGACATAGTCATACGCTTTAATTCCCTAACTTTTGCCTGAATTGCCCTTTCGGGTTTTCGATCCACCGGGAAACCCCTTTTTGCCCAAGCCGCCCTTTCGGGTTTTCAACTTGCCGGGTGTACAGATTTTTTTTTTTGTTTTATCCCTAATTTTTGCCTGAACCGCCCTTTCGGGTTTTCGGTTCACTGGGATGCCCATTTTTGCCCAAGCCGCCCTTTTGGGTTTTCGACTTGTCGGGTTATTTTATGCGTAGTATCTTTTGACTATGTCTACGTTCGCAGGGTGCGGCAAATCATCGCCGTCCATGGTGGTCAGAATCATTGCACCACCAGAGAATATGCTCTTGATCACAAATGGTCCTTCGTATGTAGGAGTCCATTTTCCCCTGGGATCACTTTGCGGCAGGATAATCCGCTTGATTACGAGATCTCCGACTTGATATATTTGACGTCTGACTTTCTTGTTGAAAGCCTTGATCATCCGCTTTTGATACGTTTGACCATGACAGACAGCAGCAAGTCGCTTCTCGTCGATCAAATTGAGTTGATCAAGTCGGGTCTGAATCCAATCATCTTCATTCAAACCTGCGTCCTTCATAATCCTTAGAGAAGGAATCTGAACTTCCATGGGCAGGACAGCTTCCATGCCATATACCAAAGAAAATGGGAATGCCCCGGTTGAAGTACGTGCCATCGTACGGTATCCATGCAGAGCAAACGGTAACATCTCATGCCAGTCCTTGTAAGTGACTGTTATTTTCTGGATGATCTTATTAATGTTTTTGTTTGCAGCTTCAACAACACCGTTCATCTTCGGCCGATAGGGAGATGAATTGTGATGATAAATCTTGAACTGTTCGCACAATGCGGTGATCATAGTATTAGTCAGATTTGTACCGTTGTCTGTGATGATCCTGTCCGGAACACCATGCCGGCATATGAGGTTTTGCTTGATGAAGCGGGCAACCACATTTTTAGTAACAGAGGCGAAGGAAGCTGCTTCGACCCATTTGGTGAAGTAGTCAATGGCAACCAGGATGAAGCGATGTCCGTTGGATGCCGTGGGCTTGATCTCTCCAATCATGTCAATTCCCCACATTGCAAATGGCCAAGGAGCTGTCAGAACGTTGAGAGGAACCGAAGGAATATGAATCTTGTCAGCGTAGACTTGACATTTGTGGCAGGTACGGGAATGCTGATGGCAATCTGCTTCCATGGTAGACCAGTAATAGCCTGCCCTTAGGATCTTCTTAGCCATTGTATGCCCGCTCAAATGGGTGCCAAATGTACCGCTGTGCATCTCGGTCATGATTAACTTTACTTCAGCTTTGTCTACACATCGGAGTAAAACACAATCATGGCTTCGTTTATAGAGGATGCCATTGCTCAGGAAGAACTTGGCAGCAAATTTCCTTAGGAACTTCTTGTAATTTACGGAAGCTCCTTTGGGATATTCTCTGGTCTGGAGATACCTTTTGATTTTGTGAAACCAGGGTTGTTCCACTACTTCTTCGGTATTAATCTCGTGACAATGCACAGGTTCATCCATTCGCTCGATGGTGATTTGGGGAGCCTCGTTATCCCAGTTGAGTTTAAACATGGAAGACATTGTTGCCAGAGCATCTGCTAGCTGATTCTCTTCTCGCGGGAAATGCTCGAAGGTAATTTGCTCGAAATGAGGCAACAATGTCAGGACATGTTCTTTGTATGGGATAAGATTAGGATGTTTGGTATCCCACTCTCCTTTGATTTGACTGATAACCAAAGCCGAGTCCCCAAATACGATCAAAGATTTGATCCCCAAGTCTATAGCAGCCTTGAGACCAAAGATGCAAGCTTCATATTCAGCCATGTTATTTGTGCAGCTGAAGCAAAGTCGAGCCGTGAAAGGCGTGTGACAACCTTCCGGGGAAATGAGTACCACACCGATACCGTTTCCAAGTGCATTTGAAGCACCATCAAAGTACAGGGTCCATCGGGATCCCTTTTCAGGTCCGTCATACGGTCCGTTACCTTCAATGTTGTCCAAATTCATGATGTCCTCATCTGGGAAGTCAAATCTCATGGATTGATAATCTTCGATAGCTTGATGAGCTAGATGATCAGCTAGTACACTCCCTTTTATAGTTTTTTGGGTGGTGTATTGGATGTCATACTCAGTTAGGATCATTTTCCATCTAGCTATTCTTCCAGATAAAGCAGGCTTCTCGAAGATATACTTGATAGGATCCATTTTGGAAATCAACAAGGTGGTATGAGTCAGCATATACTGCCTTAGTCGGCGAGCAGCCCATACCAAAGTGCGGCAAGTTTTCTCGAGCAGTGAGTAGCGAGTCTCACAGTTGGTAAACTTTTTGCTAAGGTAATAAATAGCATGCTCTTTTCGACCAGACTCGTCATGCTGGCCCAAAACACACCCCATTGAGTTATCCAAGACGGTTAGATACATGATCAATGGTCTTCCTTCGACGGGTGGCATCAGAATAGGAGGTTCTAGCAAATACTCCTTGATCTTATCAAAAGCAGCTTGGCAATCGTCGTTCCATTCGACTACCTTATCTTTCTTTAATAGTTTGAAAATTGGCTCACAGGTAGAAGTCAGATGAGAGATGAATCTGGCAATATAGTTTAAGCGCCCCAAGAACCCTCTAACCTCCTTTTCAGTACGGGGAGAAGGCATCTCTTGTATTGCTTTCACTTTTGCTGGATCAACCTCAATGCCTTTGTTGCTGACAATAAACCCTAGAAGTTTACCAGACCTAACTCCGAAAGTACACTTACTTGGATTCAGCCTGAGTTTGTATTCTTTCAACCTGGCAAACAGCTTTTCCAGGTGTTCAAGGTGTTCCTCCTCTGTTTGTGACCGAGCTATCATGTCGTCTACGTAAACTTCGATCTCATGATGTATCATATCATGAAATAAAGCTACCATGGCGCGTTGATAAGTTGCCCCTGCGTTCTTCAATCCGAACGACATCACCTTGTAACAGAAAGTACCCCATTGTGTAACAAAGTTTGTTTTCTCCATGTCCTCGGGGGCCATTTTAATTTGGTTGTAGCCCGAGAATCCATCCATGAAGGAAAACACTTTGTGCTGAGCTGTGTTGTCAATCAGAATGTCGATATGCAGTAGCGGAAAATCATCTTTAGGGCTATCCCTATTCAAATCCCGGTAGTCCACACACATCCTGACCTTGCCGTCTTTTTTAGGTACTGGCACGATGTTAGCAACCCATTATGGATAGGATGTAACAACTAGAAAGCCTGCATTGAATTGTTTCATCACTTCTTCTTTAATCTTCTCAGACATGTCGGGCCTCATTCGGCGGATTTTTTGCTTGATCGGTGGACAATCCTCTCTTGTAGGGAGACGGTGAACCACAATGTCTGTGTCTAAACCCGACATGTCTTCATAAGACCAGGTGAAGATTTCAACATATTCATTTAACAGCTGTATCAGGCGCTCCTTGACACTTGGTTCCAGATTGGCACCCACTTGTACCTCCTTCCGGTCTTCCTCTGTTCCTAAGTTGACAGTTTCCAACAACTCTTCGTGAGGCAAGATGGCCCTTTCTTCTTGCTGTAAAAGTCTGGCTAGCTCTCCTGGTACTTCACAACCTTTGTCATCTTCATACTCAGCCTGATTGACCAGATCTTCAGAGTTATTGAAGGACATAGCAAAATAGTCACCCATAGAATCCAGAGTGGATGGGTACCTGCATTTGTGAGTGTGGGTGTGTGTAAGGGATAGCCATCCTTAAACAAAAAATGCAAAAGGAAAGAAAATGAACACAGCAGTTTATCAATGAAAAACGTCTAATGAATCATTAAACATGGCATATGGATATGAAGATAATCAAAACCCTTACAAATGGACCTACATGCCCCAGGCAAGGCATGAGGTGAAAAAGTAGTGTACATATTGTTCAAAAGCAATTATTACAGACCACAGGAAATGTTTGACAGATACTTACTGATTAATAAAAGTAATGGGGACAAAGTCCTTTGCCTCCCTGTTGCGTAGTCCCCCTTCGATGGTTGGGTAGATCCAATCTTCTATGTTGGCCTCTTCGTCTTCACCTTCCAAAGAATTGATCCCATAAGGAGAGATCTTGATGGGTGTTCTTTCGACCTTTGAGCGGCGCATAGCTTTCTGCCCCGCATCAGTGAATCCTAAACCAAACTTGTCTGTTTTGTGAGGAATATCCGGAAACTGCCCCCATGTTGAGCTCTTTCCTTCCATCATTGCGGCCTTCGCGTCTTTTAGAGATGCCATCCTGGCCATCTGCTTTGGTACCTCAGCTACCACTTTTGCTACTGCCACTTCAGGAGAGACCTCCTCAAAGTGCTGGAATGGTGTCTCAATGAATTCACCCTCTACCTCTACATACCGAAAGGAGTTCAGGTGGCTGATCATATATTCCTCTTCACCGTGGACGGTTATGATCTTTCCTTTGACAGGGTATTTCAGCATTTGATGTAGGGAAGAGGTGACTTCCCCATCATTGTGTATCCATGGTCTCCCTAATAAGCAAGAGTATGACGGACGGATGTCCATCACATAGAAAGTTGAGGGGAACACTTCTATGCCTACCTTAATGGGAATGTCTACCTCCCCATGTACCATTCTCTTTGACCCGTCAAATGCCCTTACAATGATATTACTTGGCCTTAACTCCAAGCCTTCACAGTCTAATCGGTCGAGAGCCTTCTTAGGCAACACGTTCAGAGAAGAACCAGTGTCGACCAGAACATGGGCCAGAGTAGTTCCTTGGCATTCTACTGACACATGTAATGCGTCGTTGTGTTTTCTTCATTTTGAGGTTAGGTCAGCATCAGAGAAACCTAAACCGTTGTCTGCTGTAAGACTGGCTACATAGTCTTGGAATTGGTCGGCTGAAGTTTCCTGGGGTACATGGGCTGTCTTCAGGAATTTTATCAATGCTTTGGCGTGCGCCTCTGAACAAAGTAGTAGTGCTAACATGGAGATTTTCGAGGGGGTTTGCCCCAGTTGCTCTACCACGTCATAATCACTCTTTTTAATTATCTTCAGGATCTCCTCCATCTCTTTCTTAGAGGTTTCCGGGATGACCAAAGGTTGAGCCCTCGTCCTGACGAGCTCATCTTGGATCCCTTTCCCCTTATCAGCAGAAGTAGGAGGGACAACAACAGGAATAACAGCATCTTCAATCAACGGGGTTCTGGCGGAAAGTTTTATCGGTGCAGGAACAACTTTGGCAGCAGATGAGGGTCCAAAGATTGCCTTTGGGGGGGCAATCTCTGGAGAAAATATTCTCCCACTTCGGGTGATCTTGCTTGTGCCGGCAATGTTTCCAATGCTGGCATCTTCTTCATCAAAGCTTCCTTCGGTTACTTCAACTTGTTTAATACCATGGTAGTAGATTTCTCCACCGTAATTCCATGGTATTGATTTTTCAGAACTGTAGGGGACAGGCCCTGGAATAGTTATTTTCAGAGGAACAGACTTTGTAGCGGATGTAATCTTAACAGGCTTTCTGACGGCCTTGGAAAGATTGGCGTGAATGGTGATAATTGAAACATCTTCAGTAGGGGTTGGAATAACAGGAACTTTTTCAAACAGAATTTGTTGATTGTCCATTAGGCCTTGGATGCCTTCCTTCAGTAGTGGACAGTCGATCGGTAGAGAGTAACAATAATAGAAGTCTTCTTTGCATCCTGGGAAAATCCCAGCCTTTAACAGATTTAACTTGATGGTTAACAACGGAGTTATCAGGTCATTGACATCAGAAACATACAGATCTTCCTCAATAGCATGGACATTTCGACCATGCTTCGGCATCGGAGCAGATATCACGTTTGGCTTCTCTGGAGCATCGAACTCCACCTCTTTTGCATCTATCAAGTCTTGAATTTTATTTTTTAGCGCCCAACAATTGTTTGTGTCATGTCCGGCGCTATCAGAATGGTAGGCGCATTTGGCATTGGCATTATAAGCTGGTGAGGTTGTATTCACATTTTTCGGCGCTTCTTTGATATTTGTGAGATTCAGCTTTAACAAGTGCGGAAGAACTTGCGCGGGCGTCATATTAATGCGGGTGAACTGCCTTGGTGGCCGTTCTCCCCATTGCTGTTTAGGTCTGGACTGGTTATTGCGAGGCTGATCATTTGATGAATTTTGGATCATCACGGCCCCCACAGTCGGCCGACGCTCACTTCTTCCTGCTCCTCTCTGAGAATACACAACAACCGTTTCCTTCTTTGCTGGAAATGATTTCTTAACAGTTGTAGATGAAGAGGCATCCTTCTGAATCTTCCCATTCTTGATACCGGCTTCTACCCGCTCGCCAGTCAGAATTAATTCAGTAAACCCCGCGGAAGAGCTATCGATCAGGTGGTTAAAGAATGGACCAGACAGGGTCCCCAGGAACATATCAACAAGTTCTCTATCAGAAAGAGGTGTCTGCACTCTTCCGGCCAGATCGCGCCACTTCTGGGCGTACTCCTTGAATCCCTCACCTGAGGCCATCCCCATACTCTGTAGCTGAGTACGGGTTGGCGCCAAGTCAGAGTTATACTGATATTGGCGATAAAAAGCAGCTGCCAGATCCTCCCAACTATGTATCTCTGACCTTTCCAGCTTGTAAAACCAGTCTAGCTGAGTGCCAGACAGGCTATCTTGAAAGAAATGTACCCAAAGGTTTCTGTCGGAAGTATGAGGTTGGATTCTTCGGACATACGACCTTAGGTGCATTTTTGGGCAAGACAACCCGTCATATCTTGCAAAAATTGGCACTTTAAACTTCGGGGGGATCACAATTCCAGCAATTAATCCCAAATCTTCGAAATCCATGCCGGGAACTCTCTGCAGCTCCATAGCTGCCAACCTGTCTTCCAAGTTTTTGTACTTATCGTCGGCGGGAGGGTATTGTTGCTCTGAGTAGTCTTCGTCTTCTTCAGCCTCTTTTTCTTCAGCTTCGGATTCGGAAGGTACCGCAACCCCTTTTCCTTTACTGGTTTCTTCTTCGGATGCGGAAGGAAATTCAAGAACTCTTCTGGATTCACCCTCAAACCTTCTTCCCAGGGTAGCCACCCCGACTCTTTTCTTCTTCTTTTTCACTTGCTCTTTGTTCCCAAGTAGGGCTTTTAGATCCTCCTGACCCTTTGCCAAGGTCATCAGGAGATGTTGAAACTGTGAGTTTTGAGACTGCAAATCCTTGACCGTCTGTTCGAGATCCATCTTACTGAAATAAACAGCAGAAAGATAAGGAAACCTGGTGTGGAGACTTGCTTATGCGCATGATGAATGATATGCTTATTTATGCAATGCATTCAAGGATTTAGAAATTCAAGATTGTCGCAGACAAAAAGAACACACGTCATATTAATAAGAAGAAATTTTGTCAGCACATAAATGCCCCATGGGCCAAATATTTAAAAAAACTTCTCAAGGTCAAAAGACATTGCGGATCCTCTTTGGTGCGATGTAGGTGTTGAGGGTCTCTTCCTCATGGAGTCGGCGGGTAAGCTCTAAAACCTTCTTCTCACTGGCGTAGAAGATGGCTTCAAAAGTATTTCGTTCCTCCTTGAGTTGGATCCAACTCTACTGCATCTCCTCCCATGATGTTGGCATGTCAGGATATAGGATGGTGTAGGGAACCTCTCCTTCCTCAATGGACTCTTTAACCACAGGGAGAACATGAGGGTAGGGCATCATTAGACTCTGGGCTCGGGTTCGTACCCACTTGAGATAAGGCTCAAGAGGGATGGAGTTCTTGTGCCCCAGTGTCTTGTTGTCTACCTTGTTAGGCATCCTCCAAGCCCTGATGAATCTTTGACGAAGTCCTTGCGCATCGTTGTCAAAGTAAAAAACTAAGTCAGGAATCAACATTTCATGAGGGCCATCCCTCCGTGCATATCCAAATTGTCTCAAAGCTAGACAAGGGTTGTAGGTAATGCCTCCTATAATGCCAAGCAATGGAACATTAGGGAACTCTCCACAACGATCGACGATGATGACATTTTCTCTGGACCGAGAACACCAATGTACATCAGAGTGTGTGAGGGTCATCAATCGTTGTGACCACCTTAAGCCTTGGTCATTCTTCAAAATAGATTGTGGAAGGTGCGAAATAAACCACCTTGCAAGGAGAGGAGTACAACACATGAGAACACCCCTCTTTCTCACTGTTCGTGTGTAAAATGAGTGAAGGATGTCCCCAAGCAATGTTGGTATGGGATTCCTGGATAGGAAAATCTTGACGGCGTTGACATCTATAAGCTGGTCAGGATTTGGGAACAGGACTAACCCATAAATGAGGAGTGGCACAATTTCTTCAAAGGTTTGTAGGTCCAATGCTTCTAGTTTCCCAATGCCTTTGACACCGCTTCTAGTTTCCCAATGCCCCTTGATGTCAGATGGTTGCAAGTGTAGTGCTTGAGCAACATCTTCAGGCTTTGGTTCTTTTTCCGTACCGTTGTAGGGTAGTTGATTAAGAATAGGAATTCTCAAGAGTTGAGAAAATTCCTCCAAAGTGGGCACCAATTGGTAGTCGGGGAATGTGAAACAGTGGTGAAGGGGGTCAAAGAACTGGAACAACACCTTTACCATGTCTTCTTCAATGCTGGTGTTGACTAGGCTGAGCAGTCTACCATGTCTTTCACTGAAGGGAGAGGTTTCTGGAATTCTTGATGTGAGCTCCTTGAGTTGAGGAGGGATTCTCACAAGGTTGACTTGGATAGTTTTCCTGCGAAGAATTTCCATGACCTACAAAACAAGAACAAAGATGAAGATCCAAACCCTTGAAATTGTTAGTGGATGCATATGATGCTTTATGATGTTCATGATGTATGCACAAACATATGTACAAGCAATTCACACAAAACCCTGGTTTCAGGCTTGCATGAGGTTTCATAGGTAAGTACCCTCTTGAGTGTAGTTGGCTTAAAAACCTGTCCTATAAATAGTAACCGGGTTCTAAGGAGCTCAATATCATTGGATTGTTTTCCATGTTCATTGTTTTGGTTTAGCCACTTAACTAGCGACCAAAATATTCCAAGAAAACAACCCTCAATGAGTGTAGTATCGGGTATCTACCAACTTCGGACTGCACCAAAGCCGATCATCTCACTACCCCTAATAAAAGGCCAAGATGGTCAAGTAAGGTTCTAGGTCATTAGTGCTTAGTGACATCACTCAGCGGCCCCGTACTCTCCTTGATTGAACTCAAGGGTTATCGGTACTCACAAATATGTCGCACTAATATAGCTATTTCTTCAACCGTGTCGGTATACCCCGTACAGTTTCCACAACGTATTGCTATCTATGAATGTTTCCCCAAATCCGGGTGTAGGATTTCAAGCCCAAACAAAATAACCAAGATATAAAGCAATCAAAGCAAACAATTAGTCATGCAAGAGGGTGATCTAAGCCCTAAGGTTACTCCACTTTTAAAATTTCCCCCAGCAGAGTCGCCAGTTCTGTGATACGGTGGGAGAACTAACTTGGGGTTTTGCGTTTGTATTTGCAAATGTTTCGGTTGAGCAAGAGTCGCCACCGACTTTTTATTTTATCCTAAGGAAATGTTAAAAAAGCACAGCAAAAACCTTTGAGATGTTTTCTTGGGTTCCGGGGGTAGGTTATAGAAAGGGAAGGTATTAGCACCCTTTCTATCCATGGTTATCCATGGGCTCTTAGTTACTTGCTTAGATCACTTGCCTTTGATTTTCAATTGTTTGAAATGGTGCTTTCAATTGTTTGAAATGGTGCTTTGTGTGTGGGTTTGAAAATGTTTTGAAAAGAGGCCATTGTTGTGGCAACCTTTGTAATGATCCATGTTTGAATGTATACAAAGGTGTATTTGTCTTTTGAAATTTTTTCAATGTTTTTGAAAGTTGTTTTGAAAGTGTGTTGTGATGCGTGTTTTGAAAAATGGCAAGGATTGTTTTGCAAGATTGGTCAAGTAACCAAGAGCTATCTACCCTAAATTTCTCAAAGATCTTTCCTATGTTTTAACCCTTTTAACAATTTTGTTCCACCATTGTATTTGGTGGACAATCTTGTGTTAGGATGTTAACGGGACGGGCGCGGGTTATCGTTTAGACCATGATTGCAATAGTGCCAAGTGTCTTTGGCAATTTTTCCTTTAAGGGACTTGATCATTTTTAGGCAACTTTCGAAAGCGTCATCGAGGGACTATGATCATTTGAATTGTTTTGTTTTGCCAAAGACACCCAACATGAAACATGACCCATTATTGAAGGCAACAAGTGGAGTAACCCTAAGGGGTGCAAGTGTGATTGGTGTTGTCCATTTTCATGCTTTTTTGTCTTTGAATTAGGTCAAGCTATTTGTTATTTTTTGATTTGCATACAAAACCCTAAGTCTATCATGGTATAATTAGAAAGCTTTAAAATGCGGAATTTAAAGTCCTAAATTATTACAACATAATTATGGGATGGGGGGTACAAATGTTCAAATGGGGGATATTTAGCAAGAAATTTAAATCTAAACTATTACATCCAACTTGAATATACAAGTTATTTTAATTATACAATAATTGAATAAATACAAATAAAAAAATATAAAATGTATTATGCACAAAAATGTTTTTATGTGTATGTAAAAAGTATTTTTCATGTGACATATAAATAAAAATAATAAAAGTTAATTTTGGACATTTTCATATTTTAGGGCAAAACCCTAATTTTCTAAATAAAAAAAGTATTTATTATTTATTATATACAATATTTATTAATTATACACAAAAATAAATAAAAGAGAAGTATATTTGTAAAAAAGTAATTCTTGAGGTCAAATATTAATAAAAGAAAAAAAGTATTATTTTTATATTTTTATCCTAAATATTCTAATAAATATATATAAGTATTTATACTATGTATTAAATATATTAAATATACACAAAAATAAAATATTAATTATTTACAAAAAAAGTATATTTTTTAGAAAATGTTTTCAAAAGATAAAATTAAATAAAATCAGAAAATAGAATGTATTTTGTATTATTTTTTAGTATTTTAAATAAAAGTATTATATTTATTTATATATACAAGTGTAAACAAAACAAATAAATTCAAAATAAATGTAAAAATGGCTGAAAAAATATTTTTAATATTTTTTATGTTTTGACAGAAAATAATAAGTCAGAGGAAAAAATAAAAAGTCAAAAATAATTAAAAAAACACACAATGGGCCAAGGGGGGTGTATGTGGGAAATAGTGGTGCAAACAGAAAAATAAGCCAGGCCCAGCCCAAAGGGCTTGTCTTCAACCTCCAGCAACCTTTCAAACAGAAAAACGCGCGTTTCCTTCTCCAACTGCTATCTCTTGATTCTTTGACTTTCAACAAAAACTTACAACATCAATGTTATAGAGCATCATGTCACGATTCTAAACATATAAAGAAGTTGTTCTAACTCTCAGAAATGAGAGAGAATTTCTCCTCCCCCAATTCCTGACCTAGCTTTTTTCAAATGTTCAGTTTCAAAATTCTCTCAGCACACACAACATAAATCAAAAGTAATGATATGGGTAGCTTCAGGGCCATGAGTAGAACATACTTTCTTCACAAACCTAAGCCTAGATATGCTTGGATAGAGAGATAAAAGTTCAAACTTTTACCTGTTCAGCTTGAATCGTGTACAACAATGGAGGCACTTTCAATGGAATTTGAAGATTTGTACAGCTTGCCTGAGGTCCAAGGATGCTTCCTCTATGCTTGGCTTGCTTTGAATCTTACTGAATCGAGCTATAGAAGTCAACCTGCACAGATGAAAAATGAAAATGGCAACCTTGGTTATGGATGTTACAGTTCCAGTTCAATGCTTGGAATAGCTTAAATGGATGGTAGGGAGTGTGTATGAAGAGGTTTTAGCCAAAACGCACGAGGGAAATGAACTGGCCAAGTTAAAATGCAGAATGCCCTGTTTCTTGCAGAAAAATGGTGTTTCTGGGAATGAGGGAGTTTCAGGGATGGTTTGGTCGTGCTTCAGGTTAGTTAGGGAGTATGAAATGTGTGGCAAAGTTTGTTTAGGCTCTTGCTTGCAGGAAGTGAATGTGGTACTAGTTTTGCAAAGTTTCTTCTTATCTAAGCAAAGTTTGTCAAACTTGATTATAGGATACTACAGGCCCCTCAAGCATGCTGCCTTTTCTCTCCTTGATCAGTGGGATTAGTCCATAAACTTGTGCCTAAAAGATCTGGCTTGTACCTCTTTGATTTGCTTTTTGACATAAAGTTGATCTTTTCAAAAATGGCTAAAATGCTTTTTCCAAATATGGCTTAATCTTGTATGTAATGGTTAAATACACAAAACAAGACATGAAAACAAAGGATATGAATTAAATTATTGAGTGAGAATGGGATTAGAGGCCTGTAACCTACCTTGTGCAAGCTGAGTTTGAAAATGTAAAGTGTTATGTACATGAATTTGGCCATGAACAAAGTGACTTTTGCCCATCTTGACAAATTCGAATCTCCCTAACCACAAGGGTGTTTGATGAGTTCTTGGACAATTTGGAAAGCTTGGAATGTGTACTACAATCCATCTTTGTAATGCAAATTGAAATTCCAAGTGGAAGCATGTGAAAAGTGGCCATGAAGTTGGGCAAAAATCCTGCCTAAAATAGGTCAAAAAATTTCTAAGTTAAGAATGTTTTGCACCCTTATTCCAAAAATCATAACTTGAGCTACAAGCTTCTTTTGAGGAAACTTTGTGAATCAAAGTTGTAGATTTTACAATGGAATACAACTTTCATGTTTTGAGTTTTGTTTGAATCCAAATATATCTTGATAAAAAAATGGGACAAAGTTAGGAAAAAATTTGGAAATTTCATAACTTAGAAAATTTCTAAGTTATGAAATTTCTTCATTTCAAAGCCTAATTTGTAATTTTTGATTTCTTAAATGACCAAGTTTCATAATTTGACATGTTTTGATGAAAAATGAATCTTGACACTTGATTTTGACCAAAAAGTCAAAGTTTGACTTTTCAGTATACAGTCAACTTTTGATCAGTGGACTGGAAAATTCATCTGTCAATCTTATGCATTTGGGATCTTTTGAACTTGTTGAATGTGTCAAGACCATGTCATTGAGTCCTTGAGTCCATAAGTGATCTTGGTTTGCCATTGTCTAGGTCAAACAATCAAAAATTGCCTTTGTATAGTCAAAACCCTAAAAATGACCATTTTGCCCTTTTGGTGATCTGATCAAATTTCTTATGGAATTGTGATCCAAACTTGACCAAATGGTTCATATGAATTCATAATGTTGATGTGGGTAAAAAATCATGAAGTTTGACTATCAATTGGCCATAGTTGACTTTTTCCCCAATATAGCTGATTTCTAGGTCAACTGTCCAATTGACCGGGCAAAGATTGGAATCAAGGCTTGAAACTTGGTATGGATAAACTTGTGAGCCCAACATGAAGCATGAAAGTCATTTTGGGAATTTTAGGTCAAAACATCTTTGTGCAAACTCAAACCCTAATTTGGGTCAACAGTGCAAGGAGGAGTCTTGAGCAGAGCAAACACTAACTTGATCTTGAGCTTCAAAGGTCTTGTGGTGAGAAAAAGTTGATGAAATGAGAGGGCAAATTTTGGGGTACAACAGTAATAATCCCATGGGGTTCCCATTCTTCTATAGCCTTCATATCTCCGAATATCTTGTCTATTTGTTGCTTCGTCCGAAGATGATTGAATTGATCAGAAACACCGAGTTTGTCAGTGGAAGTCAAAGGTTGTTTGTAAAGTGATCCGACGGGACATAGACATACACTTTAATTCCCTAATTTTTTCCTGGACCTCCCTTTCGGGTTTTCAGTCCACCAGGAAACCCCTTTTTGCCCAAGTCGCCCTTTCGGGTTTTCAACTTCCGGGTGTACAGTTTTTTTTATTTTATCCCTAATTTTTGCCCGAACCTTTTGGTTTGCCAGGATGCCCCTTGTTTTGCCTAGGTGTGTCAACCTAGAGGGTCTCTTATGCATAGTATCTTTTGACTATGTCCGCGTTCGCAGGGTGTGGCAGGTCGTCACCGTCCATGGTGGTCAAGATCATTGCCCCACCGGAGAATATGCTTTTGATTACAAATGGTCCTTCATAGGTAGGAGTACATTTTCCCATGGGATCACTTTGTGGCAAAATGATACGTTTGATCACTAGATTCCCAACTTGATATACTTGGCATCTGACTTTCTTGTTGAAAGCCTTGATCATCTGTTTTTGATACATCTGACCATGGCAAACAACAGTAAGTCTCTTCTCATCAATTAAGTTCAGTTGATCAAGTCGAGTCTGGATCCAATCGTTTTCATTCAATCCTGCATCCTTTTTAATTCTCAGAGAGGGGATCTGAACCTCAATAGGCAAGACAACCTCCATGCCATAAACCAAAGAATATGGTGTTTCCTTGGTTGATGTGCGAGTTGTGGTGCGATACCCGTGGAGAGCGAATGGTAGCATCTCATGCCAGTCTTTGTATGTGACTGTTATTTTCTGTATGATCTTCTTAATGTTTTTATTTGCAGCTTCGATAATACCATTCATCTTTGGCTGATAGGGAGAAAAATTGTGATGCTGGATCTTGAATTGCTTGCATAAAGCGGTGATCATAGTGTTATTGAGATTTGTACCATTGTCAGTGATGATCCTTTCCGGGATACCGTACCGACAAATGAGATTTTGCTTGATGAAGCGGGCAACAACATTCTTGGTAACAGATGCGAAGGAAGCTGCTTTAACCCACTTGGTAAAATAGTCAATGGCCACTAGGATGAAACAGTGTCCATTGGAGGCTGTAGGCTTGATCTCTCCAATCATGTCAATTCCCCACATAGCCAAGGGCCAAGGAGCTGTCAAGACATTCAGAGGAACTGGAGGCACGTGCACCTTGTCAGCATAAATTTGACACTTATGACAGGTTCGGGAATGTTGATAGCAATCTGCTTCCATAGTAGACCAATAATAGCCTGCCCGTAGGATTTTCTTTACCATCGTATGCCCACTGGAGTGAGTGCCAAAAGTACCTTCATGTAATTCATCCATGATCTTTTTCGCTTCAACCTTATCCATACACCAAAGTAGAATGGAGTCATGATTACGTTTGTACAGGATGCCATTACTCAGGAAGAACTTAGTAGATAATCTCCTTAAGAACTTCTTATCATTGATTGAAGCTCCTTCTGGATATTCTTGAGCCTCGAGATACCTCTTGACTTCATGAAACCAAGGCTGGTCCACTACCTCTTCGGTATTAATCTCGTGACAATGCCCTGGTTCACCCATTCGTTCGATGGTGATTTGGGGAGCCTCGTTATCCCAATTAAGTTTAAACATAGATGACATTGTGGCTAGAGCGTCTGCTAGCTGATTTTCTTCTCGCGGGAAATGCTCGAAGGTAATCTTCTCAAAATATGGTAGCAATGTCAAAACATGTTCTTTGTAAGGGATAAGATTTGGGTGCTTAGTGTCCCATTCCCCTTTGATCTGACTGATGACCTAAGCTGAATCTCCAAATACATCTAAAGATTTGATTCCCAAGTCTATGGCAGTTCTGAGACCAAAGATGCATGCTTCGTATTCCGCCATTTTGTTCGTACAGTTGAAGCAAAGTCTGGCAGTAAAAGGAGTATGACACCCTTCTGGAGATATGAGTACATCGCTGATACCATTACCAAGTGCATTGGATTCCCCATCAAAGAACAGGGTCCATCGGGATCCTTGTTCAGGTCCGTCATATGGTATGATTTTTTCACAGTTGTCTAATGTCATGATATCTTCATCCGGGAATTCAAACTTCATGGACTGATAGTCTTCTACAGCTTGATGAGCAAGATGATCAGCTAATACACTACCCTAATAGCTTTCTGGGTAGTATACTGTATGTTGTATTCCGTCAAGATCATCTGCCATCTAGCTATTCTCCCAGACAACGCATGCTTCTCGAAGATGTATATTATCGGATCCAGCTTAGATATCAACAAGGTAGTATGAGTCAGCATATAGTGTCTTAGCCAGCGAGCAGCCCATGCTAGAGCGCAACAAGTTTTCTCGAGTAGTGAATATCTGGTTTCACAGTCGGTAAACTTTTTGCTCAGGTAGTAAATAGCGTGCTCTTTTCGGCAAGACTCGTCATGTTGCCCCAATACACACCCCATTGAGTTTTCTAAAACAGTCAGATACATGATCAATGGTCTTTCCTCGACTGGTGGCATCAAAACAGGAGGCTCTTATAGGTACTCTTTGATCTTGTCAAAAGCGAACTGGCATTCATTATTCCATCTGACTACTTGATCTTTCTTCAATAGTTTGAAGATTGGCTCACAAGTGGCTGTTAGGTGAGAAATGAATCTGGCAATATAGTTCAGGCGTCCCAAGAATCCTCTGACTTCCTTCTCAGTACGAGGAGAAGGCATTTCTTGTATTTCTTTAACCTTGGCAGGATCGACCTCAATGCATTTGTTACTGACGACAAAACCTAAGAGTTTACCGGACCGTACTCCGAATGTGCACTTGTTTGGATTCAACCTTAGCTTGTATTTCTTTAGTCTCTCAAACAGTTTTTGCAAGTGATCCAAGTGCTATTCCCCTGTTTGTGATCTGGCTATCATATCGTCTACGTAGACCTCTATTTCATGATGTATCATGTCGTGAAATAAGGCTACCATGGCACATTGATAGGTTGCCCCAGCATTCTTCAATCCGAACGACATCACCTTATAGAAGAATGTGCCCCACTATGTGACAAATGTTGTTTTCTCCATGTCCTCAGGTGCCATTTTGATTTGGTTGTAACCTGAGAATCCGTCCATGAAGGAAAACACTTTGTGCTGGACCGTATTGTCAACCAGGATATCAATCTGGGGGAGTGGAAAATCATATTTAGGGCTTTCTCTATTCAAATCTCTATAGTCCACGCACACTCGTACTTTGCCGTCCTTTTTAGGCACGGGAACAATGTTGGCAACCCATTGGGGATAGGAAGTGACAGCCAAGAATCCAACATTGAATTGTTTCATGACTTCCGCTTTAATCTTCTCTGACATATCAGGTCTCATGCGGCGTACTTTTTGTTTTACTGGTGGACAGTCTTCTCTTGTTGGCAGACGATGTACCACGATGTTTGTATCAAGTCCTGGCATGTCTTCATATGACCAGGAAAAGATCTCAGCATAATCATGCAACAGCTGAATCAAACGCTCCTTGATACTGGGCTCTAGATTGGCACCCACCTTGACCTCTTTTTTATCCTCCTCGGTACCCAGATTGATTGTATCCACAGGTTCCTCGTGAGGCTGAATGGATCTTTCCTCTTGTTGTAGTAGTCTGGCCAGTTCCTCTGGTACTTCACAATCTTCCTCACCTTTGTCTTCGGCTTGGTAGATTAGATCTTCAGAGTCACAAAAGGCCATAGCAGTATCATTACCCATGGGATCTGGAATGGAGGGGTACCTGTATTTGTGGGTGTGTGTAAGGGTATAGCCATCCTTTTTTTAAAAAATAAAATGTAAAAGAAAAACAATGAGCACAAAAGTTTGTATGTGAAAAACGTCCATGATTCATTGAATGTTATATGAAGATGAAATAATAACCCTTCCAAATGGACCATTGTGCCTCGGGCAAGACACAAGGTTTTAAATGTGCGAATCATTTGTGAATATTACAAGTCCAACAGAAATGTAAAGATAAATTACTGAGGGATGAAAGTTATTGGGACAAAGTCTCTGGCTTCCCAATTGCGAAGTCCTCCATTGACAGTAGGAAAGATCCAATCCTCCAAGCTGCAATCCTCTTCATCGTCTTCTACCGTATTCACCTCTCGGTTGCTAATCTTCAAGGGTGGCCCCTCCAGCACGGGCACGGCGTACAACCTTCTGAGCACTTGAAATGAACCCTAAGCCGAACTTGTCAGATTTATACGGAATATTCGGAAGTTGCCCCCAGATGGTGCATCCACCCTCCTCTACTACTGCTTTGGCGTCCTTCAGAGATGACATCCAGAGTGGAGATCTTATAATCTTGGGAATCTGGGACACAGTCTTGGTTACTGCTACCTCTTGGGGGACCTCTTCGAAATGTTGAAAAGGAGTTTCAACAAACTCACCGTCCAATTCCACATACCGGAAGGAATTGAGGTGGCTAATCATATACTCTTCCTCTCCGTGGGCAGTGATAATCTTTCCTTGGACCGGATATTTCAGCATCTGGTGCAGTGTAGAGGTGACAACACCGACATTATGGATCCACGGCCGTCCTAGCAGACAGGAGTAAGAGGGGCGGATGTCTATTACATAGAAGGTTGAGTTGAAAGTTTGAGTCCCAACCTTTATGGGGATATCCACCTCCTTGTGCACCATCCTCTTTGAGCCATCAAATGCTCTCACGACTATGTTACTGGGTTTCAACGTCAGTCCTTCGCAGTCTAGTCTGTCGAGAGCTTTCTTCGGTAAAACATTCAAAGATGAACCAGTGTCCACTAAGACATGGGCCAGAGTTGTTCCTCTACATTCCACAGAGACATGTAATGCGTCGTTGTGCTTTCTCCCCCTTGGTGTCAGATCAGCATCTGAGAAGCCTAGGCCGTTATCCACCGTCAAGCTGGCCACACAATCTTGAAATTGGTCAGCCGATGTCTCTTGAGGCACATGGGCTGTCTTTAGGAACTTTACCAGAGCTTTCTCATGTGCCTCGAAACACAGCAACAATGCCAGCATGGAGATTTTGGAGGGAGTTTGCCCCAACTATTCAACTACGTCGTAGTCGCTCTTCTTTATTATTCACAGGATCTCCTCCATTTCCTTCTTAGAGGTTTCGGGGATAGTCTGCGGTTGAGCCTTCGTCCGGACAGGCTCTTCTTGAATACTTTCTACTCGAGTTTCAGTAGTAGGAGTGTTGTTAGGGATAACAGCAGGGGTTGTGTCGTCTTTTTCAATAGGAGCACTTGCATATATGATTATTGGTACGGAGGTAACCTTTGGAGCAGCCACGGGTCCAAAAACTGCCTTTGGGGGGCAATTTCTGGAGAGAAGATTCTACCGCTTCGGGTGATCTTACTGGTTCCGGCAATATTGCTAATGTCGGAGTCTTCTTCTTCGGAGTTTATTTATTCGGCGGCTAACCCATCTTGTTTGATGCCATGGTAGTAAATGTCTCCACCGTAATTCCACGGTACAGTTTTGTCTGATTCATATGGGTCTGGCCCAGGCATTGTGATTATAAGAGGAGTAGTTTTTGGAACCGATGTAATTCTAACGGGTCTTTTAGGGACCCTGGAAGAATTAGTGAAGATGGTGATGATTGAAACGTCTTCAACAGGAACAGGTGAAACAGGAGTACTTTCAAATAGAATCTCTTTGTTGTCTATCAAGCGTTGAATGCTTGTTTTCAACAAAGGGAAAACAGTTGGTGAGGATAAGCAAAGATGGCAGTCTTCATTACAACTCGGGAATACACCGACTTTCAACAAGTTTATCTTAATGATTGGGAGTGGACTCACGAGTTCATCAACTGTGGTCACAAACAAATCTTCTACAATAGCATTGGTGTGGTGACCATGTCTAGGCATAGAAGCAGAAATGACGTTTGGCTTCTCGGGCGCATAACACTCAATCTCTTTTGCCTCTATAAGGTCTTGAATTTTGTTTTTAAAGGCCCAACAATTGTTAGTGTCATGACCCGGACTTTCAGAATGATATGTGCAACGGGCATTTGGGTGATAATGAGGGGACGCTGTGTTGGGGTTCTTTGGGGCTTCTTTTAAAGTTGCCAAATTGGATTTCAGAAGATGCGGTAAAACCTGGGCTAGAGTCAAATTGATTCTGGTGAATTGCCGGACTGGTCTCTCTACCCTTGGTTGATTACTTCTTGGTTGATCATATGTAGGCTTTGGGATCATGACAACCTCTACCATTGGTCGGTGCCCGGCTTCCCTTGGTTCCTTTATGGATATACAACAGCTACTTCTTTCTTCCCAATGAAAGGTTTCCTCACAGCTATAGAGGAAGATGAATCCTTCTGAATCTTTCCACTTTTTATGCCAGCTCCCACCCTTTCTCCGGTTAGTATTAACTCAGTAAATCCTGCAGATGAGCTCCCAATCAGATGGTTGAAGAAAGGGCCCGATAGAGTGCCTAAGAACATTTCCACCAATTCCCTTTCAGACAGAGGGGGTTGCACTCCCCCAACTAGATCTCTCCACTTGTGCGCGTAATCCTTGAAACCTTCATTGGAAGCCATAGCCATACTCTGAAGTTGAGTACGAGTAGGCGCCAAATCAGCATTATATTGATATTGCTTGTAGAAAGCTGTGGCGAGATCTTCCCAATTATGGACGTTGGCCCTTTCCAGTTGGTAAAACCAATCGAGTTGTGTTCCAGATAGGCTATCTCTGAAAAATTCATCCACAGGTCCTTATCGGCGGAGTGTGGCTGGATCTTTCTCACATATGATCGAAGGTGAATCTTAGGACATGACACCCCATCATATTTTGCAAACAGCCACACTTTGAATTTTAGAGGAATCACGATCCCCGACACTAGTCCCAATTCTTCAAAGTCTAGAACTGGAACCTTTTGTATTTCCATAGCGCTCAAACGCTCTTCAAGATGTCTGTACTTATCATCAGCTGGAGGATACTGTTCCTCGGAGTAGTCTTCCTCCTCTTCAGATCCTGACGGAACCGCTGTTTCCTTTCCTTCCCCTTCTCCTTCCTCGGAAGTGGTTGCAAAATTCAAGGTTCTTCTAGTCTGTCCCTGAAACCTTCTCCCCATGTTATTGCTTAGACCATGTTGGTATACCCCGCACAGTTTCCATAACGTATTGTTATTTACCTATAATGTATCCCAAATCCGGGTAGAGGATTTCAAACCCAAACAAAGAACCATAATGTAAAGCATACAAGTCAAACAATATAAGCAAATAAATATGATCTAGCCCTAAGGTAACCCCACTTTTATAAAAATCCCCAGCAGAGTCGTCAGTTCTGTGATACGGTGGGAGAACTGACTTGAGAGTTTTGTGTTTTGTGTTTGCAAATGTTGCGGTTTAGCAAGAGTCGCCACCGACTTTTCTTTTATCCAAAAGGAAAGATGAAAAAGCACAGGAAAGACCTTTGAGATTGTTTCTTGAGTTCGGGGGGTAGATTATGAAAAGGGAAGGTATTAGCATCCTTTTCATCCATGGTTTTCCATGGGCTCTTAGTTGCTTTCTAGATCACTTGCTTTTGTTTGAAAATATGCTTTGTGTGGTTTTGAAAGTATTTTGAAAATGTAACTTTGTAATGATTCTCGTGTCTATAAGAATGTATACAAAGTGTTTGTTTCAAAAATAGTTCAAAGGAGTGTTTGTGAAATGTGTTTTTGAAAGTGATTTTGAAAAAAAGGTTTCCTTTGTAATGGTTCTCGTCTCTATAAGAACGCATACAAAGTGCTATCTTTTGAAAGTGTTTCAAAGTGAGAGTGTTGATGTATAGTATGTTTTTGTTGCGAGCAAGTGAGCAACTAGGAGCAAATCTACCTACTCAAAAGGTCTTAGATGTGCTTTCCCCCCTCCTTTAGATGTTGCTATCTTACCATTTATTTGGTAAGAAGCCCCATCATTGGATGTGAAGGGACGGGCGTTGGGTTATCATATGACCATGATAGTAATGTTGTGAGATGACTTAGCACTTTTCCTTTAGGGACTAAGATCATTTTGAAGGGCAACTTTTGATAGGATCATCGAGGGACTATGATCTTATATTTTTCGATTTGTTTGTGCTAAGACCTCCCACATGCATAACATGGCCATTTTTGTAAGGCAATAAGTGAGATTACCCTAAGGGTGCATGTGTGCAAAGAGTGTTTGATTTGCATGCATTTAGTCTTTGATTTTCGATTATCTACTTGTTGATTTTTATTTCTTGCCATACACGCCTAATTACTAGCATTTACATTTGGAAGCGATAAATTGCAGAAATGTAAAGTCCTACGCTATTACAATATTTAGGGGGTGGGGATACAAATTTATGAATGGGGTTGCAAGTAAAAATAAGTCCTAAATTACTATTACAACCATATTGAAATGCATAATAATGTACAAGAAAATGTGAAACAAACTTGTCTTGTTTTAAGAAACTAGTTTTGGTCTTTTGTTTTAAGAAATAAAATAAAGTGTGAAGGAAATACTTTTGATGTTTGCTGATTAATGGAATGAAGAGTGATAACAAAAATAATGAAAAAAAGGAAAAAAATAATCAGTGTGTCGTTGATAAAATGAAGTCAGAGTTTCTGACCCTGGCACATTGCAAAACAGAAACCTGTTAGTGAAAATGTATAAGGTCAGAAGTTCTAAACCCACTGGGAACACAATAGTTTTCAGAAGTTCTGATACCACTTGGCAACAAAACAAGCTTCAGAAGTTCTGAGATCACTGGAAACTAAACAGACTTCAAAAGTTCTGAGATCACTGGCTGAACTTGGTCTCTCTCTCTATGCTAGTCAGAACATCAGCAACTTGGTAATTTCTCCATAAAACATAAGATGTGCATAGAACAATTATAACAAGTGTCATAGTGTTTCAGAAAATAATAAATATTAGAACTATAAGTCAGCGGCAAGCATGTATTTGCTAATCCTAACTCTGAGTTCTAGTTTCTTCAAGAAGCTCTGAACTGATTTATTCTCTACTTAAACATGCAGGTGCATGAAATCTCAGAATATTTACAACATTAGAAACATGATATCTACATTGTATTTTTGAGCCTGTAAATCTGGTAATGCTTTAAGTAACGTGATAAGAGTCAGCAGAAGCTTACCTTACAGCTGAAAAGATTCTATGGGGAAGAGGTTGATCCTGAATTCTGGTGAGGTTCTGAGCAACCTCTTTACGCGCTCAGCAGGATGGAGGTTCTCAACTTCTGGAACAACAAAGAGATGATGTTCTGATTTCTTCGAGTAGATGGATCGAGAATGTGAGGTAGTATGAATACAAAAGTTTAGGCAATTTCCAACGCGTAGATCAGAAACTGTGTGAATGGTTTTTTAGTCAAGAAATATTTGAGAACAAATGGAGTTTTGAATGCAAGGAATAAAAAGTTAACAAGGTTTTATGTGGTGCATTTACAGTTCTTGGAGATTTTGGGATTTTTGCAGGGGTTCAAGGCTTTTCTTTCTCAAATTTTCGACCTCTTTTCAATGGCCAAAGGTGTTCTATTTATAGGCAAAGATTTTGTAGTTTTGGAGAGGTCAAGTAGCGCCAACATCATACGCTAGATGCTGACTTGCTCTTGAAGCAAGTTCCAAAAAAGGTGTGATAGTTGACAGTTTTTTAGCTTAGGATGGATTAGCAAGCAGGGATTAAGGAAAAGTGAACCCACAAGCAAAAGGTAGCGCATGGACCCTTACCTAATTCTGTACAAAAGTAATTCTACACTACACGTGGAGAGATCCTTTGGACAAAGACTCAAAAGTGGTTGTGAGCATTTAATGAGCATTAAATGATGATGAGATTTGTCAAAATCAGAAATCCTGTAATTTGAGATTTTGCATCATTGCTTAATTCTGGACCAGAAGCTCTATCTAGGACAAACATCCAACTTATGATCTTTGTACTTTGTTGCCTAAGCATGTTCTGAAGGATTCCCGAGGCTTTCCAGTAACCTTCTTTGATTTATCTTTGAAAACTTTGAATTAGAAGTTCTGCTTCAATGTAGCATTCAATCTTCTGATCCTCTTACCTTCTGGCTCCAGCATGTTCTGAAGGAGCGTTCAGGCTTCGTATTACGCTTTATTACTTTCTTTGCATTACCCTAGCAAACTCTGACTGAACTTGTGTAGATGTTGAAGAGCCATGTTCTGACTGAAGACTATATGCTGAACC
The DNA here is from genome assembly GCA_948472305.1 of Vicia faba. Taxonomy (NCBI): domain Eukaryota; kingdom Viridiplantae; phylum Streptophyta; class Magnoliopsida; order Fabales; family Fabaceae; genus Vicia; species Vicia faba. The sequence continues at coordinate 1,020,212,536 of OX451737.1, read as the reverse complement.
ATGTTTACAACTTATGACTGCACCTGCCTGGAGGCTAGCTCAGAAGTTCTGAAGTGTCATTTTTTTTTAAAAATACTTAGAAAAAATCCCAAGCATTTAGAAATTTGGCTTTTCCATAGTAAATTTGACTCTGAACTTTTTGATGATACAAACTTCATATTCCAACATGTCTTGATGAAATATGATTCTTGAAACTTGGTTTTGGTCCAAAAATTAAAGTTAGACTTCTCAGCAAGCAAATGACCATTTTGCCCTTGTGAATGGTTTGCTCGGAAAAACTGATAATTTAAGGCTTGAAATTGTATGACAGAAAACTTTAGTATCCAGGGTGATTCCTTGAGAAATGAGAGGGTAAATTTTGGGGTACAACAGAGATCATTATAGGGTGTGGAGAATTCCCTAATGTTCTGCTCATGGGAACGAGTGTCTGCATTAACTATAATTCTATCTTGGCACGCTGCCAATTAGGATTCCTGGTGATGGATCGACCCACGGATCAAGAAGTGTTGGAAATTGTTTATTTCGATAAGGGAAAGAATGCAGCTTTGCTTGAGAGGATGAAGATGGCATGGGAACGAATTCTCCAAAAGGGAAACTTTTCTTTAGCCAGAATGAACACGTGACTCATGATGCCTATGCAAGTTGGATTCAAGACCATGTGAATAAGATTTGGCTACTTTATAAAAGGGAAGAGTTGTTATATCCTCTTCCTGATTTTGATCCATTAACTGATGGTCAGGTGATTGATCACTTATCTCATGTAGGGTTGTCTTCTAGGAAGTCTGTGCTAGGAGGGTCGGATGTTGTGCCCTTGGTATGTTTCAAGGATGTCAAGGCAGAGAATCTCAAACTCCAAGATAAGGAGAAATAAATAAACATTGATCTCTCTTTTCCATTGCAAGATAAAAAGAGGCTTATAAGGGAAATGGGAGTGAAAGACCAGCTTCTTGAAATATATGGTTTGCTCGAGCATTCAAAGAGGCTCAAGGTCGAGGTTTCGGGTACAACTAGTCGACAAGCTGAAGAATTATGGGCTAGCCATTAGGAGATAGAGAAGTTGTAGTCGACTAACGATAAGTTGGAAGCTAAGAACTACGAAGAGGTTAAGACTTTGAAGAAAAAGTTGCGAGAGAAAGATGTTCGTTTGACCCAAGTTATGAAAGAGTTGACAACAATAAAAGACCAGGTAGCAAATAAAGACAAGGTTCAAGTAGAGGAAGCTGAGATGGGAAGTGAAGGTTCTGAGGATTGGGAACTCAAGTACCATTGTTTGTTGGCTTTGGTGAAGAAGAGGGGTTTTGTGACTGGAGACCCGTTTTCAAAGAATGATTAGCCAAGTGGTTGAGTTTAGGGAGAAGTTTGTACTACACTTTCTTTTCATGTTTATTTGTTGACAAGATCACCTCCAGTCTTGTTGGACGGGGTCTTTTTGATGATCAACTTTATTTGTACTAAGTCCTTACTATAGGAATGCTTATTCGACTTTATGATATGAGTAGTTTCTATTCAGATACTTTGTCTTTGATTTGCTTTATCTTGTTGTTTATCATATTGATTATTGATGCTTGATGAAAGACCACATGATTTTCCTGGAAATGATAAAACATTTCATGCATAACCATTCATCCATGCACATTACATCCTGACAGGTTATCTCAGGACGGTATCCTTATCTTGATTATGTTTTTCTTATCCAGAGGTCAAGATGACTACTCACCGGAACTCAACCAGAAACAACTTTCCAAGACAAATGGAACAAATTCAGGAAGATGTTGTTGTTATAGGTGTCAAGATGGATACTCGTGTGGACCAGCTGATGGAGATTATCTAGAACATGGCCCATCAATAGGAAGAGATGAGAGCCTTAATAGTGTGGCCTACTGAGACCGTGAATAATTGGAATGAGACTTTGATTGTCAGTCCTCAAGGGGTTGCTGTTAAGAGTCCAGCCGGTAACCCAGGTGGGCAGAATATGAATAGTGCTCAAAATCTGAATGGAAACCAAGGTGTTCAAAACTCGAATGGTGGTTAGAATGTGAATGGAAACCTAAGTGGCACTCAGAATATGGATATAAATGCAAATGCTGGCCTGAGTCTTCAAAATGGTCAAGCTGTAAATCTTGGTAATCCTGCTGGTAATCAAGGTGTGCCTGTGGTCCAAGTAATGCGAAATTATCTGCCTCCACCCACTCCTGCTCGGAAGCATAATGAGCAACAATTTATTAAACCAAGGCCTGTGTATATTCCTGCTCGTCAACTTGAAGAGGATAATTATGATGACTAGATGTATCATGCTAATAAGCCAACCAAAGCTGACAACAAGTTACGTATGCTTGAGGAACGTATGCGGGCGTTTGAGAATCAGGGTACTGTGGGCCTTGACATGTCTGATTTGGGTTTGGTCCCAGGAGTGAAGATTCCTCCAAAGTTCAAAGGGCCAGACTTTGTCAAATATAACGGCACCTCTTGTCCTAAGACGTATGTCAAATCCTACTATAGGAGGATGTCCGCGTATTCTGATGATGAAAAGCTTCTTATGCACTTTTTCCAAGACAGTTTAGCTAGTGGAACACTTGAGTGGTATATGCAATTGGATGGTACTCGAATTCATACATGGAGAGAGTTGGATGAATATTTTGTCCAATACTACCGATATAATACTGATATGGCACCCATGAGGACTCAACTGCAAAATTTATCTCAGAAACAAAATAAATCCTTTAAAGAGTACACTCAGAGGTGGCGTGAGATGGCTGCTAGAGTTCAACCCCCTATGATGGAGCGTGAAATGGTGGATATGTTCACTGGCACTTTACAAGGGACGTATTACACGAGTTGTAGTACTTCTGATTCATTTTCTAAAATGGTGACATATGGGGAAATAATTGAGGTTGGAATCAAGCTTGGAAAGATTCAAGATGTCTCCTGAACTAATACTTGCAATGCCAAAAATCCTTTTGGGGGTTTCCAGAAGAAGAAAGAGACCGAAGCCAGTGCACTCTATAAAAGGAAGGGTAAATGAAAGGCCTATCAGGGATCCGATCCGCAAATTACCGTTGTTACAATTCCAGTTGTTGCACCTCAACAACAAGTATAAGTTTCTAGACAAGGAAATCAGGAGAAGCCTAGACCTCCCCCTAGGAAGTTTGATGCGCTGCCCATGTTATATGCTGAGTTGTTACCTCATTTGCTTGAGCTGAAGCTGGTTGAGTTCCGTACGTGGAAGATTGACCCTAAAAGGTTACCATCTAGTTTTGATCCAAATGCTAGATGTGATTACCATTCCGACGGATAGGGATATACCATTGAAAATTTCTATGCTTTTAAGCATAAAGTGCACGACTTGTTGGATTCCCATACCATTAACTTTGGCCCGGCACCCAATAATTATGCTTGCATTTATTCCTCCACCCCTTATTTAAGTCCTCAAAAGGAGGTGAGCAGAGAGGGTTCGTAATCGACCCCCGCACATTCTAGTCCGTGTTATCCTTAGCTCACATTGTACGTCATTGCTTTGGATTTATGGAGATCTTGTGTATCGAGTTGCTCATGTGGAAAAAGGTTTCGCAATTAGACCCCCACACTTTGTCAGGAGTTCACAATGGCCATTGCTGATACTTTGCTACCCGCTTGTTTGCTTCGGGTGATCTGCTCCCCTTACCTAAAGCATTTTTTTTCTCTTTTATTTCATCTGTCTCCCCTTGTTTGCTTCGGGCAATCCGCTCTCCTTAGCTAAAGCATTTCTCTTGTTTCCTGATCCCTTTTAGTCAGTATGTGCTGCTCATATTTGTGTGCTTTTGCCAAAGCACTTGTTTGCTTATTTTCTTGATATACCATGTTCCCTTAGGATCACTCGATTAGATTATCTTTCGAGCTAAACATTAGGATAGGTATCCATGCATGCTAACATAGGTTATAGATTTCCCTTTCAAAACTTAACCTTAGGTTCAATCATTGTATGATAATATTAGGGATAGATTTAGGTTAGTCTCCCTTAGATTTTTTTCTTTCTTTTGCATCCTTGCATTAAGACTAAAACTCTTTTTCTTGGAAAATCATAAAACATATAACAACTTTCAAATCCTTCTTTAAGGTAAAAGATATCAACCAATACAAACGTTTTACGCCTTCGAGCTTTTCTTTCAAACCTTTTCAAAAGAACTTGTTAATTCACTTCTGTGCTGACGCGTGAGTCTCCAAAGGTTGAGCTGCGGAAGAAGGAGAAATTAATATTGTTCATTAAAAAACACAAAACAAATCAAAACTTGTGAGCCGAACTACGACTGCTTTGATTCCTTAAAAAGGATACATAGGCATTGGGGTAGGGCCCGAGCGAGCATAACTTTATTTTCCCTACATTATCTTCTCTTTTCTTTTGCATGCATTCCCTCTTTGCATTTTTCATTTATCACTTAAGCTTAGAATCGAACACACCCATTATATTAGAATAACAAGAGTGGATACCATAGAGTACTACGGGCGTGTGGGGTGCTAACACCTTCCCCTCGTGTAACAGGCTCCCTTACCTGTATCTCTTGGTCGTTTGACCTTGATTTCACCCTTCTCAGGTTTACTGGATGCTTACCTTTCCCCATCCCGTGGGATAAACAATGTTCGATGGCGACTTCATTGGTTTCATCACGATGATTTGTTTAGCCGTTTGTTTCACCCCATGTCCTCACTCATTTAGCAAACAAATAATTTTAAACCAAAAACAGATATTATAAGTGGTTCCTATAGAGTACTATAGATACATAGGGTGCTAATACATTCCCTTTGTATAACAAACTCCTGTACGTTGGATATCTTCCTTATGCTTTGATATTAGTCTTTACCTCTTGCATTGCATGTTAAATAATATGGTTTCCATCTTTTCTCTTTTCCTTGGAAACAATAAAGTCCGGTGGTGACTTCTTAAGTCATTATGAGTCAAGTTTTTCAATAGCTTGGTCTCCTTGATTTTCCACTATGACAGGTTGCATCCTGAAAAATCGCGGGTTTGTCATCCAAGATCTTTGGTAGATTTGGGGTTTTTTATGCAAGACATGATTGCGGCCTAGTGAAAAGCCTTCGGAGTTTGGTACCCAAGGAAGTAGCGAAAATGAAAAATCAAATTGAAGTGTCTTGTGTGCAATAGGTACAATTAATCATGCAAGAAAGAGATTTGAAGTTTGGTACCCAAAGGAGTAGCAAGGTTCATTAAACAATTGGTAGCTATTGTATATTGGTCTTGCTCAAGATCAAAAGAAGAGAAGGAATTGAATCAACAACAAACGGTTAGGTTGTTTAGGGTTGCTCGTGGAACACTTCTCTCATAACGAATTTTTGCATAGTGAGAAATTATCTAAATTCCAAAATTTGAATTGGGGGGAGACGTAGCCATAGCGAGGACGATTGGCAAACATCTTAAACAAATCCTCGTGTTTATTTTTCTTATCGCTTTACTTGCTTTATTTTTCATTAAGCAATTTGTCAAATAGCATTGATCAAACGATCAACTCGTAAGAATTTTTTGTGGTTGTTTATGTTTTGAATTGGGAGTTGATTTTATTATAATCACTTTTTAAGTTATTTTTTATATCAACACAACTCAAAAGAAAATTCTGAAAATTCGGACGCACACCAAGTGTTCGAAAAATTGCTTTGTTTGTTATTTTTGCTAGTTACCATTGGAAAAAGTATTGCTAGTAACTTATTATAAAAAAATAATATTGTGTTACTTGATTCATGTTTATAAATTCATTATTATGTTGTTCATTCCATAAATCACTTTATTTTTCATATTTGAGTTCCAATAACTAGGTTCGTATAGACGATGTTTTCGATCTATATCAAAAACTTTCGCGTGCACTCTTTTCAATTTTTTTTAAAACCAAATTTATATTTGGAATTTTTGCTTGGTGATATATTCACCCCTTCAAGATAAGGCGCTGTCATCTAACAAGTGGCATCAAGATCCTGGTTAATTCCGGCTTCGAAATTAGAAAATGGCGTACAAACCTAAAAGGGATTATAAAAGAGCCCCAATTTTTACAGGAGAAAACTATAGTTATTGGGAAGCTTGTATGCAAATTCATGTCAACTCATATGATAAAGGTGTGTGTGAAGCCATTCAAAATGGTCTAACACCGGTAAAATATGAGGTTAAAGGTGTTGTTACACCTAAGCCAGAAGCTCTATTGAATGAGGAAGATAATAAGAAGTGGGCACATGATTGGAAAGAGAAAAACATTATCATATCCTCACTTGGTGTTGATGAGTTTTATCGCATTTCCCATTATGAGACCGCTAAGTCTATGTGGGATCCTCTATAAGTCACCTACGAGGGAACTAATAAGGTCAAACAAGCTAGAATTAATACACTTAATCAAGAGTTTGAACGCTTTCGCATGAAGCATGGTGAAACCATTGCTCA